>CM057168.1:5901672-6046672 GCA_029962745.1 Echinometra lucunter | reverse complement strand
CCATAGACAATAAAAGGAGACTTTTCAGACTTTCATAATCTTCTCATTTCGTAACCGTTTTTTTTTTTTTTTTTTTTTTTTTTTTTTTTGGGGGGGGGGACTTTTAAAAACATCGCTTTTCTCTATCATCTCTTTTCATTACATCTCATTTTTCCCAGGGTTTCATTCTCCTTTAAGAATGTGTATTATTCACAAGACGCTCGAAGGGAAATGGATCTGACAATGTAGGGTTCGCCATTCCGAAAGGTTCTCATTCCTTACTATTTCGGGTACTTCGTTTTAAGAATTACTAGAAGCCGTTTTCATAATGCAAAATTACGAACTTTATTTTTGTATAAAATTATTAGACTAACGAGCTTTGTTCCATGATTTATCAAAAACGTCAAAGGAAACCAAAACCCTCAAGTCAAGTTCTTTTTTTTTCTTTTAAATCGAAACTAAGACGGAATAAAACAGATCAGCGCAAATTTGAACGAAATAGGAAACCGAATATAAAAGTTAGGGCCATATTTGATTTTGCATATGAAATTTTCGGACACTACCATAGCTATTGATGACATTATTTTCTGGACAATTCTCAATATGTTTTGTACACACATAATGAAACATTTTCATTTTGCTTAATATTTCAGATTTTCCTAAGCCAAACACAAATATTTAGTAGCGTTTTCTCCGCAATATACATGTATATGGGATAAGGACCGTCTTCAGGAAAATAAAGGAATATGTGAAATTCTGTTTACACAACATACTGAGAATTGTTCAAAAAATATATCACCAATAGCTTTGGTAGTGACAAAACCAGAAGATTTATGTAAGCATAGCTTTTTTTATTCTGTGTTCGATTTCTTTCAAAATTTACATACTGAGAATTGTTCAAAAAATATATCACCAATAGCTTTGGTAGTGACAAAACCAGAAGATTTATGTAAGCATAGCTTTTTTTTATTCTGTGTTCGATTTCTTTCAAAATTTCGCTGATCTATTTTATTCTGTCATAAGCATATCTCTATGGTTGCAATGGTTTGCTGCTAGGGTCCCGCGCGCCTTCCGCTTTGACAGGATTTTAACGTACACTTGCCATTCCCCAGAAAGGTGAAGTTGATGTGTCGGCCTTTTCACACTGGGGTAAATTTCATCGTTTATAAACACTGATTGGTTTAAAGTTCTTTAACTATTAGCTTTAAAGGAAATGTTTCATGTGTGAACACCGGACTATATGTAATGTAATGTCCTACAGCTACGAACCTTCGATCAAACTGGACCGGTCAGAGCTGCAGGCTTATAGCATGGAATCTCGTAACGATCGCACAAAAATTTTCTGTTTGTGAAAGCTGTCGTATGAACTGTTTATCAGCTTTATCATGTTTATACGATGAATTTTACCCCGGTATAAATGCGGCGTGTACCTGGTATAGTTAAAATTTCCTTTACTGGCATCTCGGCTAAAGCTGGGGTAATAATGAGATAGGCTAGTGTATTTTCATAGTAGCTGGGCAATGTAAACGAGGAAAAAAACCCAAGTATAACCTTTGGAAAACAATCGACAAATTATTCATAATTTTAGAAATTCAAAATTTCAAAGTTTAGCGGTCCATCGCAAAGTTGCGTAATATGACCTGACACACCTCAGAGAGCAAGTGTCATGTGTCATCATGTATCGTAATTTGGCTTTATCAGCATTCAGAGTATCAAAGAGTAATGGAGATTACCCCTGAAATATATTTAGTCCATGACTGTGAGTCAGGAAATGGGTGTCAGCTGGTACCAATAGGGCGGTGCGACCCCCAGGCCTCCTCGAAAACGCCCAAATGCGGGAAAATTCAACCAACTGAGCCCGTGGATGAAACTTGGTCAAAATGGAAGTGCCCAAGGGGCACATTACAAAAATATAAAAGTTGACATCCCAGGTGGTCGGAAAGGGGCAGCTGACCCCCCTCGAAAACGCCCCTAATGCGGGAAAATTTACCTGGCTGAGCCCATGGACCAAAATTTGCCACAAATAGCAGTAAAGGTGTATATTACAAAAATATAAAAGCTGACCCCATTACTGGTTGGAAAATACCAGCTGACACCCCCCAAACATGAAAACAGTGCCCCCCTCCTTTGCGGGAAAATTTACCCCACTGAGCCCGTGGACCAAAATTTGCCACAAGATTGCAGTATTGGTGTACATTACAAAAGCTGACACCATAGATTACCATCTGACACCCCTCAAACCTCTGGGGTACAACCCCCCCCCCCCTACAAGAGGACTATACTTTATCTCATTCAGCCCATGGACCATCATTTTTAACGATCTTTAACCTGTAGATTACAACATATAAAAATGGTTGGAACCACTCTCCCTGCCCCTCCCTCCAAAAAAAGAACAAAGTGGAACCCCCCCCCCTACATTCAGGCCCGTTGTTTATCCCAACAACTCCCAACTAGCCCGCAGTGGCCTCAGATAATGTTACACAAGGTAACGTTGTATGTGTGTGTGGGTGTGTGTGTGTGGGTGTTGTTTATACAAAACTACAAATTTGCAGTCATTTACTACATTGTAAGTATTTGAAATTGTGTTGGATAAATATAAATAACTCATCCACTTCATGCAAATGCTTTAGAATAACACCAAGCAACATCAACTGACAGGCATCCCATGCTCCAACACACAGAATAAACATTATTGACATCTTCAGTGGAAACTCAGCATACACATTGTATTGAAGTTTTTGTAGCCATCAAATTATCTTTTGAGCATGCATCAGTTTTAAAATAATCATAAAACAATAGAATGTAAGAAATGGGATCAGCTTATCTTGTTAAAGCAGCATGCTATAGTATTAGATCTCCTGAGTTTCCACTGCACGTGTACCATACACAAACATCAAACATGACATTGCACACACAAAGAATACAACCATCCTTGATTCATATTCACACCAAAACATAGAATGCTTGTACCTTCAATTGTGATTTATAACCATATCCAAATGTAATCAACTTTGTGATGTTACGCCTAAAGTAAGGTTGATTACTCTCACAATACAACTTGAAACTAGAATGACAGACGCAAATCATCATAGCATACATGTAACTGGGAAAATAAAACAGATGGAACAGAACTCTTGAAATGGTAAAACATTGACTTTTGAATGAAGAGAGAGTTCCTTCCAAAACTCCCAAAAGACAAAATCTACTTCCTTGATGTAAGAGTAAAACACATTTATATTCCAGACTTTCAGCATCTATCAAAGTGAGCGATGTTTTCACAATTGCATGATAACCAGCTAAAGCAATTTTGCTCAAGCAACAGCTAACCCATGTTCTACTAATAACTTTTTTTTTTTCAAAAGCAGATTAGTGGTTTGGTCTCCTTTTACAAATTGCATACCTGACAATTTCTCAAAATAAATATCTTATAAATCTCACCACACATGACAATTTTTTACAAGTTGGCAGGTAAACTTTTTTAGAAAAGTTCTTCAAATATAGACAAGGCATTGTGTTGTAAACCAGAGTATATGTAATGTATAAGCCTATAATCTTTTCATTCAAACACTGGTGAAAGGGGGGGGGGTGTATTCAAGTATCATGTAACAACATGCATTATACACATTTTCTTACAAATGTTTGTGTATGCTTACTGTAATTTAATAATACATGCACTTACATGTAAAGAGCAAAATTAGTTCAGTGCAGTTAGCAATGATCTAATTTATCTAGTGTGTGCAGAGCTATGAAGTATTTTCAATTATGAGACCACTGCAGTTATTTTTTACCCAAAACTGATTGTGCTACACACAAAAAAAAAAAACCTGCAAACAGAACTGGATAAAATGGAGGAGGCTCTGGAATCTACATTAAAAAAATCAAGCTACTGCATAGCATGTAGCTAACATGAGAACTGTATATCATAACCAAAGGTACATCTAGCTCAAAGGTAACCATCATGGAACATCACTGGGAAATATTTAAACCACAAAACTCTTTGTTCGTGCATACTGAAATTAACAGTTATAAATGAAATGTGAGAAAAAATATGGCTCAAATTTTAAAGGCTCCACAAAACCCATTTATCTACTAATGCGATATACATGTATATTGTAGGCAACAACACAAATGGCTTCTTTAAACTTTTTTTCTCTTTGCAATACATGCATGTTTACAGGATAAACATACTGCATGGCCCCAAAATTTCATTTCTATGTATTGGAGTTATGGTGTACATGAAACATTACTGCTGGATTCTCAAGTGAAAAAAAGTGGGAAATAGAGAGGTTGTCTTCCAAACGTGGGAAGACAAAATGCCATTCCCACTAGCATAACTTCAAAATACCTCCCAGGCTCTAGTTTTTATTGTGATATCACTGCCATTAAAAATGTTTCTTAGAAGACAACATATTCGCATTGTAACACTTTAAAGAGTTCCTTTCCAAAAGAGAAAAATCAACTTTCATAACTTCCCATAGAGCCTTCCCCCCCCCCCCCACACACACACACACATTGCCACTGTTTGTACAGATGGCTAGGGAAAATTAGAAACAGAAAATGCCTTTTTTCATTACTGCAGCATACATGTCAGTCAAATAATTTTGTTCAGGAGGTAGGCAAACAAATGATCTATGTTCTGATAGCTAATAACTGTTTTTCCCCAATATGTGACAGTCACTGAACTCCCTATGGAAAGGAACTCTCCATTTGAAAAACATCAAAATGCCAAGTAAAAAAAAAAAACAATAAAATTGTGGTGTATGTAATGCCCATTCAATCTAAGAAAGGGCATTAAGCATTCATGAGTATATTGATGCTTGGGCAATTCCAGCGCAACAGACACGACAAAAGCCAAGCGTATGTGTTCCTTCCAGTTTTCTCTACAATATGCTATGGTCAAATTTTCCCTCGATGCCGAATGTTGTTCCCATTACTGTATTAAAATCCTGGTGAGAAGCCTGGTCTAGGCCAGGGCAACAATTTGGAGTAGCTAGGATTTCATTTTACTGGGGGGCGGTAGTGAGCGCGCGAAGCGTGCGAATCACTTACTGATCGTGCATTCATCTCACTACTACTAGCATCTAGCTAACGAGTCCGAGCATGACACAATTAATAATCATAATGTATTACCTCTTCATTCTTGCCTTGTTCTGCCTGGATTCAGTCAAGCCTGGACGATATCAAAATTACAGGTACAGTACAGCAGCAGCATAGTGCCTATATATACAGTGCATGTGTGTAGCATTAACAGTTCGCGCTGTCGCGATATACTGCAAAATTAGTAGTATGGTAAGCCTTGCCTGCTTACCCTTGTGTTTTTTGTTTTGGGATTTTTTTGTTTCAAATTCTTTTAAGGGGAGGTTTGAGGATGCATGCTCTCAGCCCAGTTGGGCATTTGTCTGAGAGGATTAAACTAGAATGAGATGTTTTGTGCACAGGTTCGTAGGACTTCTGCCCCGGAGAAGAGGGAATCTGATGGGGGGGGGGGGCAAGTTTGAGGGGTGTCAGCTGGCATTTTCCAACCAGTTATGGTATCAGTTTTTATATTTTTGTAATGTACACCTATTCTGCTATCGTGTGGCAAATTTTGGTCCATGGGCTCAGTGGGGTAAATTTTCCCGCATTAGGGGCGTTTTCGAGGGGGGTCAGCTGCCCCTTTCCGACCACCTGGGATGTCAGCTTTTATATTTCTGTAATGTGCCCCTGGGGCACTTCCACTTTGGCCAAGTTTCATCCATGGGCTCAGTGGGTTGAATTTTCCCGCATTTGGGGCGTTTCGAGGAGGCCTGGGGATCGCCCCCGCCCTATTGGTACCAGCTGACACCCATTTCCTGACTCACAGTCATGGACTAAATATATTTCAGGGGTCAAACCTTCTGGGCTCGATGGGGTAAGTCAAGATGTCGCAGGCTCCTGGTCTAAGTTTGGAATGGATGTGTCAAAGAATTCCACCTATACCAAATATTAACTTTCAAAATTTATCCAGACCAAATACCTGATGTAATTGGCGTAAGTGAATAATGTATTCATATTTTTGAAAATTGATCTAGCGTTTTGAGCATTGTGGTGTTCTGCATAATAGTTATGAAAATGTGGCTAAACTGAAAGGCCTTGGTCCATTCATCTTGTATATGTTTTGAGTAACCATTTTCCCCGGAGTGCTGAATAGATTAAGTTTTTGGCGGACATTTTTTATGGTGCTTTTTTGCTAATTATCCCTATTCATGTAGGGATGTGGTGTTTTGGATGGCCTTTTCAGTTTTGCCGCGGCTCACTGAATCCCTTGGTTAATTTCACACAAAAAGTTTCGACGTCATCATTCAAAATGGTTGCAACCATGAAAATCGCTATTAACATACGTGACGTGGCTGCAGATAACCAGCTGGGCATGAACTTGCAATTAGCCTCTGAAACCTTCAAATCGTGACGATCCTGATTAAAAGATGAAGTGCAAGCGCCGGAAAGCTTGATCGGTAGTCCACTCTAAAACCAAATCTACTCATATTTGAGTGAGCAATAGGCCTACTGTTTTAGTCAAAATCAACACAAGTCTAGGGAAAGTGACTAGATTCTAGTGAAATAAAAGGGTGCATCTTTGCACATTTTTTCATGTAGGGTGCAAGATTAACCCAAAAATGTGCTGCAAGTGTTGCATGTTGCATTTATGATGCAAAATTGAACCTATTTTTTTTTCTTAGTGTGAACAAGCACCAAACTTGACTCAATTCTTATGGCATTCCTTTCTTGTTTTCCCTATCTTTCTGTTCAAATCTTATTGATTTTAAAAGTCCTCTCCCTTTAAAGGGGGTACCAAATGCTGAAACAATGTTAGCTCATTTAAAAGAGCATGATTTTATTAGCAGAAAATCATCTGCCTAAAGTTTTTTGAAACAGTCGTGTTGCCAAGGAAACCCCCAAATGTGGTAAGATTTCAAGATATTTTTGACCCCGCAGCTGTGACCCAGTTTCAACTGGGTACCCACTTTGACGTCAAAATGACGTCAAAGTGGGTACCTTGTCGCGCACTTCTAGCAAAATGCGCGCAAGGTATAATACATTTTGTACAGTCTAGCGCGCAGGACAACTGCAATGCGCGAAGCTGGGTACCCACTTTTACGTCATACCTCATACTCAAATTTTTTGGTCAACTCTTGACTTTTTACGAGAAAATTAGCCAAAACGCATTGATTTCGATTAAAAATCATCAAATTTTTAATGTTATTCTTCTTAGAATTCTATTCCCGGTCATATATCGAAAAAAAATTTACCGTTGTGTAATCACTTTAATACCTCTCCCTCTTCCTTTTGGATTTTCTCCTCGTTTCACGTCTTTCTCTTTTCCTCAAATCTTTATTCATAAACTCCTTCCCCTTTTGTACCCCCACCCCTCCGCACACACACAACAGTTAAGGGAAAATTCACAATGACGCCTTTTGAATAAAAAAAAAACATTTCCATTCAACTTGAAAGGCTGTTAATCGCAAACTACCTCTATTGCAGGTCAAAACGAAGCAGGGACTGATTCCAGTGGAATCGACTAAATTCTAATAAAGGTTTGTTTCTTTTTTTACTAGAATTCTGGTAATTTTCACTAAAATATAGTCAAAGTTGACTAGAAAAGTGCAAGTGCCCGTGGGATTCGATGATCTAGTCAATTTATTTTACAAGAGTTTGGTCATTTGTACTCAGAACTATGTCGACTTTGACCAGAATATTGTTGGTTCTCGCGGAGTCTTATGTAAAACTTGAAGTCTGGTGATTTTTGCTAGAGTTGTGCCAATTTCAATTGTCTAGAGAGTTTTTTAGTGTGTAGTGTATTTGTCTTTATCAATAAAGTCCTTCCCCTTACCACTCATACCTCCCACACACACCCACACGAACAAACACACAAACACAACATTAGCACATAAGTTCATACAGGCGTTGACTTTTCACATGCCGATTTATGTGAACATGGTGAACGACAGTCATATGTTGTTAATTGCTGTTTTCACAGGGCACGCGAACGATTTGCGAAGGATGCGAATGTCCCCCCCCCCAAAAAAAAAAAATGGCAAAGTCCAACATTTGCATTTTATAGACCAAAAGTTCGCCGAACATGTGCGGGGGTTCGGAAGCGTCGCCAATTGTTGTTTTTAGTTCGGCAGAATTCTTAAAAAGTTTGAAATTTTTGTGAACGTTTCCCGCATCCTTCGTACAATAATTGACAACGCTACCGAACCCCGGCGCAAGTTTGGCGAATTTTCGAAGCATACAATTTTTTCGACATTCGCATCCTTCGCAAAACGTTCGCGTGCCCGTGAAAACCGAACTTTCGGCTCTGTACCGTGTACAAAGATTTGGAGGGGCGTCACAAGCAAGGGTGTATCAGGAAAGACGGCATTCTTGGGCAAGATGTTGCTGTTTGGATTGGGCTTCAGCTTCATCCTTCTGGCAGGGAAGCTTGCGAAAAAAAGTTCACCCTTTAGCTACTGGAACCGAATTTCTCCTGTGCTCTTTTCTTTGTTCCCATTGATTAATTTGGTTTATACCCAGATCGCCTAACACCACTATTTGTCTAATGATCAAAAGGTATATTTGCCACTTCGTCTACTTAGTTTTCCTCATTTCGTCTAATGACCGTTTGGTCTATTACCAGTCTGTCTAATCAGATAGAATAAGTGGTGCTAGGCCAAGTGGGTATTAGACGAAATGGGCATAACCTAACTGGAAATTAGACAAAATGCTAAATGGACTAAGTGGCAATTAGATCAAATGATTATTAGACGAACTGGTTGTAGACGAAAGGGGATTAGACCCTGTGGGATTAGACCCTGTGGGATGAGACCAAAACGGCATTAGACAAAGTATTATTAGACAAAGTGACAATTCACCATTAATTTCAGCTTCTCATTTTTGACTGATAGATTTAGCAACACGTACTTGATAAATAACAAATCAAGTCAAATTCCAAGTTAATTACAGTATTCTTTCACTACCAGATAGCTGAATGATTCGATAAATCATCAACAGATATAACACCCCCCCCACACACACACACACACACACACAAAAACGCGGAAAAGGTTCCCATGTCTTTTGAATTAAAATCATCTCCGTTAGACCTGACAGAGCCTATACCAAATGAAGGTCAAAACGAAAAGGGACTGAATTACTGCACAAAAACAATGAACAAAAGCGTTGCAAATTGTGATGCCCTTCTGTTGTCATGGTTCCGATATACACAAACCCCTCCCGGTCGGCTCGTTCATTATTATCTAATCGATATATCTATAGCGATATCATATTTGCTTGCACTGCTGATCGAGCCATTGAGCTTTATTTCAGCTGCATCGGGAGGGGAATCTTGAATAGTTACATCAAAACTGTAAGTAGTCGACAATATTCAGATATTTTTCACATGGGCATTTGCTGTTGCACATTTTAATTCATAAGTGAGTAAAACGAAAAATGATTGTATCATTATTATAGTTATAGTTAATTCTGACGTTCATGCTTATCATCTCTAATATGTCGCTGTGCTGTCGAGGTTCTTGTGTCATGTAGATCGAATGATACTCATTTTGTTAAATAAATCCCTTGTGGAAATTATGATAATCGATAAAGGAACCCCATGAGAGGAAATTATATATGTTTATATATATATATATATATATATATATATATATATATATATATATATATATTTATATATATATGTATACCCATATATATATGTATATATACATGTATATATATATATATATATATATATATATATATATATATATATATAAATGATATTGCATTCCGCTTGTTCGCTCCGATACAGAAGAGAAAACAAAGAAAGAAGAGAAGTCATGCATTTCAAGTCCAACAGTGATGTTTATTGATACACCAAGTTTTTGACACAAACACACGTCTTCCGCTGGGTTAACGCGAATCATGAAAACAATCAGGATGACCCTATTCCTATGCTGACAAAGTTGGTGGTCATGGAAACGTACTTAACAACGCGCATGCAATCAAGGCCAAACCATAGGGTCGCATACTATGGGTAATCGTACTGGAGATAATTTTTCATGATGACATAATAAAGGAATTGACGGTGGAGCAACAACATTAAAATGCATAAATAATAACGGACAATAGTTAAAACAGAATTAATATTTATAACCAAACTGTTTTAATCTATATTTTACCAATATTATAATTTTTTATATGAAATTAGGTGTCAGGGACATGCTCCTTATAACATGTATAGGCAATGCTTCTTCAGCATGTCCACAGTACCGTTCATTCTTCAAAGGTCAGCATTGACCTGTATTATTTCAATTCTGTTCTCCACAAATATTACTACATTGTATGATGATTTCTGTAATTCCTATAATCTTTGTACATGAGTTCACTTTGGAACAAATGGATCAATAAATCAACCAGTATATTTATCAAACCCAGGCACGTAGCAACCCCACCCCCCCCCGCCCCCCAAGAAATAGAGAAAAAAATAGCAAGAAGAGAGAAAAAAAAAAAAAAGGTGAGAGAACGTAGAAAAGGAATGATGACCATTTTTATATGAATATTCGATGTTTCTACAAACCGTTTTTAAACGTGGTTTACTTTTTACTTAAGATTTTCAAATACATTATCTCTTTATTTGAAAACCATCCTAAATGCTTCTTAATGGCAATTATCATCGCCAATGATATTTACAAATGATTTACATATGATCTCCTTCTACTTCTTTTCTTTCTTCTTCTTCTCCTTCTTCTCCTTCTTCTTCATCTTCTTCTACTTCTTTTTTTACTTCTTGTTCTTCTTGTCCTTCTTGTTCTTACTGTTATCATTATTATTATTGTTGTTATCATTAAAATTATTGTCTTTATTATGGTCATCATCATTATCGTTATATTTACTCCGTCCATCATTTCTTACTACTATTCTATAAATGTATTATTCATTATAGTAATCGTTTTTAAACGTGGTTTACTTTTTACTTAAGATTTTCAAATACATTATTTCTTTATTTGAAAACCATCCTAAATGCTTCTTAATGGCAATTATCATCGCCAATGATATTTAAAAATGATTTACATATGATCTCCTTCTACTTCTTTTCTTTCTTCTTCTTCTTCTTCTTCTTCTTCTTCATCTTCTGCTTCTTTTTTTTACTTTTTGTTCTTCTTGTCCTTCTTGTTCTTACTGTTATCATTATAAATATTGCTGTTATCATTAAAATTATTGTCTTTATTATGGTCATCATCATCATTATCATTACATTTACTACGTCCATCATTTTTTACTACTATTATATAAATGTATTATTGATTATAGTAATTAATGTCAAATCATGTTTATATTTATCATTATTTTTGCCATTATTATCATTATCATCATTATTATTATCATTATCATCATTATTATTATTATTATCATTGTTATTATTATCATTATTATTATTATCATTATTATTATTGATATTGTCATTGTTATCATTAATATCATCAATATCATAATCATTACCATTATTATCATAAGCTTCATCGTTATTATAAGCATTGTTTCATTATATCATTTTCGGTTTTGACGCTCTTGTTATTGACTTTATTGCTGCACATGTTTCTTATTCATATCAATTCTTCAACTTCCATTCGCATTAAGTTAAGAAAGATGAAACAAACAAAATAAACCGAGAAAGAAAAATAACAATCCATCTATCTATCTCATACCTTTTAAAAAAAATAGATATTTTGGAGTTGTAGGCTGACTAACAGTAGCAAGGGTTTACCATGAGGCATCTCATTACCATCTGTTTTTTGGTACTCTACGTAGGTAAGTGAGCTACCTCTTTATTTGTAATGGTATATATATATATATATATATATATATATATATATATATGTGTGTGTGTGTGTGTGTGTGTGTGTGTGTGTGTGAGTGTGTGTGAGATCAATTGAGAGAATAATAGCGTAGCATGGATCAAAGTTCCACGAGAGTTGCCAAAACTGTATATATATATATATATATATGTATATAGGAATCAGAGTTGGTAGTAGAATGCCATAAAAAATAAAATCATAGATTTTAAAAGAAAACGGAGCATAGCTCTCAAAAATGAAAGGCGAAGTCACAATCAAAATCCGTTTCTGAAACAGACGAAAAAACACGTCTGATATATATATATATATATATCGAGTCACCGAAACCACTGGCCCGTCTCCGTGGTCTAGTGGTTAAGGCATTGGCGTTCATAGCCAAAGGCCCCGGTTCGATCCCAGCGAAGACATTTTTTTTCAACCTTTGTAAAAATTCCAAAAAATGGTAGGCCAGCTCTGGGGAACTTTGATTCATGCCACGCTATTATTCTCTCAATTGATTTGCTGTATATATGAAAAGGGGAAACACATTTTCCCGAAGCATTGAATCGGCTTTGACTTCTCAAATTGGTACTCTAAATGTGTATATTTTGTTTCCATTCTTAATTTGCTTATAATACAGTAGGGTAGGTGAAAAGATTGCTTTATCACTTGACGTTATTATACAGTATTTAACGCCCCCTATTTGAATAGGGGGCGTTATATACTGTATAATAACGTATATAACGCCCCCTATTTGAATAGGCTTGCCTGGATTCAGTATCCCTCGCAAGAGGACGTTTGGAGACACCTGGCCTGTCTGGTTTATTATAATCTCTAGTTTGACGAAAAGTCAAATACGAGACTTCTGAGAAAAAGAACCAAATATCTGAAGTGAAATACAAGACTGAACTCCATATAAGCCTAGTTCATATTACGTCGCTGGATTTGTAAACTCGAATGACTTTTGGTGAGTTCGCATTAGTACTTTTATTAGGTTTGTAAACGCGAATGACTTTTGTTGATTTGCATTAGTACTGTACTAGCTTTGTAAACGTGAATGACTCTTGGTAATTTTGCATAGGTACCAGTACTTGTAAGCTTCCGCTCTATCTATTTCCCTGTTTTATTTTCGCTAATGTATTCAATTCAGTTCAATTAAAAATCCATAATTTCTATGGCAATAATCAGATAATAATAACTGTGTAATTACGAATGTAAGAATTTTGATTGAAATTAAAGGTTCCTTTGTCCATTTTACTCCTCTTTCTTCAACTTCTAATGTTAGGCGTTAAAAAACCCCACGTATTTCCCACTTTAATAACTCCAGAGCTATACATCTAATAGAAGTGACATTAGGCGCATTCACACACAAGAGGAATTGAAATTTGAATCGCAATTCAAATCCCGATCCAAATTTCAATTTCATGATGGCTTATAGCTGAATAGCGTAAAAACTTTGCTCGAGGTGATTTCAGTATGATATCGTATAAAGCAGTTTTATGAAATTCGTGCTTATTGTTGAAGGTAGGTTTCAGATTTTGCTCAATGTCCAACCTCCTGTACAGAATTATGTTTTGAACAGGAATCAAGTGGTGTGTATGTGAGTGTGTGATTTGCTTTAATAATCCCGCACAACAGCGATGGACAGTGAATACCACTGGTACCGCTTGTAAGCTAGTGAGCAAGCTTCTCGTCCAAACCAGGGTAGATGAATGCTTTATTAATTGTTCATAAGGAATTAACCTTGCACTGCTAGTCTTTATTCATCCACATTTAATAATTAACATCATAGGCGCCGGAAGCGGGGGGCGGGGGGGGGGGGGGGGCAATTGCCCCCAATCATTCCAGAGGGGTGCAAAATCGATTTTTTTGCTCTCCCCCCGGGCCCCCTCAGAAGAAAAAAAAAACAGATTTTTTTGGATCATATACGACCATGTAAAATGAGCATATTGACATGATTAGTGCTCTAAAATGCAAACTTTCAGCGTTCAAAAATCGAAATTTCCTTACTCAGAGGAAGGGGGGGGGGGAAATAAAATCTGAAACCTAACTTCAAAAAACATTAATTTCATAAAACTGATTTATGATATCATATTCAAATTGCCTCGAATAAAATCGTTCACTGTTCAGCTAGAACCCATATCAGTGTCAGTATATCTGCTTTATATTTCATGAGTTATTAAGACTAATTTATTAAAGATCAAAAGTGGGAAATGTTTTTACACCGAGTACTACTGCTATTACTACTTCTACTACTACCTTTTCTATTACTTTTACTACTACTACTACTACTACTACTACTACCACTTCTACTACCACTACTACTACCAATCATGCTACTTCAACAACATGTACTACCACCAACATCATCGTTACAACTGATACTACTACTATAGTAGTAGTAGTACTACTACTACTACTGCCACAACTACATGTACTATAATACTTCTACTATTACTACTACTACTTCTATTACTACTACTATTACTACTACTATTACTACTACTGTTACTAATACTATTACTGCTACTACTACTACTACTACTACTACAACTACTACAACTACTTCTACATGTACCAATACTCTTACCACCACTACTACTACTAATACACATGTACTATTACCTCTACTACTATTTCCTCTTCCACTACTACCACTACTAGTACAACTAAAACTACAACTACAACTACATGTACTATTACTTCTTATACCACTCCTACTACTATCACTACTACTACCTACTGCTACTACTACTACTACTACTACTACTACTACTACTACTATACTACCACTACTACTACTACCACTACTACTACCACTACTACTCTTACTACTACTCTAGAGAAGATCTAGAGACGTACAGTAAATACCTTTTTGTTCGCTGTAATTGTAGATGCTGCTGCTGCTGTTATTATCACTACCGTATCATTTTTTATCTGTTTCAGATTGGAGCCAGGCAGTGACCTGTCATTACTGTGGCTATGTGGCCGGGGTATCTGGTACTTCAGGATGTAAAGACCCGTTTGACGCAACAGACATCTTTGTCTCGACAGAATCGTGTTCTGGCACATGTTACGTGAGTGCATGTACTTGTTATCCACCGTGACCATCTATATATAAATATATACATATACAGGGTGGCCCAGAAAGAACTGAACCCCTGAAATCTTGAATTGCAGCGAGATAAATGAAAACTAGTGATACTTGTTGACTTGGTTCAAAAGAAAATTCTGTCTCCAATAATATGACACCAAGATCATCCATTTTGGCTCACGCGTTCAGATGTTAGGGCTCATTTCGTGAGGCAATGTCATTTTCAAAAATTGCTGCTTTACGGCCAAATTCAAATTCGATGAAGAGAAAAACTTACACCGACTGCGTTTCGTAGAATAGGCTCCATGCCTATTCATAAACGCGTGCCGATTTTCCTTTCACTCGAGAAGGGTCATTTGAAAAATAAAGGGGCATTCAGTGTTTCCAAATGTGGATGGGAGGATAGCAGGTTCCTAATCGCCATTGTCATGTTGATGAGTTAACCGTGAGGGTTGTTGAATGGGGAATGGGGAATGGGGAAACTTGTAATTTGGATGTTAGTGATGGTGTATTGAAGATCTTGAGTAGTGTGCTTGCAAGGGTGTTTGTACGCAGGGGTATCTCTGCCTGAATCATAGATTTCAGAGATAATGGATCTTGAGTTGTGAAATACACCGTTAATGATAAAGAAAAAAACACTCCTCATCTCGTCAATTAAATCCCGTCTCTGTAAAATCTAAGAAAATAATTAAGAAAAAAAAAATGCCAATGCCGAGAACATTAATTCTTTCACTCCATGATAGGAAGGAGGACATGAATATCAAATTATCTCCGTTCTGTGTTCAGAGGCGGCGGACTAGGAAGATGAAATCCAGGCGCGGATCCAGGGGGCGAGCGGGCCTTGCCCCCCCCCCCCCCGCCAAAAAAGAGGGAGAGAGAGAGAAGGAAAATAAGGGTAAGGGAAAGAGGAGAGAAAGGGAAAAGAAAAAAAACAGAAGAAGAAAAAAAAAAAAAAGGAGAAGGAGGAAGCCGGGGACCGGGGGCCGAAAGTGTCTTGCCCCCCCCCCCCCTCAAAAAAAATATGTAAGTAGTTGCAGCATCTTAATATCGGGACGTGCACAATCGTGTTTAAGGTGATATTAATTCCCTTTTGTCGAGAGAGCACAAAAAAAAATCTCTTTTGATAATATTCGGTACCATACACTGGGTTTGATTGACATGATTAGTGCAAGGGGAGGGGCACATTCGTGTTTGAAGCAATGTTAATTCCAGTTTGTCGAACGAGTGTAGCAAGGGAGCGGAGAATACACTTTCTTTTTAATGGTAACTGGAAAATAAACTGGTTTTATTGTTGCAGATCGGGGCAGGCACATGTGTTGAAAGCTATGTTAATTCCGTTTTGGCGAGCTCACAAAAAATGATAATAAACAAAAAAAAATCTTTCAAACGATCATTGGTACATAAACTGGGCTTTATTCTTGCAGTTCGGGGTGGGCACAATCGTTTTGAAGGAGATTTCCTGTGGGGGCCGGGGGGAGGGACGAACAGCTGGCACGCAAGGCCCTTTCGCCCCCCCCCCCCCCATTTCCTTGCTTCCACCTTATCATACTTCATTCTTCTTTCCGTTTCTCTTTCATTCCTCTTTTTTCTTGAGGGGGGGGGGGGGCAAGACACTTTTGCCCCAGGTCCCCAGCCTAATTTTTCCTTTTCTCTTTTTTTATTCCTCTTTTTCTTCTTTACCCTTTCTCTCCTCTTTCCCTTCCACTTCTTTTCCTTCTCTCTCTCCCTCTTTTTTTTTTTTTTTTTTTTTTTTTTTTGGGGGGGGGAGGAGGGGGGCAAGGCCCGCTTGCCCCTGGATCCGCGCCCGGCTTTCATCGTCCTAGTCCGCCGCCTCTGAACACAGAACGGAAAAAATTGATATTCATGTCCTCTTTCCTACTATGAAAGAATTAATCTTCTCGCCATTGGCATAGTTTTTTTTTAATCTTATTTTTTTTTAAAGAAAGATTTTACTGATGAGATGGGATTGATGAGACGAGGAGTGTTTTTCTTTATCATCAACGGTGTATTCCACAACTCAAGATCCATATCTCTAAAATCTATGTTTCAGGCCGAGATACCCGTGCGCACAGACACTCTTATTACAAGCACACTGCTCAAGATCTGTAATACACTATCACTAACATCCAAATTACAAATTTCCCATTGGCCTTCAACAACCCTCATGGTCCATTCATCAACATGACAACGGCGATTAGGCGATTAGCAATCTGCTATCCTCCCTTCCACAATGGAAAAAACTGAATGTTTTCCCTTTTTGTTCAAACAATGGCCCTTCTCGAGTGAAAGGAAGATTGGCACGCGTTTATGAATAGGCATGGAGCCTATTCTACGAAACGCAGTCGGTGTATAGGTTTTCTCTTCATCGAATTTGAATTTGGCCGAAAAAGTAGCAAATTTTGAAAATGACATTGCCTCACGAAATGAGCCCTAATATCTGAACGCGAGAGCCAAAATGAGTGATCTTGGTGTCATATTATTGGAAAAAGAATTTTCATTCGAATCAAGTCAACAATTATCACTGGTTGTCATTTATCTCGCTGCAATTCAAGATTTCAGGGGTTCCGTTCTTTCTGGGCCACCCTATATATATATATATGTGTGTGTGTGTGTCAGTGTGTGTGTGTGTGTGTGTGTGTGTGTGTGTAGAAAAATTAAGTCCCCCTAAAACGAACTTTAATTATTTTTCAACTAGGAGTAATTATGAAAATCTAATTATATGTCCGTGTAGCTAAATTTCTTGGCAATCCTTTGTGTAGAAATCATAGAGAGTCGCCCAGTCATGCTTCAGTGAACATGACCTAAATGCAAACTTGTCATTTTTTGAAGTTCACAAGCCTGATGTCATGATTTTGATACAATGACATTTGAACATACTTTACGTTTTCTGCGTTTGAAGGTATGTAGCATTAATTTTATTCGCTACCAAACATATCAGGTGAGTTGGGCGCCAAATTTCATGCTTGAGTAAGCAAGAGGTAAAAATGGCAAAAGCTGCAAGTGGGACATCTTTTGGGCGGTGAATTTTATCTAATACAGAGGAATTCATGTTTTGGAAGGGTGTTTACAACTTTTGAAATTGATAACTATCAATTCACGTTTGAATGAACACATAATAAAAACAAAATATCACTCTGTTGAATTTATCAAGTAATTACTGCCTTATTTTTATGCACTAAAAATTATATTAACAACATTTTTAGCATGTTTATATACCCGGTGTACATTTATCAGTGATCTCATGGCATTTAATTGACAGTTCACGTTTCAATGAGCACGTGGGAATGGAAAAGCTTGTTTTTAACGTATTAAGCAAAATTCATTTGCTTACTTATTTTGGTTAATCATCCGCAGTCTTCTTGGGGAGTTCCTCTGATTTTCATCGAAATCCCGATCTCTTACGCTTCAGTGAGCGTAAGCGAGAAGAAAATTATGTAAATAAGGAAAAAGTTGAGGGTTATATCCCTGCTCCGTGCCGTATCAGACACTTAATTTGGTGCTTGATCCGGTTAATGACCTCAGGAAGATGTCTGCTAATTTTCATAAAATAACTCGCAGTAGAATGAACAATAACCATCAATGAAAATAGGCCATTTTTCACTTTTGTTAAAACTCTGCTACCTAACTGTAGATAGTGTCAGTGGGGAGGAAATGAAAAAATGAAATCTGGCTTATTTTCAGTTATGGTTATTGTTCGTTCTACTGTAAGTTTTTTCAAGGAATTTGGCACATATCTTCCTGAGGTCACTAACTAAAATCTAGCTCTGGTCCAGATATATGGTAAAATTACAGAAGCCATGGCCAAAAAAATACATTATTGGTATTTTTCTAGACCTTAGTAAAGCGTTCGACACTCTTAATCGTAATATATTGTTTTCCAAATTGTATTCCTGTGGTGTTCGGGGCTCAGCGCTCTCATGGTTTAGACGTTATTTAAGTAACCGAAAACAGTATGTAACTTTCAATGGTATTAATTCACGGCCTCTTCTAATCAAATGTGGTGTCCTCCCCCCCCCCCCATGGATCTATCCTGTTTCCACTTTTATTTTTATTATATGTCAATGATATAATCATTACATCATCATTGTTATATTTTTGTCCTATTTGCAGATGACACTAACATATTTTATTCTCATAAGAGCCTCAAGTCTCTAGAAAATACCTTGAATGCCGAATTAATAAAAGTCTCGAAATGGTTTAAATGCAATAAACTTTCTCTCAATATTCAGAAACTCATTTCATACATTTCAGGCACAACAATATCCATGTGAATAATAATCCAATTAATATTAACATTGACAACAATACTATTGAAGAAAAGAAGAGTTTGAAATTCCTTGGTGTCATTATTGATGAGAATTTAACTTGGAATGATCACATAAATCATGTTACATTATGTATTTCTCGAGGCGTGGGAACTATTCATAAGTGAAAGTTTATGTTACCACGAGTAACGAGTAACTCTGTTTTACTATACAATACACTAATAATTCCTTACATAACATATTGTAATATTGTTTGGGCCAACTGTGGAATTACCAAACTCAACCCTATTCTCACCTTACAAAAGCGGGCTTTTCGCATCTGTACAGGATCGTCTTATGTTTCTCATTCTGATCCACTATTCTTTAAGCTTAAAACATTGAAGGGTTCTGATTGTAATGTCATGCAAGTTGCAGTTTTTATGTTCAAATACAAAAACAACCAACTTCCCCCCTCATTTCAAAATTTATTTAATCTAAACAGTACAATTCACACATGCCCTACCCGTATTTCTGGAAATTTTCACCACAAACCCAAAAATATTAATAACTCATAAATCATTTAGACACCATGGCCCTGACTTATGGAACAATTTACCCGCAACTGTAAAAATGTGTTCCTCACTTTACTCCTTTAAAGCCACTATGAAGCGCAACCTAATATCATTGTATTCAAATCCGCCACATTGATTATACTTGTACTTATTTTTATATTATTTATCTATTTTGCTCTTAAATGAATTTTGACTCCTCCTCTAATGCACTTACAGTGCACCCTCATGACCTCATGTCAAAAAATGTGTAAGTTTTATATGTTGCTTTTTTACCTTAAGGTCGTCGTCGACATCAAGCAGGTCGCTCATGACGACGGTCTCCTGAGTTCTGAAATTCAGTTAAATAATATTTGTCATATACTTTTTTTTATATTCAGAAAGAGATTGTATATAATTCATGTGTCTAAAATGTATAAAATCTATGTAATAATTGATTATGTTGTACTGTGTTGAACATGTAAAAAGCAGAAATAAATTTCAAACAAACAAACAAAATGATCTTACGCCAAATTAACTTTCCGATGCGGCACGGAGCAGGGACAAAGCCCTAAACTTTATCCTTATTTACATACTGTGATTGTCTCTTTCGCTCAGTGAAGCGTAAGAGATAGGGATTTCGATGATAATCAAATCAGAGGAACTCCCCAAGAAGACTTCTAGTGGTTAACCAAATTAAGCGATTGAATTTTGCTTAAAGGGAAAGTCCACCCTAGAAGTTTCACTATTTCAATGAAAGGAGATAAATTTGAACAGCATTTTAAAAAAGAAATGAGCAAAATCGGTCAAATTCATTTGCTTGCAAATCGGTCAAAGAATAAGAAAATTACACTCATTTACATTTTCTAGTAAAATACTCTCGGCTCTGCAAATTGGCAACACTGATGACATCATATGCGAGCAGGTCTCCATTCACTTTGTACATGAAATTTCACATTTTCTCAATTTTTCCTGGAAGTTACACATTTTCTTACCCCATGGTCAAAGTATGTTGTGTAAAAAGCAATTCTTCTGAACATATATTGACTATGGGGGTTAGAAAATGTGTAACTTCCTAGAAAAATGGGAAAATGTGAAATTTCATGTACAAAGTGAATGGAGAGCTGCTCACATATGATGTCTTCAGTGTTGCCAATTTGCAGAGCCGAGAGTAGTTTACTAGAAAATATAAATGAGTGTAATTTTCTTATTCTTTGACAGATTTTGCTCATTTCTTTTTTAATATGCTGTTCAAATTTATCTCCTTTTATTGAAACAGTGAAATTCCTAGGGTGGACTTACCCTCTAAGACATGAAAAACGAGTTTTTCCATTCCACATGCTCATTGAAGCGTGAACTGTCAATTCCATGCCATGAGATTTTTTATACATGTACACCTGGCATATAAACATGTTAAAAATGTTAAAGGCAGTAATTACTTGATGATTCCAGCAGAGTGATACTTTGTTTTTATTATGTGTTCATTCATCCGTGAATTCAATTTTGCAAAAGTTGTAAACACCCATCCAACACATGACTTCCTCTGTATTAGATGAAATTCACCGCCAAAAAGATGTCACACTTGTAGCTTTTGCCGTTTTCACCTCTTGCTCACTCAAGCATGAAATTTGGCCCACAACTCGTTTGATATGTGTGGTAGCGAAAAAAAATGAATGTTACATACTTTCAAACGCAGAAAACTTAAAGTATGTTCCGATATCATTGCATCAAAGTCGTGAAATCGGGCTTGTGAACTTCAAAAAATGACAATTTTGCATTTAGGTCATGTTGACTGAAGCATGACTTGGCGACTCTCCACAGTTTCTACATAAAGGGTTGCTAAGAAGTTTAGCTATACGGATATATGATTAGACTTTTAGAACTCCTCCTACCTGGAAAATAATTGCAGTTCGTTTTAGGGGGACTTACTTTTTGTGCACAGTTTATATATATAGGGGTATGCGCGTGTGTGTGTGCGTGTGTGTGTGTGTGTGTGTGTGCATAAGGCTGGCCCAGAAAGAGTGCAAGACTGGTGATTCGCAATTTCAACGACATCAGTGACACAATATCATTTGTTTTGGTACTGCTAGGGAGTTCCTTTCCGAGTGAGATAAGGTTACGTCAAGATTATCACGTTTAAATAAGACGTTTTGATTCTATGGCTATTTTAAGGCAATATCATTTCCAAAATTTGCTTCGTTTTGCAGCAATATTCATGTTTTAATCAGCATAGACAAAAATATGATGGTTTCCTCGTCTCTGATGATAGACGCACTGCAATCGCTTTGAAAAACGATGGAAACATGCTTTTAATAAGGGAAGCCGTCACTCGCAAGTTTCTCGCTTTTTCAAGCATGGATACACGTGCAAAAGTCACAAATTCTGCAGAGGATGTTGCCTCATAAAATTAGGCACCGAATCCAAACGCTTGAGCAAAAGCAAATTCTTATTAAATGTTGTGTGACTGACTCCATTGGAATTGCAAATCTCAGGTGCCTACTTGCATACTTTCTGGGAACCATTGTGTGTATGTATGTATGGATGTATATATTTGCATGGCTCAGTTGACAGAGCATCCGCCTCATGAACGGGAGGTCGCGGGTTCGATCCTCGGCCGAGTCATACCATAGACTTAAAAATGAGACCTTCTACCTTCTAGCCAGGCGCTCGCAATATGAGAATGGAGAAGGGTAATAATAACATATTATGTTATGCAGGGCCCGCTGGGAGAGCAGTTGAAAAACTAAAGTGGCTACCCTGGGTAAATAAGACATTATTATTATCATTAGTAGTAGTAGTAGTAGTAGTAGTAGTAGTAGTAGGAGTAATAGTATCATTATTATCTGCATCACCATCATCATCATCGTCATCATCATCATTTGAAATTCTGCTTGATTAAAATAGAATGAAATGAGATACAAAATTTTCTCTCCTTCAGAAAACCGTTGTCAAAATAAATTCAGATGTGGCTACGGTCGCCCGAGGCTGCTCCATAGGGTGTTCAACGAGCTGCGTGAGTCTCTTCGGCGTTTCCACCTGTACCAACTGCTGTTCAAGCGACGGCTGCAACGCCGCCGGCGCAGTGAACCTAAACATCGCCCTCTGCATCGCAGGATTACTGACCTATCTGGGACTGGTTTGGCAGTGAGCCAACAGAGTGAGGAACACGATCGCATTAATACCTGGTTACCCATTCACATGACAGAACCCTCAAGCCAACTTCAAGAGCCGCTCACCAGAAGAACCCCTCGAGCTCCCGATCGCGTATTTTTTTCCCACGTTGAGTTCTGGACCCAATTAGTATCAGCGACTACATTCAAGAATAATTGTGATACTTTAACTATTTCTGACAGAATAAACGCCATGGTATCAATTATTACAGCAAAAGTAAAACAGATTTGAGAGTGGAAATCGAACCCGAGACCTCTCGCTTCTGGCACGCCCACTCTACTGACTGAGCCACGAGAAGCCGATGCCGCGCAACCGTTCTGTTAGAGATTTATACCTGAATTCATTGCTAGTCTTACTAATCAGACACCTGTTATCGTAATGGGTCCGGAACTCTCGTGGGGACAAAAAATGCCTCCCGGTCAGCCACTTAATATCTCATTATCCCTTACAGATAGCCGATCTGCTCCATTGTGATGTTCCAAGTGGAAAGAATGAAACACAGGGATACTGAAATTACCGCAGACTAACTTTTATTTTAGTTCTGGGCCCTGTTTCATAAAACTTGTTATCAGCGACAACTGCCACATTTCCATGACAAATTTGCTCTCAGCCAATCAGATGCAAGGATTTCAATAGCATATAACAGTTATTGCAGCTTGTTAGGCCTATTGATAACAAGTTTTATTAAACGAGGCCCATTTTTTTGCGATCACGTTCAAAGGCGATCTTTCATTTATCATTGCAGCTAAAGACGAGGAGGGAATTTTACAGGGTACACGGATTCGATTCTTCTTTATAAAATTGTAAACCAATTTTTAACAGCAATATCGCCTTGCAAACAACATCAAAGATTGATTTTTCTGAGGTTTTAACATGTTGAATGATTATGATTGTAATCATCATTTTGCGAACAGATAATTTTGGATAAATAGATTAACACGATCTTAGTCGGTACAATTATTTCATGTTTCAATCTGAGCAGAGGAAGTCACTTTTTCAAGGGATCGAACGGTTGAAAGTTGAGTATTCAGTTTGCGTCTTCATAACTGAAACACGAATATGCAAAATTCCTGGGGGCCGTTGCATAAAACTTACTATAATAGTAACTTTACTATTAAGCAACTTAATTGAATTTGATTGGCTGTTGAGCAACATGACATCAGCAACAGCAAATCAAAATCCAGTAAGTTACTATAATAGTAAAGTTACTATTATAGTAAGTTTTATGCAACGGGCCCCAGATCTTGTTTGTTGCAGTGTTCTAAGAAGGATTCACGTGAAATGCTTCTATTCCCTTTTTTCTTGAGGATACGACATTGTTATGGTTACACAATGATGTCATATAAAACACTCAGCTATAGCTTCCGATTTTTAAACTTTCTCCCATTCTTGTGGTATTTGAGCACCGCACAGCTGTGACCTGAACTTCCCTGATTATTCCTCATTGCAAACATTAAAAGAAATCTGCATATTGGTCAAAATAGAGAAAAATCGAACGAATGTACATAACGCGCTATTGACTTGTGTACTATAAAAGTTTGGGCGCATACCGCAGTATGTCGACCAGTCTGCTGCCCTCTCGCGTTGTGGAGTTGGTCTACAGGAGTACTCAGAGTTTGTTAGTCTTGAAATTTGCTGTTTGTGTGATATTTGTTCTGTTTTGAACGATAGATAGATATTTTGATTTTGTAATTACTTGCGTTGACCAAGGCTGCGAAGACAAATTAACACATACAGGCTAAAGCTAGTTCGTAGACATAATCTAAGCATGAAAAGATAAAGGTCATCTGGGAGAAAATCTAAAACCCACCGGCATGAATGCTTGTATTGCCTGGCATTTGCTCATTAACAGTGGCCTAAATGAGTCAATATTTTTGGGAGCTGCGCTACACAACCCACCCCCCCCCCCCACAACAAAATAATGAGATTGGTCCAGCTGCTGACAAGCAAGACATTAGGGGGAAAGGTTCCTCAAGGAAATGGAGAATAACAGAGGTAAAAAAGGTCCAATCAGTTAGATGTTCCAAAAAATTAGATTCCCTGACAATGTTGAAGATACAAACAATGATTGAAATAAATCCTTGGGCGTAAATTTGGTACTGGCTTACTCTACATCCGGTATGCCAGTGCTCATGAATGTCACGTGATCGTCATTTTGATGAAAGAGTCAGTGGTGCATTCCATAATACCCGGGTAGACGTATACTTTCAAAGGGATAAACAAGGCATTTAAAACATTTACCTTGAAACATGAACAAAATATTTAGGATGAACTCGTAATATCGCCTCAGTCAATAAAGATAAAGTTATTACGGTTTGTATTTTATGTAATTCAGCAACATGTTTCAGTGGCACGAAAAGACGCGTAAAAGAACAGAAAATACTTCCTGGGCCCCGTTTCATAAAACTTGTTATCAGTAACAACTGCCACATTTCTATGACAAATTTGCTCTCGGCCGATCGGATGCAAGGATTTCAGTAACTTATAAGAGTTTTTGCAACTTGTCATTAATAACAAGTTTTATGAAACGGAGATGTTTATAATCAACGTTTGTGTTACGGATGCGCCCGTTTGTGACACCCTTTTTTTTAAAGCTACCCTATTCTATTCATTTCAGTTTTATTTTCCAGCACTGTAAAAAAAAGACATTAACTGATAATACAAGAAAATTAAGTACAGTCCAAGAAGAGAAGATAAATAGAAAGCGAAACGCTAACCAATAATCGAGGATAAGCAAAAGATATTCCTGTTTACGATGCTCTCCTCATTGATGGCAGAAATAAATGAATGATAAATACCGCGCTGATAGAACAGAAAAGTAAAAATCTGAAGAATATAAAGAAAGGGAAATACTGTCAAAGCAAATGATAATGGCAGTTCGTAAGCGAGCACATTTTTAGGAATATTAAAAGACACCATTTATGTCACCATAATGTGTTCAAATGAAATAATTTTTCGTGGTACTGAGATTATTTACTTGTTTTTCTTCATAAGCTCCTTAGATCTTACACTTTCGTGAATATTTATAAATGTTGATGGTTAGTCGATGTTCAGATGTGCTGAAATCAGTTCATATTTTTCTACTTTTATATCATTCTGTGTAATAGAAATGATAGAATGGAGATAGTGCACAGGAGTATTCCATGGCCGGATCCAGGTTTGCAAGGGGGGGGGGGCGTCGTAAACGAGGGAGTGAAGCGACCGAGAAAGGAGAGTTGCGGTGGACCTTTTGCATTTAATTGCATTTAATGGTGTAATTTGATGCATACTTTTCTGTAATTTGGTAAGAAAAGATGAGGGATATAAAAGAGTACACATTACATATATTAGAGGAGCCGGGGGGGGGGGGGGGAAGGAAACGGTTACAGTTCGTTATTCCGACAGTTCGTTATACCGAAGGTTCGTTAATCCGAAGATTCATTCATCCGAAAATGAAAAAAAGGTTCGTTAATCCGAAAACGAAATAAGGTTCGTTATTCACAAGGTCCGTTAATTCGGAAATGAAATAAGGTTCGTAAGTTCGTTAGTTATTTTTCGGACTTACGAAGTTTATTTAATTTTCGGACTAACGAACCTTCGGAATAACGCCACAAATTTTCGGACTAACGAACATCTAGGTATACGCGATTTGCGTGTTTTGGAATAACGAACCTTCGGAATAACAAACATCACCCGAGGAAACATTGCTTGGCAAATATGATCCGTTCTTGCCGTGGCGACTCTTGTCAGCAGAGAACAGGAAGCAGAATGTATTCATCAAGCATTGACCTCCTGAAGATTGTACAAATCGGCATTAGTGGTACAGTAGCAGCTGCAATATGAATGCTATTTTGATATACTGAAATTCATTCAGAAGGAAATGTACATGAATAAATCATATTATAGTAGTAAAATTACAACTTTGGAATGTGCCTTGACCGCCTTCCTATGCTATATACGGTGTACATTTGCTCATCAATTCCGGATGAAGGCTTATTGGCGAAAATTAGAACATTTTTAAAAGTTCATTGAATGCAAAGAAGACATTGCAAAACTCTTTTGCGTTTCAACCAGAATATTTCACCAACGTAGCTCATTTTTACATGCCGTCCATTACCTGTCATGCACTCTAAAACTAGTTGAGTGAAAATTTACCCAATATTGGGTAAAAAGGGAACATGCATGTTTGTTGGGTATTTTTCTTCTCATTTTACAGGTAAAATGCATGTTTTATGGATAAATTTTAACCCAACGTTGGGTAAAATTTACACATTATTTGGTAACATTTTACCCAACAAACATGCATGTGGTAATTCAAGTAAGGTACTTAGTTTTGAATTCGTACGGTATATTTCTTTCATGGGGCACGTAATTACTTTCTTGTTAAAATATGGATGCAACTGTCATTTGTAATTTGTAATTTAACCTTTTGCAGTGAGCTGTGTGTCTCATATCTTCATGGGCAATAAAAGTGAAATAATAAGTAAAATGAAATTTATGTACTAAAAAGATCATTGATAAAAGAATTCTTATCAACACTGAAATCAATGAAGCAAAAAGGGCGCCCTCTTGAATAGGTAACAATCCTGAAATAAAATAACCATTTTTTTTTTTAGTCTCCTCTAGATTTCTATAACGTTCCAATCCATTTGAAGTTCATGTTTAGGAGTGAATAAATTAGATGTTTGCTTGACACTTAAAATATACATCGAGAAAGATGTAATGTCTGCATGTGTGTCGGAGTCTAAGCAAAACTGAGGGAGTAGATCGAAGAGGGACGAGAGCGGTACAGAGGGGTACAAATTAATTCCTTAGCCATTGTGGCTAGTAAGAGTGAGATAGGGAGAGAGGGAGTGGGAAGAAAAAGGAATGCGGGAGATAGAAAGAGAGAGATGAGGAGGAAACAGGTGTGAGAGATACACAAAGTGAATACAGTAAGCGTGGTAAGAGAGAGAAAGGGATAAAGGAGATGGGGAGAGAGCGAGAAATGGAGAGAGACATATACACACACACAAACACAGACACACCCACACACACACACACACACACACACACACACACATATATATATATATATATATATATATATATATATATATATATGTATTGAAAATTAGTCTTCTTGGCATCTAGACAATACAAGAATCAGAGTTGATAGTAGAATGCCATTCAAAAATAAAATCATAGATTTTAAAAGAAAACGGAGCATAGCTCTCAAAAATGAAATGCGAAGTCACACTCTTCGTCAGTGCCCACGGTGCGACAAAAAGATGTTAATCAAAATCCGTTCCTGAAACAGACGAAAAAACACGTCTGTTCAATGGCAGACGGATTGTGAAACTCACCTTTCAAAAGAAATCAACGCGCTGAAGATGGAGATGGCGCGAAGTAAATAACGCATCCCAAGACGCGTTGTCATGACTGCAAGATGTCTGCACAACCTAGGAACCTCTCTTTCCCTCTCCGAGACTTTTTCTTCTCTTTACCTTGTCATCGTTTTCCTTTTTCCATTTTCTTTCCCTTTTTCCTCTTTTCCTCCCCCCTCTCTCTTTTTTTCTCTTTTCTTTTTCTTCCTTCTCTTTTTCTTCTCTTTTTCTCTTTTACTTCTCTTTTTCCCTTTTTCTTCTCTCCTTTTCCTTTTCTTTTTTTCTTCTTCTCCTTTTATTCTTTCTTTTTTTCTTTCCCCTTCTCATTTTTTCTCTCCCCATTTTCACTTTTCCCCACGGCAGATTTACCGACGATATCGGGGGGGGGGCACCCCCCCCGCTAGCTACGGCCCTGTGTGCATTATTTTTTGCTTATCTGTTTCCTGATCCATACATCCTTAATAACACATTATCTATTTTCATTTATAACACCGTTACTGAATTTTCCTTTATTTCAGTTTCATGCAATAAGTCAATTACTTTTTTTATGATTCATCCAATATTCTTTTGTTTTACTTTTGAGCAGTTTTCACAAAAAGCTTTTCTTTTCCCGGGCCATAAATTCCTGATTACATATAAATTTTTTATTATATCTTTCAGTGTATTTGCATTGATCATACAATATCATTATGCTTACTCAGACCATAAATTCTTGTTCTAATACGTAGCTATTAGTATATTCTACCAGCTCATCGTTATTCTAGATGTATACTTTTTAACTCGATGTGTGATATGTAAAATATATTTCTTTGATACGTTATGTTCAGTTTTCAGATGTAAACTGAATGTAATTCAGCCACCAGGCTGCCTATTTCAAGTTTGTTTTGCTTTCGTTTTTGTTTTGTTTTCGTTATTTTTTTTTATTTGGTCTTGTTTTGTTTTGTTTAGTTTAGTTTTGTTTTGTTTGTGAAAACCATTTCACTAAGAAGACATAAGCGAGAGAGCGAAGCGAATGAGTGGGGTGGTGTGGTTGGGAATAGAACGATCAGTGCACTCCTTGGCTGGAATTTTAAGAATTTTTTTAGAAAAATAGAATTAAAAAAAATTTTAAAAAAAAGAAGAAGAAGCGGGGTGAAAATTTATGTGGCATATGTTGCATGTGGCCATAATTATCCCATAAAACGATTAAAGGGGGAAAGGGAAAATGTGCATCTGAATACACGTCATTAGCCAAGAGCTCAGTGGGAATTAAAAGCACTTTACAACAGCATTACATGACATCTTTTACGGGAAAATAATATTGAGGGGAGAAGCAATAACAAAGATTACGAAAGGCACACAGACATACTTCTTTTTTCAAGGAAACACACATCCAAACATGTTGGTATTAATATGCTTATAGCACAATAATTTATTCAGTGTATGATAAAACAGCAATGTAGATAAAATGCCTTCCTCAAGCACACAAGTGCAATCATGGGTTCGAACCCCCCAATTCTCGAATCTCCATTCAAGTGCCTTAAACCACGCGACCATGACATACATATTACGCACACACACCCGCACACCCACCCCCACTTACGCCACACCCACATACCACACACACACAATGAAACCCTCACATCTTTCTATACACACACAACACACGCACACACACACATACATATTTACTCTTGAGCAAAGCATCACCTCTCCTATTATGATTTAAATTCTTATCTACAATGGTTTTTAGTTTTGTATTTTACTCAGGTAGTTTTGTAGCTTTCTGCTTCCTTTTCTGTACCCCTTCTTGCCATTTAGATGCCTTGGACGTAATAACCACTAAAACTAGTACTAATCAATAAGTACAAGAAGAACAAATGACCAATTAAAGAATTTTTATGCATCGCGATTTACTGCGCCTTGAGCAGTCCTAAGCCAGTACAGAACTCGGACAAATCAATTAATCCTTATGGAATTTCGTCATTAACACTGAGAGCTAGCTGATACCTCAACTTCGTCACGTTTTCCATCCATAACCCCTTTTCCTGTGTGCAGATTCACAGCCGTTTTTTCATTCGAATTCTAGCTTTGCTTCAGAAGGAGAAGGATGGTTTGGTACAGTGCATTGTTGGGTCTCATTCTTGTTATAGGTAAGTCCACTCAGCGAGTTTGTTGAAAACATTTTTCTTATGGCAGTCTTCACAATGCAGTTTTTCATTTGACACTTCAGTCTTTAGTCAACACTACTGACTTAAGTAAGCAAAATAAGATTGAATGAAACTGCATTGTTCTGGTTTATTGATCGAAACGTTGAAAAAAAAAGCAGCAAAGGTTGAAACATATTGAATTTGCAATAAAAATGCCAAATGAAAAAAAAATGAGGGGATAAAATACAACGAAATACAAAATAGAAATAACATTAAACATTGAACAGGGAAATGCATATGACGGTCATAACAAGAACAGACTAAAAGGAAAAAGTAACACAACAAACAAACAAAGAAGAAAAGGAAGAAAAGAAGACAGCAGAAATCTAAAGGCAAATCAAATGTAACTATTACACAAGAATTTTTACAAAGTCATGATATCAAAAAGAGAAACTGAATGGCAATTGGATTGAAATTCAAAGTACAGTCAACTCTGCATAAGTCGAAGTCGCATAAGTGGAATAATCGCCTAATTCGAAGTCTGTACTTGGTCCCACTCCTTTATTTTCTGTTGTTTTTGACCCCTCATAAGTCGAAGCATTTTCTTCAGTCCCAAGAAATTCGACTTAGGCAGAGTTGACTGTAATCGGTACATGTAGTGCAATTTACAGTAGATGAGGTGATTCTTGACACTAAGAACAAGGGTTCAATTTTGCACCCTATAATGCAAACATTGGCAGCACCTTTTTTGGGTGTAATCTTGCACCCTACATGAAAAAGGTGCAAATATGCACCCTTTTGTAGTTGCACCTGAAAATGCCCGTCTGCATCCTTAAAGGTGCAACTTTGCACCTTCAAAGGTGCAGAAATTTTTGCATTCAAAAGGGTGCAAAATTGCACCTTTCCTGAAGGGTTACTCTGCACCCTTAGGGGTGCAAATTGTAGCTCACTGCACCCTTAAAGGTGCAAAATGCTTCTTAAGGTTCAAAGTTGTACCCATCAAGCAGCTCCCAGGGTTGCATTTGAAGGGTGCAAAATTTATCCTTTTTTCTTAGTGTGTTTCGCCTATCTCATGTCTTGATATCTTTGACACTTGGGGGGGGGGGTTCTTCTTCTCAACTTTTGCTTTATCCCAGTTAGGGTAAACATAATTGTTTAGAGATCATATTAGGAAGAAGTTGTTTCCTGTGAACCAAGTACTAGATTGAGAGAATATTGCAAACATTGCTGTGAGAGTATTCACAACTGGGTCCCGTCTTACAAGGAGTTGCGATTGATTCAAATCGATCCCAATTATGAGATTGATCTCAACTGTGTACTTAAGAGATAGGAGTTGAGATCAATTTCAAAGTTGCGATTGATCCGAGTCGATCAAATTGGCAATGTTGCTTCAAAATGGCAAGTTAAGATGGACAACTCTCAATACGTTATGTACACAGAATTTCACATTTTCTGAATTATCTCTGAAGGTGCAGCTTGTCTCTTTAGTAGCTTAAAGGCATTGGCTAACTTAGTGAGTAGCTAATTTAAAAAATTCTCAAAATAAGACGAAACATGTGTATGAGTACTTGTATTTGTACTCAAAAACCCTGAAACCAACCATGATTTGGAATGAAAAAGTGTAAGTTAGACGCAAACGGCGATTTTATTATCCTTCGTCTCACGATACAATCACCAAGAGGACCACTGTGCTTTAATTTGAAAATGCCGTTATGTGCCTCCCGCAGCGTGATATGCCAATACACACAGTACAGTAAGGTGAGTCATACGCGCATGCGCACTCCTTATGTCTATTCTGTGCAACCGACCCTCGTATATTTTTCAAACTTTGGTTCACATTTTTGATATTTAAAAATACTTCCTGTGGATATTATACTTTGAAACTTTCAGACTGGTATTTTAACACTATAACCCTTATATTTATCTCATTTTCAAGCAACAAAACAAGATTTTTTTAAATCATAACAATGTTAACCAATGTCTTTAAGATATATCGTGGGGAAATGTATATGACACAGCATAATTATGTTGAGTTTACACAAATACAAGCAGCATCGTTTTTGATGAAACGTTTTTTTTTTTCTTAACTGATTCTCTCTGTACTCTCTTTTTGTTAAAATTTATTTCATTCTCCTTTTATATGTGCCATTCAGTATCCGATGAATATCTTGACTGTCGGATATATTTGTATGTCATTCATCTGCTTCCAGATCTGGGTTTCTCCCCAATGGGTGCAGCATATCCCACGGGGGGTAACATTACACCCCTCTCTACAAGGGATTGTGGTGCAAGGGGTCCACCAGAGGGACCGGAGAAAATTGGCAAGTACCTGCCCGATCCTCATCGCACCTTCCTTGTTAAGGGGAAGATATTTCCTGTCATGAAGTGGATGTGTGTCGAACCAGGTAAGATGAATTTCATCATCATCATCATCATCATCATCATCATCATCATAGGGGTGGGGTTGTGATCTCTGGGGAAACTGAAGGCGGTAATTGTAGACATATGAATTCATTATGCATTATTCATTTTTCAAATCATTTTTTTTTTAAGTTTTAAAGTGCAATAAATCGAACAACTGCAAAAAAGATGTGGGTCCAGGGGTGGGTGGGGGAGCGGTGGTTCTGTGAGTTGAGGGGATTTTGGAGGCGTTCACTAATCGGTTAACAGCCCTGTTATCCTTCAAATCAGATAAACATTTTCTTGTAAACAATGTCGGCATGATGTTTCATATCTTATACATGCATGAATTGCTTGCACATGGTAAATAATTACCCATACATATTTTGTTTTGTCATTTTGTTTGTTATTGTTGTTTTCTGTATTGTCAGAATAGTGCATGGTGTAAAAAAACGCCACTGGGAACAAAATTGCTAATACTAATAAAAACCAATAAAAAAAATCTTGAATATTGGATCTTAAATATTGAAACTTGAATCAAAAGTTCATATGAAGCGTTAATTAACCGGTTGGCTACTGGGACTGGCTGGTTCCTGTACTAAGTCTATGGGGATTGCAGAATTCAGTAGTCATCGCGTTAACTAAGACGTGACGCAATTTGTGCTGATTTGTTCATGCGAGACCGCCACAAGCACTCGCCTTCTTCCTTGATTTATGTTATTGTAAGATGTTATCTTATCATATATAAATTGTATACCTTTGGGGGGGGGGGGAAATGATTGTTAACGCCTGAAGAACAAGTGGAAACAAATGTTGTTTTTTTTTTTTAATGAAAAAGCAATTCAAGTCATGCTGCAGGAATCCGTGAACAAGAGCACCCTACACACAAAAAAGGGAAACATCCAAAATGTCAGAGTTTGCATGTGATAATCAGACGTCATTTTGTTTGTTAATATAGCATCCCCCACCAACATATATTTTCGCCTCATCATGCTCATGGTTTAATGAGATTACGCTTTGTTCATGTGAGCCGACTTTAGAGCAGACGTTAGGAAAAGAACAAACACAGGAAACTAAATGCAATGTATTATTAAAGCAAGGTCTCTAATTAGCTGTCCAAGAAAAACTCATCTACACTTTACTGGAAGAAGCAGTAGGTAGGCCATTTCCCTGTGAAAATAAAGCACCCACCGCTGTATAAAAGGAAACCAAAACCCTCGAGTCATGTAATTTTTTTTTCAGTCGAAGCTAAGACGGAATAAAAACAGATAAGCGAAAATTTGAACGAGATCGGACACAGAATAAGAAAGTTGTGGCCATATGAAATTGTCTGTATGACATTTTTGCACTACCATAGCTATTTATGGCATCATTTTGTGGACAATTCTCAATATGTTTTGTAAACACATAGCCAAACATTTGCACTTTCTTTAAGATTTTCACATTTTCTTAACAAACCCAAGATTTATAATGCAGGAGTGTTTTCTCCACAACTTATTTGGGATAAGGACATTAGGAACATGCGTTCTTCAAGAAAATAAAGAATATGTGAAATTTTGTTTACAAAACATATTGAGATTTGTCCACAAATCATATCATCATTATGGCTATCGTAATGTCAAAAGATTCATATAGCCATATCTTCCTTGTCAGATTTCTTTAAATTTTTCGCTGGTCTTTTTTTATCCTGTCTCAGCTTTGATTTGAAAACTACTAGCTTAACTTGAGGGTTAAGGTTTTCTTTAACATTATAATGCCTTTGCACAAGGCGACAAGGAAATATTAATTCAAACTTTTGACCGAGAACAAAGCCACCGCTTGACCGGTTGCATCTGAAAAGGTCCATTATTGTCATAACGATAATTTACCGCAAGTTGAGGAAAAACACTCCTTATCCCGTGTCCGATTTCGTTCAAAGAACTTAAGGGTTTTGGTTTCCTTAACGTTATACTGTTATAAGGCCTTTGCATGAGGTGACAAGGAAATATTTATGAAAACTTTTGAGAGGAAGCAAAGTCACGGGTTGTCCAGCTGCCTACAAATAGGTCCATCATTGTCATAATATTCATATAGCGCAGATGTCGACCATACATTACATCAAAGCTCAATAAGTCATAAATTTTTCAATGAAATTCAGGGGAGCGTTTCATGAAGAGTTTTGTCGGTGGTTTTCACCGACTTATTTGCTTTCAGCCAATCAGATGCGAGGATTTTCAGTAGCTTATAACATTTGTCAGTGATTTTCACCGACAAAACTCTTCATGAAATGCTCCCCAGGAAAGGTGATATCTAAGACCCCCCTCTCTTGCCTTATTCGGAAAAGAAACATGAAAATACATAGACAGCTGCCTCCACTAAAATTAAGGAAGAAACATAATAGCATTGTGAATGTTTACTGGTGCTTATTTTCTACACTGTCCATTTCTTCATTTGAAACATTTTGTTTCATCACATTTTTTTATTCACATAAAAGAAATTTCTAAATAACTGCAGCCACTTCGGAGTAATTTCACATTTTATTTGCAGTCCATTCGACCTCGCAATTTCGAAATACCCTTATAATCTTTATGGCCTTGTTGATGGCAGTCAGCAATCACCAAGGCCAGAAGATAAAACGTGCCCCAAACGATTTTTGTAGCCGTTTGATTTCTGGATAAATATGAACCGTGGTCGTATGTATTCTCTTTCTACTTGAAATGCAATTACTTTTTATATTGAATATATGTCTAAAAGAATATTAAAAGCAAATATAGTTGGTGTCAACAAGTAAAAAATCTTAATAATGCTATCAAAAGATCTTTTTTAAATGGGTACCATGGAAAAATATGAAATGCAGTAAAAAAAAAAAAAATTACATATCGCATCTATAAAGGTATTTGCCTTGTGAAACTAGCAATGGAATCCAAATGATCAAGAGAAAATTACTTTAATATCACTCTCACAGTCATAAATTCAGTCAAAACCACTGCGCCGTTTCATAAAACTTGTTATTAATAACAACTGCCATATTTTCATTACAAATTCGCTCTCAGCCAATCAGATGCAAGGATTTCAGTAGCTTGTAACAGTGATTGCGAAATGTTATTGATAACCAGTTTTATGAAAAGAGGCCCTGTAGGGTATTTCATAAAGCTGTTCGTAAAGTTACTCATGACTTGACGAACGACTTGAATATGAGGTGCCAAATGGTATGCTAAAAAATTTTCCTGACGTTTTAACAAAATGTGACTACATTTACCAAATTCTCAATTCAATTATGACCAAAAATATACTACGCAACAAAAGTGTTTTTAAACAGTAGTAATGTTAATCTACACCTACACATTTCACCTTTAGCTGATGCGATTTCAATCCTATTTGGCTTGCCATATTCAAGTTGTTCGTAAAGTCATTCGTAACTTTAGGAACAACTTTATTTAACACTCCCAGTTTAGCTTTCAAGTTACATTATACAAATATACAATGACACTCGAGGATCTTGCTCAAACTATTCGCATCGAAGGAACATCAAACGGTGCTATGCTCCGATGGCCCGAGGGAGTATAGCACCGTTTGATGTTCCTGAGGGCGAATAGTTTGAGCTTGATCCGAGAATGAATCATTGTATATTTGTTTTATATCCCTATAATCGTTCCTCGGACACTCATGTAATTACATGTACTCACTTTCACATCACATTCAAGGAAATAATTGGCGAAAACTGAAGAAACAGCTCTGAAGACGTCCCTGCAGCTCGATGAGCTCAGCGAGCTGCATCGCATGCAGCATGATTACCGCGCGCTGCTGCTGTAGTCCGGTAGCCATGGGGGGTAAGGTTGCATTGGAATGTTATAGTTTTTTTTTTAATTGATATCGACTGTTCAGACCTTCTATTTCAACAATCCACATGCTGGAGCTCTGTCAGCATTGAGCAATTTGAGATATACGCGAAAATCCAAAATGGCCGCCGGCGGCCATCTTGGATTTTCTGTTTACCTACTTTAAACATCTCAAGAATGTTCAAAAATTGGAAATAGGGGTTTTTCGGGATGGAGAATCCAGATGTGAGGTTATTCTGAAGATATGACTATTTCTTGATATCTAGATAAAAAATGGCGGCTATTTTTCAAGATGGCCGCCATATGCACTATAGGCTAGGCAATGTCAAAAGGTGAAAAGTCCTTATTTATCATTTAACATAAAAACAAAGCAAGCAAAATGTAATTTTTTCATTTGTACTATATCTATTACATGTTTTCTTTAACTTCTGAAAAAATCACGACAAAAGTCATTGCTGTTTGGGCGTAGGGCGCCCTCAAAGTTTGATTTTTTTTTCTAAATTGGCAAATTCGTCCTTCAAATTACACCATTAGTCCCAACTGGCAGGATGATTAAAATTAGTGATATTGTAGACATTTTCCAATATTTCAGGGCAGCCTCAGTGAAATTTCACTTCCAGAAGGTTATCTGGTCAAAATATGATGGTGAAAATGAAGATAAACATCATTTTGCAACCATTTAGGAACACAAAGTGACTCACACCCTACATTATGGGCAACTATCTTGAAAACTGGAGATGACATGAAGCTTTAATAGTTCTACATAGTTCACAATAGATTTTTCAAGGTTAATGCATTTAAGTAAAGTGATATCTTGACCTTGAAGATACAAAAAATATACAAATATACAATTTATATAATATACACAAACAATGCGTGGTTCTCTTCCATAATTGGTATACATTCCCATAAATGCGTATTGTGGTTAGCATTCAGATATCAACATTTTCCATTAAAAAATGTGCTATTGATCTCATTTTTCTAATCTACGCGTATAAAAGTTATATACACGAATTCAAATGATAACTCATTAAAAAGCAAACAATTTACCTTTACCTGCCATCAAAGGAAGCCATGCCAAAATAAACCCCAGCAAAAATAAAGCGAACGACTATATAGCCAACAGACAGCATTGCTAAACACTATTTCAGGAATGGCTCTCTTTAAAACTACAGCTTTTATGAGGATTAGATTGCAGAATATACTGTAGCCAGCAAAAAATAGTCTAAGCAACAATATGGGTGACGATTTGGGGAAGGGGGATGGGAATATATCCCCCAATATTGTTGGTAGGAAGATGGTCTGCATTAACACTGCCCCCAATAATTCACAATCAGAAATGACATAGCCCATGCAATTCCCTAAGAGTATTAAAAAAAATAATAAAAAGAGAAGGGCAAATGGGGGGGGGGGAATTTCAAAGTAAAAAGGATAACGAAAAACTTTCCAGCACTGGCTCGCTTCGCTAGCTCACATTTTAAAGTATCTCTAGTTGTGGTTAGATCGGCTTGCAACTTGTTTCTCTCTCTCTCTCTCTCTCTCTATCTCTCTCTCTCTCTCTCTCTTTTATGGTATACTATTCTTCTACTCACTGCCTTGCATTTTAAGTATCTTAACCAAAGCCGGTTATGTTAATATCCTTATGAAATGAAACTGATTTGCATCTAATTGTCTATCTAATGTTATACTATTCTTCTTGTCATAAAATGATAGTAATAAAGGTGCAAGGAGTCGAGTCAAACATCGAGAAGAGCTAAAACAGAAGAATTTTTCATGAGATAAAGGGCTGTGACCAATGGCCTATTCCTATCTCACCAATTATGAGAATAGAGGAAGCCGATGAAATGTATTACTAGAATGATGAGATTGAAGTGACAATACAAAACCCTGTTCTTAGCACAGTATATTTTTAAATACCAATCTTTCTCTTTCTTGCTACACTCACCTATCAAATCTGAAGGGAAAAAATATTTCAAAGGAATCATACACTCTTATTCGCTCAGCAACAAGTGTGAATACAATAATGCTTTTACAGCAAAGTGTCCAACTGTCCTCAAATTCTGTGGGAAGATGTACATCATCACAATAATCATTTTGGAGGCAAATCTACATCTGAAAGAAAATGAGTCCGTAGCTTGTTTTGCTTGTTCATATAGAAACAGAATTGTTTTGGATGGCAAGCGATGAGCCAAATAGCATTATATTTGGCAGTTAGGTGATCGAATATTCAACAGTTTGAGGCTATCAAGGAGTGTAAAGTTTTCCTCACTCGCTGCACTCACTCGTATAGCATTTAAATACAGAACAGTTGGGGAATACTTTTTCGCCAAGCGTGTGTTTTCCCTTATCTCCCTTCGCTCGCTCGTATTATTTTGAAAGATGGTTTAGAACAGCAAAAGATTAGACCAGCGAGGTGCTAGAATAGAGTCATATACCATCAAAACATTTTGACCATGAAATAATACTGTATCACCAAAAGAGTGTATTTTCCTTGCTCACTCGTAATATACAAAAACAGGGTGGTTTGGACTGTAAACATAAGACCATAAGCATAACAGGTACTGAAAAGGTTATAAATCATTCGAATCTCTTATTCCTAGTGCATTGTAGAGTGTGTTTTGATGACAAAAAACCATTTATTTATTACTCGCTCATCCACAAAATAAAAATGCAGTGGTTCATACTTTTAAAAAGTGTCAACTAAACTAGAAAGCTTACAGGTCCCTAAACATTCCATTCAAGTAATGGGGATGTACCCTTCGATATCATTTGAAGGTTTTTTTTTTTGTTTGACTAATGGGATGAATGGTAGAATAGACTAAGAATGCAGTAGACCTGTGAGCAAATATAGGTATTATACCCTCCATTCACAAAATTTAGTGACGCTCTGATCTCTGTACGTGCTCCTTTCCTTAATCAATCCTTCACGTTTTAATCCCTTACCCGTTCCCAGTCGCTTTCCTCCCCTCCTGAGGATATTTGGCATCAGTCCCCCCCCCCCCCCCGAACCCAAATCAAAACCCATGAGCACCAATATCTATATTTGTAAGGAAAATTATCATTTGACTGTGAAAATATCATAAAATATAAAAAGTGTACTTTTTCCGTAACTGGTAAACAGGCATGCACTTAAAATGCATGTTATCATCTAATATACTTATACTTATGGATACTTATGGATGCTTCTGAACACAGGCTCAAGCCTCTATATTCAGATCCAAATTCCGACGTCTCTTTAGGTTGGCAGGATCATGACCAGGTGGGTCGGCATCGAAGTGAAACTTTACTGGTTCATTTCTCCAGAATCTATCAAGACCATTTTCGAAGCTGCAAACAATCATTTGAACATTGACCTGTCTCTTATGGATGGCTGAGATATGGATCAATTAACTTTAGCCAACAATATAGTGGTGCTAAACACACGATTTCAGGAATTGGTCTCTTGAAAAGTACTAGTTATTCGGCTCAGCCGAGATTTGCAGAATTTTCATTCCACGATAGGCAATGATATATATACCGTAGATATAATAGGAGATACTCAAATTAGTCAGGAAAATGATGTTTTGGCCTTGAAAACATCAAGAAATATCATTTTTGAAAGTATGTTTCTTCTGTAATTAGTATTGCAGTAACTGAATGCTTAATAAATGAATTTCATAACTAATTTCTGAGCCTCAAATTCCTGATAAAGAGGTTTGAGTACACATATAGTTTTTGTCAGCTACAAAAAGGTGAACATCATATGCTTTTCCTCCATAGTGTAAAGTGTGTGTGTGGGGTGTGGGTGTGTGTGCTTGGGAAGGAGTCTATCCTCCTCCCCTCCCCCGTCACATTTATGCTTGTTGTTTTTTGTTTCTAAATATCATCCTTGTAGAAAGAAAATCAATCATATTCACTCTATTTTCTACTTGATTTTCAATGCAATATTGCATATATGTACATGTACAAATAGACTGCTGGGGGCGCCATCTTGAAAATTAGCTGCCATTTTAAATCAAGACATCGAAACATAGTCATATCCTCAAACTAACCTCAGATTTGGATTCTCCATCCCGAAAAGCCCTTAATTCCCAATTTTGAACATTCTAGGGATGTTTAAAGCAGGTAAACTAAAAATCCAAGATGGCCGCCAGCGGCCATTTTGGATTTTCGCGTATATCTCAAATTGCTCAATGCTGACAGAGCTCCAGCATGTGGATTGTTAAAATAGAAGGTCTGAACAGTCGATATCAATTAAAAAAAAAACTATAACATTCAAATGCAACCTTAGGCCTAAAATCCGGGTTTGGCTGGCGGACTACTGTGAACGCTAGCTAGCCGCATAGGTTGGCCGTGCCGTCACGTGGGGTACGGTGCAGGCTGCCTCAGCACTGAGCTGAGCTGCTGCTTCTTTCCCTTCGCGTCGCGAGTCGATTTGGAGGGGGGGGGGGCAGAAAAAAAAGCATAGTTCATTTTTCCCTAGGGAAAACGTGAACCATGCGTGACGTCAGCAACGAAAACTACGTCTTTTCTGGTTAAAACTATGCATTTTCTTGTTGTGTACAGTCCCAATGCAACATTCTTACGATGAGAGATATAATGTGGAATATACTTAATTCTTATACAGCATGCCGCTCGTCACCCTGCCAGCTGGGAAATGACTGTATCGAAACAAGAACTGGATACGACTGTATGCCTTCCGCATGCTATGGTACAAAATGCCGTAAAAGTATTGAATGTCATTTCTTTATTTGAATTTTTATACATGGTCCTTGGCTGACTGCACGTGAGAGAAAAAAAAGTTAGTCTTCCTCAGAGTCTTAATAACAAAAATTATGCAAATATATGAAAATACATAACTTCACTTAGGAATGTACGGAAACAAAAAATAAGAATACAAACCATTAGAAAGGCTAATAAATTCATGAAAGTTATCATTCATCCGGTCTTATTTCATTGAGGTCGATATTATAAATCATAGAACCGAAACTTATTGTAGATAATCTCCACTATTTTTCTTTTTAAATTGTGCTTTCTTTATATTTATGTGTCCATTATAGTCTAGAAATCCCTGTTCAATGTTGTTATATGTAACAAGAATTATGTGATACACTTAGGCAAATTAGTAATCAAAAAATATATATATGCATGCGTTTCTATCCTTTGCATTATTTCCTTATGTATTTCTTTGTTTTTCATTTCTTATGTATTTCTTTTTTTTAATCTGATGTATTTCATTGTTTTATGATTTAGAAGAGTTATTTGTATTCACTAATGACATAAACTAAACAGAATCCAATGAAAATAATAGTTTGAAAACAGTATCCGTAATATTTATTCCAGTCCCCATTGACTTTACACACAAACATATGTAAAATATCGAATTTTTCTTGACATGCCATGTGAAAACGTGACGTAACTCTGTAATCGTACATGCGGGGCATGCAAAGTTGGTATTAAAAAGTTGTGCAAAACTCTAAAGGAAAAAGTCATGAAACGGCAGCGTGAAATCTTTAAGCGTTACAAAATAATCGCAGTTTATGTCGAGGGGGACAGTCTTTTTAAGGTTAATATGCTAGATTTGAAAAAAAATAAAACAAAATTAAAAATGGAGCAATTTCTACGAACACAAGACAGATCAGGAATTAGGCCGAAGTACAATCAACACAACACAAAATGGAATATTGAAAATGCTGATGACGAAAGCACTATATTTTGGTTTGAAAATAAAAAAAATGAATTCATTTCGATTTCTCTTACCTGGTATATGAACATGCAAAAACATCATTTGACACTTTAAATCTTTTGTAACTCAAAATTTGAAAGTTGTAATAAAAGGTCAAACTGAGGTTTCCAAATAATAAATTTGGAGTCAATTTTAATTCCTTCATTCAGTTTCATGATTATGACGCTTTGAATATCCGATTAGATTTTCAGCTACTATTTTGGTAGGTTCCTTGGCCCTAACATGCCTAAAGAAGATTGTGAAATAAGGATTTTCAAATAGAATAGATGGTTAGCCTATTCACGACAGAGGATCCATATTGTGTGGTTTGGCCTAATAACTTTTAATATAGAATCTTAAACATCATATCAAATACATGAGCAGAAAGAGCAAAAGATCTCTGCTTCGAATGAAAATAAACACTTAAATTCTCAAATTGGCAACTCAGTGGAAAGTTCAAAATCACTGTTGAAAACACTCCCTTCTCTCTGTGACCCCCCCCCCCCCCCCCCCCCTTGTAACATCATCGCCTCCTCGGGGCCTAGACCTACGGCTGTAAGCCATTTGTCGTTTTTTTTTTTTTATTAACACGTTTATCTCGTGTATTAGCTTTGTAAAATCAAGACTGTAGTTCTTAATGCTGTCTTTGTTTCACATATTTTAGCAACTGAGATGACAGAAGGCCCAACAGAAGAAGACATAAGAATTGGTAAGGGTGTAAATGACCATGAGGGCTTTCTGGAGGTAAAAGAGGATGGTATGTGGTATCCAGGGGTACCAACCCAATGGGATATCTACCAAGCATCTGTACTCTGCAGGGGATTGGGTTACCCCTCTGCTATTCATGCCGACCTCATTCCACCAGGGGCTGTAGAGCATAGACCACAAGACCGTGAGGAGGGAAGAGGGGTTCGCCTCAGTTGTAATGGCAACGAGATTGACATTCAAAGATGCGGAGAGGTACTTCCAAAAGGTCATGGACTAAAGACATGGAGTGGTAGTCGACGTGCCTTCGCTGTTTGCTGTAATGGTGAGTGTTCCAAGGAGTGAATTCAAATTACCATTTTGTTTCACAAAGTATTTACTTTTTATTCTACGGTAAAACGGTAAACGGCAGTAAAATAGAGTATTCACTTGTAAATGACGCAGTATTTGACTGCACCATTTATGGAATTTACGAGTAAATTACTACCAACTCAGCTACCATTAATTTACTGTAAATTCCTACAGCATTTTTTAACAGTGCACCCCCTCCTCCTCTCCCGAAGCAAGACTGTATTGGACTCTTCGCCAATTTTTAATTCCACGATAGGAATCTTTACATGATAAAAGAAAAACTACACCGCCATTCTGAAAAGAAGGAGCAATTCAAGGACTTAGGGTAGTCAGGGGCCCCTGATCATCCTGAAATGGGGGGTTAGTTCTTATCCTACCCTACTATCTGTACTACTACTACTCCTACTACCACTACTACTACTACCACCGCTACCACCACCACTACTACTACTACTACTACTACTACTACTACTAATAATAATATGCAACATTTATATAGCGCTTAATACAAATGTTTCTAAGCGCTGCATATCATTACCCCGGCTTTAGCACGGCTGCCGTGATCAGGCGCTCGAGCATTCAAGGAATTTCTTCCTACCGGGTACCCATTTACTACACCTGGGTGGAGAGTGACAAATGTAGATAAACGTCTTGCCAAAGGACGCGAGTGCTGCGGTGGGATTTGAACCCCAGACCCTGTGGTTCAAAGTCCGGAGACTTATCCACTGATCCACAACACCTCTACACCTCTACTACTACTACTAATACTACCAATACTACTACTACTACTACTACTACTGCTGCTGCTACTACATCTACTCCTTACACCACCACCACTATTACTACTACTACTACTACTACTACTACTACTACTACTACTACTATAGTGCTGCTGCTTCTACTACCTGCACTACTTCTCCTTCTACTTCTGCTGTCATTTCATTCTTCATTTTATTATCACTAGTAGTTGTAGCTGATGAGAATGATGTCTCCAGCATGGTCGTATTCATCATCATCATCGCCATCACTATCATCACCATCTTTATGGCCAATATTTAACACCTTTAACACCATCTTTAATTGTTCTTATTTTTCTGCGATTCATCACCATTAGGTGCCCCTCTCTGGGAAGTCGAATATTTTCGCAATTTATCGTCCCTTCAACATCGCCTTCATGGAGGACACATCTCCATCAAATCGGAGTTCCAGAGGGTGACGTTATGTAACCCAGACATCATGCATTGCGACGACCATGGGAAAGGGGACATGATATGGAGAGTACTTGCTCGCGGCCAGTACAAAGTGATCAAGGTATGTTCTAAACATAGACACAAAAAGAGATTTGCCTGAAATTGTTGTCAAGTGATAATTCCAATAATAAGGTAAAACATTGTGGAAACTGTATTTCTTCATCAAAAGAAGTAAAACAATATCTTCGTAGGGTACAGGTCGTAGAAATCAATACGTCACGCATGCATGAAATTAATGTTGTTAATTTTCTGTAGTTTTGTCACCAAATATTTTAGCGGTGTACTTAGTATGCATTGTCATAGTAAGACAGTTTCAGTTCGGTACGGTCATCGGTCATAGAGATCAGTATGTATGAAAATAAAGAGTTTTGGTTGTATTTTTGTCATATCCCAATTATTGTTTATGCATGACTATGAGTAGACAAAGTGAGCAGAACTTTAGGGTGTTAGGTCAAAAGTCAGCGGTCCACATGGACCATGGGTTTGTTAAATACCTACATGGTTTTACGAAGGCATTCGGGAGAAACAGTTACTTAAAGCTTTGAGCCTGAATTTCATTTCAGTTTCTTGCCATTTGTGCTATATCAATTGATTTGAATTGATCTTAGTTGATTGGATTTTACTTGATTTTAAGTGGTTTGATTCACAGGTTGATCTCGCGAGGAATTTTGATGTCAAAGGCATCGTGGTCGACTCAGTCAGTAATCATAGCAACTGCATCACGTCGTTCTTTTCGGTTACTTATCAACAGATGAATGGAACAGATAGAACTGTTACCAATCAGTGCAATGCAGGACAGAAGGTATATAGCTTGAGATGATAGTTATAATATAATATAACAAAAATTAATGACGATGATAAAGATGATCACGATGATGGTGGTGGAAATGTTGTTGATAATAGTGACCATGGTGATGGTGTGATGGTAATGATGATGAGATGATGAGGTGGAGGAGGATGAGGATGAGGATGAAAATAATATAATGATGATTATAATGATGATGTTGTTGTAAATGATTATCATGATAATCACGATATTTATGGGGATACTGTTAAAGTAGGCCGGTAGGAATTCCAGTCTCTATACCGCAATAATTCAGCAGTCATTTCATTTGGTGATTTTTTTGCAATCACGTTGTAAAGTAAGTTCGGAAAAAAATCATGAAGATAAGTGAATAATTCTAAGTCAATCACGCACAGATATTCACTGTTACTGCCGATACATCGACGATGGGCGTGGCACATTTCTTTAAGGAAACTTTGAGACTTCGCTATCTCACCGTTCATTTGGAAAACATAACAGATGAGTGTGATACGATCCAGTTCCACCTCATGTATGGTAAGGTCATTTGAAATCAATAATTTGTTCCATGGTTGTTAAGGTCTTAAGGCCATGTCCCATACTACCGTTAACGATTACGTCTGCCTCCGTCTAAATGGTGTCAGACGGAGGCAAATTTTTAAAAAATGTGGTAATGAACTAGCGCCGTCTAGATACGTCTGTAAACCAGCTAAAGAACAAATTTAAAAAGTCCAATAAACGTACGCGTTCGTTTCTCAGAAGGAATCGTAAAACGGTAGTATGGGACAGGGCCTTCAGAGCTTGTACAACACATGCTCTAGTGACAACTGTTCCTGGCAAATTTCTTACTTTATCCGAATACTGACTTATCGATAACTATGGATCAAACTAAATATCCTAACCTTTGCCCTTAGCCTTTACGTGGCAGTCACACATACACAACGTACAGCCCGCGCACTTAAAAATAACAATATTATTTTGTCCAGTGCGTTGTCTTTCCCTGTGTGTGCGTCAGCCTTCGTTACTCGTTCGTCGATTGCGCTGAACCAACGCTATGCATTCCCTGTTATTCGCTCTTTTCCGTCGGATTTTTTCCTGCATGCACAAAAATGTGCTCAGAACTCGAAGCATGAATGTGCTCGCCAAGTATTTAAAACCCTTTTTACAGAGGTGATTGTAAACTTGTATCATTTTAGTAATAAAACCATGAGCGGTTGTCACAGAAATTGCGACAATAGATACTATCACTTTTTAAATAGTTCCCTTAAGTTTTTGTATAATGTTATTTCATTCTAAAGGGCCCGTCACATATTGGCGAATAGAGCTAACGAATGCCACGAGCAGCTATTTTTTGGAAAACTCCAGATACGCTCAAATACGCTCAAATTCTTGGCCACAATAGGATGCTAAATTTTCTAATAGAAAATCGGCTCCAGCGTATCTCGGCGAACACCTGCGAACAGCTAACGAATACCACGTACGTCAAACGGGTCACGAACGAATGGCAACGAATTTTCAAAATTTTGAATACGCTATGCATTCGTTGGCTCGATTCGCTAATATGTGACGGGGCCTTTATATTACTTTAAGTATCAGTTGTAGGTCAAATTTTTAATCAAGAAACTCTAAATTTCCAGTTATTAAAATGTCAGATTAAGGGTGCGTTCAAGCGATTTTTTGAAGCTAGAATCACAAACATGAATCACAAATCAAAACGCTGTTACAAAACACGGCTACTGCGAGAGAGCGTTCAAGCGATATTTCATCAACGCTGATTCTTGCTTATTTCAAGCGCATCCACTGCGCATCGTACTGCGCAGTTTGACCCAGGAAGTATAGGTCAACTTTAGCCACATAATTTATTCGTCTCTATATCTTTCTTATGCTATTCTTTGTTTCATTCTATCTTCTTCTCCTTCCATCTTTTCTTATGTTATTCTTTGTTTTTTCTAATCTTCTTTTCTATCTTTCCCTATGTCATTTATGTTAACCCTTTTCTATCCTTCCTTCTTATTCTTTCCCTTCCTATCTTTTCTTATTTTATTCTTTTTTCCTACCTTTTTTCTGTTTCCTTATTTTTTTCTTTGTTTTTCCTTCTATCTTCTTCTCTTTCCATCTTTCTTTGTTTTTCTTTTCTTCTTCCATCTTCTATTTCCGTATTTTCTTATGTTATTCTTCATTTTCTCCTTTCTTCTTTTCTATCCTTCCTTACGTTATTCTTTGTTTTTCCTTTTATCTTCTCTTTCCATCTTTCCTTATGTGATTCTTTGTTTTCTTCTATCTTTTTGGGGGGTCTTTTCTTAAGTTATTCTTCGTTATTCCTTCTATCTTCTTATTTTTCAATCTATCTTTTGTTATTCTTTGTTTTCTCCTATCTTCTTTTCTATCTTTCCTTATGTTATTCTTTGTATTTCATTCTATCTTCTTTTCTGTCCAACTTTCCTTATGTTATTCTTTGTTTTCTTCTTCTATCTTCTTCCCTTTCCGTCTTTCCTTATGTTATTCTTTGTTATTCATTCCATCTTATCTTTCAATTTTTTCTTATTTTATTCTTTGTTTTCTTCCATCTTTTTTTCTATCTTTCCTTATGTTATTCCTTGTTTTCTTCTTCTATCTTCTTCCCTCTCCGTCTTTTCTTATGTTATTCTTTGTTTTTCCTTCTATCTTCTTCTCTTTCCATCTTTCCTTATGTGATTCTTTGTTTTTCCTTTTATCTTGTCTTTCCATCTTTCCTTATGTGATTCTTTGTTTTCTTCTATCTTTTTGGTGGTCTTTTCTTAAGTTATTCTTCGTTATTCCTTCTATCTTCTTATTTTTCAATCTTTCCTTATGTTATTCTTTGTTTTCTCCTATCTTCTTTTCTATCTTTCCTTATGTTTTTCTTTGTTTTTTATTCTATCTTCTTTTCTGTCCAACTTTCCTTATGTTATTCTTTGTTTTCTTCTTCTATCTTCTTCCCTTTCCGTCTTTCCTTATGGTATTCTTTGTTATTCATTCCATCTTATCTTTCAATTTTTTCTTATGTTATTCTTTGTTTTCTTCCATCTTTATTTCTATCTTTCCTTATGTTATTCTTTGTTTTTCCTTCTATCTTCTTCTCTGTCAATCTTACCTTATGTTATTCTTTGTTTTCTTCTTCTATCTTCTTCCCTTTCCGTCTTTTCTTATGTTATTCTTTGTTTTTCCTTCTATCGTCTTCTCTTTCCATCTTTCCTTATGTGATTCTTTGTTTTCTTCTTCTACTGATCTTTTTTTTTCTGTCTTTTCTTATGTTATTCTTTGTTATTCCTTCTATCTTCTTATCTTTCAATCTATCTTTTGTTATTCTTTGTTTTCTCCTATCTTCTTTTCTATCTTCCCTTATGTTATTCTTTGTTTTTCCTTCTATCTTCTTTTCTGTCCATCTTTCCTTATGTTATTCTTTGTTTTCTTCTATCTTCTTCCCTTTCCGGCTTTCCTTATGTTATTCCTTGTTATTAATTCCATCTTATCTTTCAATCTTTTCTTATGTTATTCTTTGTTTTCTCCCATCTTTTTTCTATCTTTCCTTATGTTATTCTTTGTTTTTCCTTCTATCTTCTTCTGTCCATCTTTCCTTATGTTATTCTTTGTTTTCTCCTATCTTCTTTTCTAGCTTTCTGTATGTTGTTTGTTTTATCTTTCTTCAAACCTTGGTGTGAAAGCAACAATAGAATCATGATTGAGATCTCCGTTGCGTTCAATCGATTTTTAGCGACCGTGGTTCTGCAGAATCATGATTCAAAACGCACCTTTTTCAGCGTTTCATGTTTGCGTTTTGAAAGACGTTTATTTTTAAGACCTACGAAAAATCGATTGAACGCAACCGTGGTTTAAACTAAACGTCTTTGAAAACCGTGATTCTAGGGTGTAAAATGGTCGCTTGAACGCACCCATAATGTGATACTGTACTATCCCAAACATAATTTTAGCATGATTTGAATTTATTTCATTATATTATGAATAGCGCCTCACTTGGTAACCTTCGAAAATGTCAACCATGCTGAGGAGATTCCATTTCTTTACCTTTGAGACAAATATGAAAATTATTCTTCGAATGATAAAGACATACGTGAAAAATATATAATTTTCAATGTATTTTTATAATTTAGTAAATAGCGCCCAAGTAGGTGACCTTTAGAAAAGTAAAAAGGTGGTCACTTGTGCGGTGTTTGAGTTGTTCTACCGATGGTCAAGCATGAAAGTGACCGGTTTTAAAAATGCAAATTGAATAACGTTGGGGACACAAGAAGCCCCCCCCCCCCCCTCACACACCCACACACCCCTCGACCTGGAAAGGGTCAACATACTCTGGGCTTTTAACCATGCAGTTTAAATGGATCTCTTTACTCTCTTTTCATACCAATTTAGTGGACCGCTGTGTTGGGACCGATCGCGTTTCTCGGATTCCTCAAGACAAAATCAACACGTCCGCGTGCATCTATAGAAAAGGTTGCCAAAATTTTCCTATTGAAACAGATCACTCAGGCACTTGTACAACAATGTCACTTTCGGTTGAAAAGCTGGCCGTCGTGTTTCCTAGCCCTTACATTCTCTACCACGTACAATTTTGGTCCCGATGGTTCTACTATAAGTTGAAATACAGGACATATGATGGAACGTGGCGTTATTCACGCGGGCCCTTTGGTCCAAGCGATGTAAGCATAACTTGGCTGTTGACGTGATACATATGTGTGTGCGCGTGTGTGTGGGGTGTGTGTGTGTGTGTGCGTATGAGGGTGTGTGTGTGTGTCAAATTTTAACCTTCATTTAAAAAAAATCCTACATAGGAATTAATTGATGAAGGTTCTAATGCAGCGACCTGCGTTCAAGAATTGTTTTAATTTATCACTGTTTGGGGTTTTATAGTTATTATCATCATTGTGATCGTTATTATCATTATCATTAGCATTATCATTACAGTGTTGTCGTTGTTCTTGTCATTAATATAACCACAAAATACTCTTTGTCTTCACTCAACTGCAGATTAAGTACAGATCAGAGTATTACATGAACTCTGACCTTGCCAATGGAATGAATCCACCTCTCATTGCCACTGAAATGGAAATCGAATTTGGCAGATCGTACCTTATCCACAACTACAAGAAACCGTGTGTACGCCTTATTCTAGAAGGCCGGCCGTTAACACCCGAAATAGGTAGAAATTCCGAACAAATCCGAAGTTCACATTTCGGCTTCTCTTCCCCAGATGTAGTCCAAATTTGTGTTCATACGAGTCCATAAATAACATCTACGTGACAACTTTATATGCGCATCCTTCTCTATCATAATGGCCTGTTGTTCATTGCTAATCAGGCCGTGGAAGAAGGGGGTGACTGCAGCACCCACCCTCCACAATCGCGCTTAAAAACAAAAATCCAAATAATTGTTTAAAAAAAAAAAAACAACTTAATATCTAAATTGTAAATTGCTCATTTCTTTGAAACCCCAAGGGCTACAGGGGTCTCCGCCCCCTGAAACCCCGCCAGGCGACCCTACAGCCCCTGGACTCTGTCTATTTGGGTGTCAGCACCCCCCTCCCTCCAAAAGAAGGTCCATAGCCCTTAGTTATTGTGACAGGAGGATTCGATCTAACGAAAGTTAAGAGAATAAACCTATGTGCATTGGACTTAAAATCTGAGAAATTTGAGAAAATGAGATAAAAATCACCGTTGAACAAGGCAATCGAAATTTCTGTTTGATTTACGTGTCACTATGTGTATAATATGGTAAGGCAGTAGCAAAGCTAGTGCAGGTAGTTTTGACGTGGTCTCTCCATTTGTCGTCAGTTTATTAAAGCATAAACGATGGCGCACGAAAATATTTTTAAAAAATAATAGGATAGAATTGCTCTTTCTGCCCATGTTACATGCGTCTATATTTTCAATCTGAGCTGTAAAAAGTGAACTTTTAAAAAGTGTTGCGTTTTCATTGACTAACACTAACATATGTCTCCAAAGCCCAAAGTTTAGGCGTCTTTACCTCTCTATTGTCGATCACGAACACTATAGTTCAGTCTAACTGAATGTCAGAATGACGTCAAGCAGTGAACCATACGGCCATACAGATAAAGAAGGATGTAACAAAATCACATTAATTTTGACCGGATAGAGTAAATCGACGCCCGACGGATGTGAATATCGCACAAGATATTATCCGGCGATGAAAGTCGAAATGCAGAGACACAACTTGCCGCCCAGAAAGCACTTTGGGATGGTAACTGTTACCATGCGCGGTATTCCATGGTATATTCTAAGGGTGAAATACTTCGTGTGGAACATACAAACTTGTATACACATATACATTTGACAATTGATATAGGCAAAATGTTTAAGCAAAATATTATAATAAACACAATCCACAGCATACATAGCAATAAAACACATAAAGAGAGCTTAAATAGGACATGCCTCCTGAGAATTACAAGGGGAGCCCGGGCTTATAATAAAAATAATAAAAACTCTTGATGACATCCTTCCACTGCTAAGTAACACCCAACCACAAAACCATCCGACCAAGGCGGGAAAATTCTGTCCAGGGTCCCTATCAGCGACACGAGGACAGTACTAGCATCACCTTGCATTACTGCATCCGAGCGCCATACACTGGCTGGATTAATGACCTCGGCAAACGAGCATGGCTAGATAACCACGACCCCGTGTCCCAACCAGCCACACAATCAGATTCTGGGCGCATGTAATAATAAATGTACAGCTCGCAATCTCGATCCGATAACCAATCGCTGATAGGCCAACATGGTTTCGGCAAACGAGCATGACACAACTCTTGAGGTGTGGTTCCTAGGGCATGTTTTCTGAACAATTTGAGGATATTTTCTGACTAATTAAATACTCCCTCTTCTCAGGAAGCGTATAAACTTAATTGTTCAAAACATAACCTAAATATATCAAGGAATAAACTGACATTCTGTCCTGCGAAAAATGAAAGTGCCGCCACACGATATGCCTGTTTATAGGCATGATTGCAAATCATGTACCTGTATGTATTTCACCCTTGGATAACCACGAAAGAATGAGAAAAATCTATATATTAGCCTCCGATCTCAGAGGAGGTAGGATTGGTGGTCGAGGGAATAACTGTGAGCTTTTACTCGGAAAGCCTTATATATGGTTTCCTGTCTTAGACAAAGACGGGGCTAACGCGACGACCTAATCTTGTTTTTTGTCCGGCAGAGAGTAAATTACCTTAACTCTGGAGGCGTTAAGCTTTATTATTATCATTATTATTATTATTATTGCTGTTGTTTTTATTATTATTATCACGATCATTATCATTATCACCATCACCATTATCATTATTATCATCATTTATTGATATTATCACCTTCCATATCGGATTTACTTGGTGCATGATGTCGTTCACACAAATCGCGTCAAGAACCAGGCAAGTCGGTGACGCAGTCTTACGTCACTTGTGACGTCTCAAGAGCAACAGGCACCAACATTTTTCAATCTTGTTCTCTCCACATACCAGTTGAGGAATATGAGCGCATGGCTCCTTGCCAGTTTCCTGGAGTAGTGCCCCTGGGTATGGAAAGCGGGGAGATTCCCGCATCAAGCATCACTGCGTCTTCGCATGACGCAACAACGGACAACAGTCAGCCATTCTTTGGTCGTTTAAATCAGCCTTCTGGGGGCTGGATAGCAGCAGAAAATGACAGAAATCCTTGGCTACAGGTTTGTTCTAGAATTCAGAATCGTTATCATGATAGCAATTGTAATACACCACTATAAAAACTAAAATGTATAATGTTGAATCAAGCATGTCCACCATGTCTACCATTTTGAAAATGTAGTCACTCCTCGGCCCCTTTAAATGATGATTTTACATTTTAGCTCTTACTGAAACAATAATAACAACAAAAGAAATAAAAATGATAATGATGATAATAATAATAATAATAATAATAATAATAATAATAAATGATAATAATAATAATAATAATAATAAAACAATAATTATGACAACAACGGCTACTTGTGTAGCGATCTTATCGGCCATGATGTGATGTCCATGGTGCTGTATAGACATTACTACCCATGTCATACCCGACCCCGAAGTAACTAGAGCTCAAGCATGATATCAGGCACCTATTTCACACGTTGGCCCCGTTTCATAAAACTTGTCCTCAGCCAATGTGATGCATGGATTTCAGTACCTTATAACAGTTATTGCAACTTGATGATAACAGGTTTTATGAAACGGGGCCCTGGTTAAGGAATTAGAAATGTGGACTGATACCTTCCAATATGACATAGTGCCAGGCTGAAATCCACTCTTCCCGATACTCCTATATATATATATATATATATATATATATATATATATATATATAATGATAAACGACGCATTTTCAAATAGATATTAAACACTTGATAAAGCCCTAAGGGCGAAAATTCGTGAAATTTCCTTGGTTTACGGAGTTTTTTATTCCTTTTGTAGTTATATATATATATATATATATATATGGGTGTCGGGGTATAGTGAATTTAACTAGTATTAATGCTTTTGGGGAGGGGCCCTTTGTCGAAGTCCCGTTACAAGGCCATCAAGAATACAAGGAATAACCACCGTCACCTGGGTGAAGAGTGGCAAGTACAGAGTAATGTCTTCTCAATTAAGAACTACGGAATGCGAAATCTAGACTCTAAAAACTAAAAGATGAAAAAAGGGGGGCCGAGGAGTGACTACATTTTCAAAGTGGGGCTTAACATTTTGCCCATGCTGGATTCAACAGTTTAAAATGTCAGATTAAAAGTAGCATGTTGAAAATGTAGTCACTCCTCGGCCCCTTAAAAATTGTGATTTTACATTTTAGTTTTTAGAGTGGACACGATGAACTTTTTAGCGTCTGGTAAATTTATCACGAAATCTCCTCCTCCTTTTAAAATTACTTGGTATTTATTTGTTTTGTTTTGTTGGTTTTTTTTTTAACTTGGCGCCTACTTTTCGTAACTTCTTCAACCAGATAAAGTTCCTTGAGGAAAGCATGGTGTTTGGGATTGCCTTGCAAAAGGTGAATCGCCCTTCGTCTCTACCAAACACATTTGTCAAGGTGTACGTACGGGCTCTAGCTATCTACCAATCGTTAGATGGAACAAAATGGGCCGCAGTCGGGAATGCCGATTCTGAAAATGCAGGGGTAGGTTGACGATAACTGTCACTGTTATGACCGCTGCAAACACGACGACAATACCTGCTTTTGCTTTGCGCATAAAACTAATGAATAATGTATTTACATTGAATTACAATTCAAATTCAGGTATCAGGCGGGAAACCCATCACGAGAAACTCCAACGGCTGCTTTTTTGTTGTTGCTGTAGCTGTTTTTACTGAGCCTCTTCTGATAAAGAGATGCGCATTGTGCACGCGTTAAATAACAGAGTTTTTCCAAAATTTGGGCAAAATCGGGACGTTATGTTTTAAACGACATTCTTAAGGCTTATACACATATATGAAGTGGAAAACCACCGCCGTAAAAAAAATGGAGAAAATCAAATTCTTAAAAGTGAGCGCTACATAATTACGTCACGATTTTGTCTGCCAGCCAGGTTGAGGCAAGGCACTAGCTAATGAGCGTGATCCCAAACCGGGAGTGTTCCTGCCAGGTCTACCGCTTTAATATCTGAATGAGCTTTCAAAAAAAAAAATCCCTGGTCCAAACCTCTTTGCCGCCAGGAAGCAAAGAGATTTTTCCGCCTTCTTTTTTTTTTTTTTATTTGTTTTGGTTGTTTATGTTTGTTTGTTTGTTTGTTTTTTGGTGGGGGTAGTTTTGTATGTTTCTTTTACTTTTTGGAATAGTTGACCCAAAAGTGAAAAAAGGTACCTCATGAAAAGAATACGTCCACTTGGGTATCATGCAATGCACCATAATAATTATTGGCCCATATCATGTATTCGTGTCAGTGGGTTTTAGATTTTGGTCCCAAATGATGTTTATCTGCTCATGCTCAGATTGTATCCGTTAACTGGCTTATTCGATGGTTCATGCATTTGGACTAGACCTGGCCTAAGCCAGGCCCCGGAACCAGGCCCATCGGTAGATCTACTGACTACGATACGGTATCGTGGCTGCGCCGCGGCGTGCCGGTGGTATGGCGGTGGGTTCAACTTCGCCGATGTCCATATTTCGTGGACAGGGCACTATGGCAAAACTGAAACTAGAACGGTTTTAGAAAAAAAGAAATTATAGCATCGATGTAGGCGTAGTGTAAACTGATGGGTCTGGCTAAGTCATGTCAACATGCCAGACGGAGCAGGTCGAACTTCCCAAACTGCTTAACCGTTAGAAAGCAACATCACACTGTAGGCCTGTAAATCTATTTTTTTTTAAGATTTAGTGAGACAACAATCACAGATATATGAAAAGAGATTCTCACGCCAAAAACAATAATCAACAAAAGGTTAAATATTTAGTCAACAAGTTTAATCAACTCCAATTTAATCAACGTTAAACAAAATATGATTATATAACCAACAGATGGTTAAAACATTTTAACCAAAAGCTTATTTAAGTTTAATCAACACCAATTTAACCAACGTTCAGCAAAATACGATTAACCAACAAAATAATGATTAAAACTTTTCATCGACCACAGTTTAAAGTTTAATCAACAGGCCATTGATTAAAGTTTGAACCTACAAATGTGTGGTTCCCATGGTAATCTTGGGTTTATTGAAATTTTAACCAACAAGATTAAGAATTTTACTCCACGTTCTCACAGTGTTGGGACCATTAGAATTACCTTGTTATATCAAGAATCTCATTATATCAGGTTCTAAAAACAATAGAATGTAAAGGGTTTGGACGAGGAATATTAGGCCCACAGCAGGAATGTTACATCAGGGGGCCCGTAAGACAAAGGTGTGCGATCGATCACAAATTTAAAACAACCATTCTGATTGGTTCAGGGTCACCTTTTTGAACGAAATGCGCATGAAACAACGGTCTTGACTGGCTGATACAACTTTGCGAGTGATTGCAAATCTTTGAGTTACGGGGCCCTGATCTCTTTATATTAAGTTTACACATAATAGGAAAAGTAGATTTTAGATTAAACACTCTTTCTCGGTATCTGTAAATGCATGGTTTGGTTTTGAGGGTTTGATTTTACATTTTTCCCTTTCCCTCCCACAGGATTTTGCCGCGCTTTACGAGGCAGACATGGCAATGCAACTGATATTCAGGAAACCGATTGTCAGTCGGATTGTAAGAATGGAAGTAATCAACTACGTGATTTCAGCAGCACTTCGATGCGAGCTCTACGGTTATCCGCTTTAATCCGCTGCAAAGTCTCGTAGATGGCGGAGCATTTTATTTGCATGCATTAGACTGCTGGATAGTCGGGTAAAGCATCTATGAGATGTGAGTGTTACGGGCACAGAGCAAATGTGCCTCGAAAAATTGAAATAGGCTATTTATTTAGTATTTGAACTCGTATTCGCAACAAAGCTCATGAATAGCTTTGTGACATCTGACTGAGAACGTAGTGTTAACAGCGAAATTTGATCGTCTTTTACTTCTTCGTTTCGTATAAATTTAAAACATAAATTATCACTTTCTCTTCATTGGAGTTTTCAAATTTGTTGCTCCTTCCATAGGATAATAGAGATTGGAATGATGATAATCAGGGATGGTGCCAGGGTAATTTGATATAGATTACCTACAGGTGATTTATAAGCATTATAAATGAACAACAAGGGCTATTATATAGTGTGTATCAATAAAAATGTTACACTTCTGAAAAATCTGTCACAATTGCATTTCAAAATATTTATTTTTTTTTTCATGCCGATAGTTGCCCAGTAGTGACATCTTTCAAGTGCCACTAGCAATATGAATCTTTGTTCACACTTGGGCGAAGACAGATTAGATTTGTTCAGAGTGTGAAAAAATGACTTGCGCCAAATTGAAAGAAGAGGGAAAATTAAACCAGCAGTCTGAATAAGCAATCGCATTCAAAGAAATTGCCACAGAATTGTCCGACAGAATGACTTATCGATGGTTTGAGAAATTAATTTATCAATTGATCAATCAATCGATTGATTGTTGATTAACTGATTAACCTTACTGACTGGTTGATTGACTGACTGGCTGAATGGCTGAATGACTGACTGATTGTTGATTGATTGCTGATTGATTGATTGAATGATCTGAAGATGGATTAATTTGGTACTTCTTGAAAAAATGACTGGCATGTGGATTTGACGTGTCTAAGAGTTGTGAATACTGTCCTTTTTTTTTAATGGCAGTACTTATTCAGACAGCTGGTTAAATTTTCTCTCTTCTTTCAATATGGCGCAAGTCATTTTTTCGCGCTCTGGACAAAACATCAATGTTCGCCCAAGCGTGAACAAAAAAATTTGTTTTGTTTGTGGCACTTGATAGAAGAAATTATTGGGCATTTATGAACCTGAAAAAAAAAGACTTCTTTATATGTTGACATGTAATTTTGACAGATTTTTCAATAGTATAACAATTTTATCAATACGCCCTGTATAGTTGCATGACCCTGCCCTCTCTTTCCCATACTCTTCCTTTTCTTCTGGCTTATCTTGTTCCTCTTCCTCTTCCCCCTTATTTTAATCTTTTGAAAAATCATAATGTCGCCTCTGGTGCTAATATTCACAGACGGTTTGCTCTGGTCACATTCAACCGTTCATCTTTCAGTACCTCCTCTTGGGCGTCTTGCTCACTCCTTACCAGGCGCGGTTCGGGGGGGGGGGGGGGGGTCTATGGGCCCTGAAGCCCCCCGCGAAAAAAAAATCGCTCAATCCCCCCCCCACCGCGAAAAAATGACGATATAAGCGGAATTTTAATCTCATATAGATTCTAATGTACGTTACAATGTCCTTGTATTAAACCAGCACGTCAACAAATTCAGTTTAAGCACTCTAGCAAAAACTGAAATATTTAACGCAACAAAAAAGTACCCCCCCCCCATTCAAATTAGCATAACTTTTGAACGAAGAGGTTTCGAGTAAAATCATTCGGCAGGAGCGTTCCTGCACTTATTGGCTAACTTCTGTGTGAAAATGATGACATTGGTCCGTCGATTCTATCACTTTTCAAAAGTCACAAGGGTCATTTGGGGGATTCTGTGCAAAGGGATTTTTACGAATTCGGTTTGTGGTGCATATTAATGCGTTGTTGTTGTTGTTGTTGTTTATCATCCATCGCTTGACCCCTCACACCTATCCCAACACGTTTCTCATTATTATGGCTAGGTGAGCACAAGTTTGGAAAAAAAAAATCAACCCTCCTGAATTTGAAATTGCAAATTCAATTCAGCTTATTGAAAAAAAAAAAAAACTCCAGATACGTTTACCAAAATGTATCGTCACACGTTGTGTAAACATAAGATGTTTTCACCGCGTCATGGTTGAATGAGCACACTTTGAAAATCGCGCAAGAAATTCTTAAATTTACTGCTAAGACAGCATGTATTTGCAACTGCTGCAAGCATCTTCTTCATATTTTTAACAAAAAGCGACATTTGTAAAAGTAAGCAAAGTTAAAATCTTTTATCACATATATTTATTCATTCGAGGGTTTCCTCTTTTATCCTATATTTTTCTTTGCTTTTCATTGCTTAGGCTTGCGTTTCAGGCAGACTGTCTCCTTGCAATTAATGTTTCTTATTTGAAAAGGTTTTCAAAAGCAGAAATTTATAGGTAATAGGTATCTACACCTGTTTTAACTCAAATCTGTAGAAAAAAATCATCCATGAAAAAAAAAATGACTCTCTTGTTACTAACATTATACTTATTGTGCTATTGCAAGAAAGTGTACCACTTGGGATTCTGGAGAGAGAAAAAAAATGGGGGTGGGGCAAAGAAAACAACAGCGGTATTCTGTGATGCGTAACCCTGGAAAAATGAACAGGACTTTTTTCAAAATTGGATTTCTCTAATATTGCAACACTCAGTATAATTCCTGAATAGTACCATATATAGCAGACCAACGTTGATGATATTATTAAAACTGCTCTTATTTGGGTAACTTGGTCGCCCTCATTTAGTATTATGATCATACAACGTTACGACTAGAGTTGTTTAAGTCAATAGATGATTTAAAAAAATATCATGTCATATATTATATATCATCATTTATTGTCCATATATGGATATTTGTTCTGTTTACATGCAAATACAATTGACAGTACATAAATAATCAAAAATACCTGAGACATAATTATAGACACAAATATATAAGACATATAACATGTATGAAATCAACATTTAATACGGAAAACACATTTCATTTACCATTATTATTATCTTTATTATTATTATTATTATTATTATTATTATTATTATTATTATTATTAATATTATTATTATTATCATCATCATCATTATCATTATTATTATGATATATTATCATTGCTGTTATTGTTGCTATCATTTCATTAGACCTATTATATTTATCACTGTTAACTATATTTCCATTACTTATATTTGTATTTTTATACTTGTGATTACATGATTACTATTCATTTCATCCATCTTCTCTTTTATGTATCGTTTTTTATTGCCTTTACTTCTAATATTTCCCTTTTGTTTGATCATCTTTTAGATTTTTTCTATTCAACTAAATTGTTCTTATTTTTATCTTAATAAAAGTAATAATAATATAATTATTATTATCATTATTAATATCATTATCATTCTGATTCTTTTATTGTTATTATCTGTGTTGTTATCATTATCAGTTTTGTTATTATTATGACTATAATTTTTACAAATTATTATTATCAGTATTATTATTATTATTATTATTATTATTATTATTATTATTAATGTTATTATCATTTACCATCTCTAATCATTCTTGATACTCTTTTATCATCGCCCTAAGTTATGACGCCGTATTCCATTTCACGAACCACGAGCTCTGTGCATTATTCATGTACGTATCCTTAAAAAATGTTCGATTTAACTACTGGTACACAACTGCCGGATATCATGTCTTTAAGATTCATTTAAAAGACGAACTGAGTATGGCAGGAATGAATTTCTATAGCGGGTGGTTCACTATGAACATGACGGACAAAGAAAGCGGACAAAATAAACAACTCTTCATTTTACCCTTCACAGTGGTTCTGGTAGTCAAAAGAACATCCCTTCACTGCTATTGTCTGAAATATGTGGAACAGGTGTCACATGCATATTCACCTGGAACTACATGATTAAATATAATAGCAGTGAAGGGATGTTCTTTTGACTACCAGAAACATTTTGAAGGGTAGAATGAGAGGTAGTTTATTTTGTCCGCTTTCTTTGTCCGCCATGTTCATAGTGGTTCTTGCCGTTACTGGCTACCATCTCCTCCCACTTCGAAGGAGTGTGTAGTTACCTCGAAGCGGATGAGATTCATCGCCTACAATGGATTCGGCCTTCACAAAGACGTTTTCCTTACATATTTCATCCAGGTCTACTTCACGCTTCATGATTTTACTAGCCCGTTTTACAACCTTTCTCAACCTATCGGTTTCTTTCTGTTTTCCACTATGGAACCAAACAATACTGACGTGAGTAATGGTGCTCTGAATAACCGATGTATAGAAAAGAGATAGAATTCTCTCACTGACATGGAATTATTTCATTTTCCTAAGATAATACAACATTTGGTTACATTTCACTATTGTAGCTTTTGTTTGATCACTCCAATGCAAATGGTCATCAATTACCATACCTAGGTATCTATTGTTGTGTACTATTTCAATAGGAACACTGTCGATATGAATGGGACAGTCTGTAGGATTACGAATAAAAATGCCTTTTCACCTTTTTCATATTTCAACCATTTTCTCGTGATGTAGTACTTTTGTCTTTCTTGCTTGTAAATTGCATGCTAATTAAAAAACAAATACTGTTATGACAAGTTACTCGTGTACATATGTATATTTGACCAAATTAGGAGTTTACCGCCATAGGTACATTTGAAAGTTACCCCATAATCTACCATTTAGACAGACGTCATCAGGTATTACCTTTAGGAAGGCCTTGAAAACACATCTACACGTATACATGTAATGTTCTTGTATTGTATCGGAATAGCGCGGTATAAGTAGTAATGATATTAAAGGTAATAAACAGTAGGCCTAGTGGGAGCAAAATGAAAGTGGGCATGAAACTGCTCAAATAATAGTCTCATATTGTTCGGCTTGCATGAAAAGATACATGAGTGAGATAATCTAGTATACTATTCACGATTTCCGGTGATTTTCAGTAAAATAATTCAAAGGATTGTATATCAACCGTTATCCATACCGTCGCTACGGCCTACCTACCCCGGCTACCTCTCGGCTCAACGGCGCATAGCGGTTCGCACACACTGTTAACACGTGTGTAAACTTCCGACGCGGGCCCGCGCTGATAACTCGACGTATCTTCCGTTGATATTTTAGCCATTTCTAAACAAATATTTTTCAAAAAAAAAAAACGTCAGCTTTATGATTATCCCTATTACTATTATTATTGTGCTCATTATCATTTAAGTAGCACAATAATGGCATAATTTCCAATTATGCTGGTCTTCCTTGAAGTCTTGTTTGGAAACAGTGCTATTCAATAAAAGTCAACAATAAAAACAAATAACACCAACAAAACAAAAGAGATATGTAAAATGTATATGATCAAGTATACATATTGATTGGTATCATCATAAAAGGTGGATTATACTTTTGCAAATTTTTAACATATATTCTTTGTATAGTTACTAAACACAACCAAAAAAGTAACTTCACCCCTAAACAAAATGCTGTAACTTTTCAACGAAGGGGTTTTGATCAAAATGAATTGGCATGAATGTTCCTACACTAATTTACAAACTTCTATGAGAAAATGAGATTGATCCGTCAAGTCATGCGTGAGTGAGCAGGCACTAAAGGAAAAATGTCACTTTTTAAAATTCACAAGCATCATATCATGACTTTGAGTCAAGGATATCGGAACACATTTCAAGTTTTAAACGTTTGAAGGCATGCACCATGAATTTCATGTGCTTCCCAACATACCAAATGACCTGAGGGCCAAATTTCACGCTTGAGTGAGCACAAGGTGAAAACTGCAAAAACTGCAGTTTTGACATCTTTCGCGCGGTAAATTTTATCTAATGCAAAGCAATTCGTGTTTTGGACTGGTGTTTGCAACTTGTGCAATTGATACCTATTAATTCACGGTTGAATGAACACGTAATAAAAACAAAATATCACCGTATTAAAATTTTCAAGTAATTATTGCTTTATTTTTGTGCACTAAAAATCATATTGATAACATTTTTAGCATGTTTATATGACCGGTGTACATGTATCAATGATCCCGTGGCATTTTCATGGAAAGTTCATGCTTCAGTGAGCACGTGGGACTGGAAAAGTTCATTTTTCACTTATGGACCAAAACTCAATTGCTTAATTTGGGTAACCATCATAAGTCTTTATGGGGAGTTCATCTGATTTGATTTTCATCGAAATCCCGATCTCTTACGCTTCAGTGAGCAAAAGAGACGAGAAAATCATGAAAATGAGAAGAAAATTTAGCACTTTGTCCCTGCTCCGTGCTGCACCGGATACTTAATTTGGCGTAAGATCCTGTTTGTTAGTGACCTCAGGAAGATATATGCCAACTTTCATGAAAAAACTCACATTAGAATGAACAATAATCATCAATGAAAATAGGCCACATTTCACGTTTTGTTTCCTCCCCCATTGACAATATGTACAGTAAAGGAGCAGAGTTTTAACAAAAGTGAAATTTGGCCTATTTTTTATTGATGATTATTGTTCATTCTACAGTGAGTTTTTTCATGAAAGTTGGGACAAATCTTCCTGAAGTCACTAGCTAAGAGGATCTTACGTCAAATTAAGTATCCAGGACGGCACGGAGCAGGGACACAGTGCTAAATTTTCTTCTCATTTTCATAATTTTCTCGTCTCTTTTGCTCATTGAAGCGTAAGAGAACGGGATTTCGATGAAAATCAAATCAGATGAACTCCCCATAAAGACTTATGATAGTTACTCAAATTAAGCAATTGAGTTTTGGTCCATAAGTGAAAAAATGAACTTTTCTAGTCCCACGTGCTCACTGAAGCGTGAACTATCCATGAAAATGCCACGGGATCATTGATACATGTACATCGGTCATATAAACATGCTAAAAATGTTATCAATATGATTTTTAGTGCACAAAAATAAAGCAATAATTACTTGAAAATTTTAATACGGTGATATTTTGTTTTTATTACGTGTTCATTCAACCGCGAATTAATAGGTATCAATTGCACAAGTTGCAAACACCAGTCCAAAACACGAATTGCTTTGCATTAGATCAAATTTACCGCGCGAAAGATGTCAAAACTGCAGTTTTTGCAGTTTTCACCTTGTGCTCACTCAAGCGTGAAATTTGGCCCTCAGGTCATTTGGTATGTTGGGAAGCACATGAAATTCATGGTGCATGCCTTCAAACGCTGAAAACTTGAAATGTGTTCCAATATCCTTGACTCAAAGTCATGATATGATGCTTGTGAATTTTAAAAAGTGACATTTTTCCTTTAGTGCCTGCTCACTCACGCATGACTTGACGGATCAATCTCATTTTCTCACAGAATTTGGTAAATTAGTGTAGGAACATTCATGCCAATTCATTTTTTCTCAAAACCTCTTCGTTGAAAAGTTACAGCATTTTGTTTAGGGGTGAAGTTACTTTTTTTGTTGTGTTTAGATTGTAAATCACATGCTTTAGAGCTCGGTGTTGTTGCTCTGTATTCAAAGGTGTAACCATGATCGTTCGGCAACCCAGAATTTCACCCCTATTTTCGTAATGTTTCACGTATATTTTTAGCCATTTTTACCCTATTTGGTACAAAACCGGGACAAATTGGCCTTTTTAAAAAAAAAACACCCCTATTTTTCGCATTCCAAGTAAACTTTTTGCAAATAAGGACCAGAAAAAGAAAACCCACTTTTTTTTCAATTTCGTGTAGAGGTCTACAAGCTAAAAAACACTTCTTTTCAATTTCGAGTACAAGCTCATGAAAAACCACCATTTTTTTCGAAATCGAACATGCTCAAAAAAGAAAATTTCGAACGATCATGCGTACACAAAGTCAATACAAAGTGACAACACCGGACTTGTGAGTTTTGGAATCTTAGACATTCTTTGAAAAAAAATCAGCTACAGAAGATAGATAGCATCATATCGTTTTTAAAAAAATTATAAGAAACGACGCAAAATGTGTATGCATGTTATCTGATGAATATGTCCTACATTCTAAGAAAAGTCATTAGGTTGGTTGAAATATGAATCGAACAACTTTTGGTGTTAAAAAAATCGTATGTAAAACATATAAGGATTTTTAAACCAAAAGATGGTCGGTTTATATTTTAACTAACCTAATGATTTTTAAACAACTTTTCTGAGAGTGTAACACAAGGGACACAGAATTACTACATGTATGTATATATATATATATATATATATATATATATATATATATATATATGTATGTATGTATTTGACTGTTTATTTTTTCACCATGCATAAATACGCGTTATTGACATGCACCCATGGTAGTTTTCTCCACAAATCAACTTTGGAATATGTAGAATCATATATATAGAAGTGAAATTGCACGAGCAAGTTATTTTTGTGACTTTTTTAACTGCTGAAAACAAAGTGCGTAACTTTAGGTCCCCATTGTATATGAGGTAAAATCAGGATTTGACTGATTGAGGGCAAGGAAGGGACTTTGGACACATTCCATTTCGTGCCGATGCATTAGTTCTAGCCATGTCATCTGGCAAAACCTACAACACATTGTCTTTTTCAGTGATTCTTCTTTGTTTTTGTTGCTGTTAGTTGTTTTGTTTTCAAGGTGTTTCCTTTGTCTATGATCATTCACCGACGATTCTGTGGTAAATGTTTCCGGACATTCTTGATGTAAAGTCATCGAAGCACTAGATGGAACTCTCTTTTCAGAGACAGCACTGCTCGTGCGTTCAAGACCCGAGTGCTTTCCACGTTGCATATGCATGTTGAGGTCACACTTTCTTGAGTAGAACTTTGGACATATGTTACACAGATAAACCCTACCTTCAGAGGCAGCAGGGACATTTCCCTCGACGGCAGCAGTGCTTTCCTGGTCGCGCTCTCGGTTACATCCTCCCTCGTGAGCACTAGAGGGAACGTTTGTTTCAGCTACAGTACTACTCTCATGCTTACGGCCCGGGTGTTTTCTGCGTTTCATATGCATGGTGAGGTCACACTTTCTTGAGTATGACTTTGGACATTTGTGGCACTGATAGACTCTTTCTTCAGAGGCAGCAGGGACATCCTCCACGAAGGCAACAATGCTTTCCTGGTCGCGGACCTGATTACATCCAATCTTGTGAGCACTAGATGGAACATTCCTTTCAGCTACAGCACTGCTCTTATGCTTACGGCCCGGGTGTTTTCCGCGTTGCATATGCATGTTCAGATCACACTTTCGTGCATATGACTTTGGACATTTTTGGCACTGATAGACTCTATCTTCAGAGGGAGCAGGGACTTCCTCCACGACGCCACCATTGCTTTCCGGATCACTGTCCTGGTTGCATCGTGCTTCATGGGCATCCCGGATACCTTTCTTTTGGAATCGCTTGTTCTCGTAACCTGATCTTAAGGACATCGATGGAGGCCTACGCCGGCCTTCGTGGTCTTTGTCTTTACGATGCTCACGCGCGTTGTTGGCTAGAACGCATGTTGTGGAGGATCCATGCGAATGCTCCTTTCTCTGATCTTCCTGTGGGCATGGTTGATTCTTATTGCTCTTCTTCTGGGTTTCTCCGTGACTCTCACGCTTGTGAATATTCAGGAGACTTCTACTGGAGAATCGCTTGGAGCATCGTCCTTCTTGGCGCCTGAAAAGCAATTCTCTCGTTGGTGACTGGATGTCATACCTTAGTTTACCGTTCGGTAATTCCTTACTACCTTTATGGATCACGCGTACGTGGGAAGCAAGTTCCCATGTCTTTGAAAATCTTTCATCACATTTCTGACAATGGTAAACTTTATTTCCTCTAGCAATGCCCTGACTACCACGCCGGCCTGAATGTGTGAGTCTGACATGTCTTTTCATATTGTGCTCATAGGCGTACACCTTTTGACACTCAGGGCATTTGAAAGATCCTCTTCCTGAAGATGTGCTTCTCTCAGGCGAATAATTGTCGTCAGTGAGGTAAGAGCCACATGAGGATGGTGTCTCTTCACATCTTTGCTCGCTTTCAAATGAAGTTTCACTGGAGGGTGACCTTTCGCCTCCTTCGTATGATAGATCTGCATCGTGCTCAAATATATCCGATAATGAATGATCATCACCGTGATCACTTTCGTTTATCACTGATTCCATTTGTTCGGGGTTTTGAGAGGTAGGACTGCCCCCATCATCTTGACAATCAGGCTCTTGCATGATTCTTGATTTGCGATCATAATCACATTGAAAATCATCAGGTAGCAGTAGTGTAGCAGTGGTGCCTTTGGATGTCCAGTTATCATCATCATCGCCATTATCAGCTTGCTGCTGTACGTTCATGTCCCAGGAAGTACCAGCACAATCACCTTGGCCATAATTAATGGTTTCATCTCCTGATGCATCTTCCTCGTGATTCGCGTGCTCGTTGTCTCTGCCATTGACACTGAGGTCAGAAAACATGACCACATTCTGTCCTTCAGACTCTTGCACATGGCCCTCGGGTTTTGAGGACATTGCATTTGGTTTCCTTTTGCTTGATGGGTTCTTTATATTTCCTGTGTGAGTTACATTTTCACAAGGAATATCAATGTGATTGCCAGTGGATTTTCCTGGTAGTGCGAAGCTACCGGAAATGTCCAGAGCATCAGTGCCTGCAGAGTCTTGATCGGAGATTTTTCCTGCTGTCAGGAAAGAAAGGCCTGGTGTTCGAGTGTCAGAAGAATCCCCAGCGCCTTCTGGCCTATTACCAAAATCTTCAGAAGGACCATCAGGTATATTTACCGTTGAAGATAACTGGTTCTTCGAAGTAGTCGGAAGGTACTTCAGCCCGACGTTGGCTTTCAGAATAAGGGACGGAGCTTCACTGCCAAGTAAGTACTCCCCTTCGGAACATTTCCTACCGTTGCCTATAGGCCTTACCCCGGCCGTGTGACTGACCAAGTGGATTTGTTCTCTTGGCTATTGGTAAACGATCCGACTCTGAGTCACCATTCATATTTCACAGGGAGGAAAGTCTGTGGAGCAATTGCAGAAAATGAAATAAACGAATGTAAGTACTTTTTATATTGCTTCTCTACACTAATTTTTACATACACCTGTCAGAAAAATGTATATATCCTTTTATATTCATATTCCTGCCAGCTTTATCATCATGAAGTTGGGTTTCTACTTCATGGTATATTAAATTGTATGTAAGCATTATGTTTCATACTATAGTTCCAATTATTCGCAATGAAAATGTGACGAGGAGGGGGGGGGGGGGGGTGGGGAGGAGTTACCGGGTGGGCAATGCCATGATTAAGCGGACATCGCTCCAAACTTTATTTTTTGCTCTTTCTCAAATTCAGGTCAATTTTTTAAAGTTAAAATTCACACAGAAATTGTAAATGCAAAGAGGTTTCATACTCACCAACAAAAAAAATTGTTCCAAATGTATCCTTATAGCAGAATCCGAACCAAACAAAAACATATAGATATATGGGACTACACACAGCTTTTCAGACTTAGAAAATTATCCTTTCTTTTAAAAATTTTTCAATGAGGTGATCTGGAGGACATTGTGTAACACAAAATCAAAAGAAAATATTCCAAAATAGTTTGCTGAAAAGGTATGAAAATCTGAAATGTGTAGTGCTGGACGAAATGTAACATGGCTAACTAAGATTTTGGGGTCTATTTTTTAAAAAATGAAATAAAATAAAACAGAGAGGAAAACTTTTAAATTTTTGTGGGTAAACATTTACCATCATATCAGAAGTAAAACTGATATGGCTCTAAGTTTTAGATACGACACAGCAAGAAGGGATTTTTTTCCTTCAAAAAACATTGATTATTTCCTTGTGTTCGTCCTTTTTTGTAACGTTACTATTATGGTCAAAAGTTCTCATTACAGCTCCGGCATGGTCCAGTTGCTTTATGTATTGTAGACCTTGGGTGGGATCATATTTTGTTCCAAGATTAGGACATGAAATGAAATGGATATTTATTTTGCTGTATCGAAAGGTATGAAAATTTTGAATGGAATTGCCCGGGTGATAATTCCTATAAGTGTGTATTAACTTGCAAACATAATAAATAATATCTACGTTTCTACAGTACTTTGTGCAAATGTTCCAAAGCTTTTATAATGAAAACTGGACATTATGAAACCATAGGCGTTCTGAAGGGGGAGGGGGGGGGGGGCTGAAGCACACACCCTGAAAATTGTAATTAAGGCGCACATCACAAGCGCGAAGCGCGGAGTCCCTTGCGGTGGATGTCAGGGGCGTCGCTAGAATATTTTGAATGTGGGGTTAACGCCTAGATTTGCCAACAAACTTTGTATATTTAAAGCCCCCCCCCCCCCTCCCTGGTTTCTACTCCTATGAGTTGAATGGTAGTAAAGTTAAGTAATTAATCAGTGAAAATTTAGTAATGAAATTTACATCATGCTTTAATTAACTGCAGACATAAAGGAGAGCAAAACACAAGGCCAGTGGCGAACTACGACTGAAATTCAGTGTGGGATTTTCATGTTAATACTCAACGTACAGTCAGGACCACTTTCGACTCTCCACTAAGCTTTTGCTTTTAGATGTGTGTCCTCCAATTATTTATGTAATTAGGATGATTGTTTATTATGTCATATTTTGTTATCAATACGATGAATGTCGATTAGTTGTTTAATTATTTTGCTGTTTGAATAATTAGAAATAAATGTGTTTGAACAGAACTGAACTGGTGGGTCAGCTCCGATGGTAGAGGGAGCATGAGATGAGTCGATAACACACCGCGATACTATCGGTGATCGAACGAAACCTAGAAGAAGTGGAGGTGCCGTGTCGAGTGGTCTAAGGCGCTTGACTGGAGACGCGAAAGTCGGGGGTTCGATTCCTGGCACGGCACTTATGCCCTTGAGCAAGGCATTTCATCTACATTGCTCTTTTATCGTAGATCAAATAAATGAAAATGCTTCAGGCATTATTGATACCAACGTGTGCACGTGTTAAAAAAAAATAGAAGACACGATTCATTCAGAGTGATATAAGTTGTGGACAATTCAATAGTTATTATTAGGTTACATTAGCAATATATTAACATATTATGTCTTATAAATTTATATTATGTGTTATGATTTTACAAGGTTCATGATTCAGCCTACATGTATATTGATAATGTTATATGTTGAGATATACTATATTTTGTATGATTTGAACAGAATGAATAAATGGATACTATAGGATTACCCGGCCAAATTCGCAAGTTTGTCATTCAAATTCATTATTTTGCATTCAAATTCGACGATTTTACTCCTGCCAGGTGTATCTCGGATTCAAATCCGTATTACTAGTATTCAAATCTTTAAAATTCTCTTTCGAATCTATATATTTCTCATTCAAAGTCGTGAAAAAGCTGCTTCTTTCACTATCTTGTCTTTCAATTTAGCGCAACACGAATTGCTGACCTAGCGACGTTGTCATTCCAACATGATTCTAATTAATTTTGAACCTTCAATTTAGAACTTTTAGCAGTTAAATTCGAGGGTTGATGTAGATTCATGATTGTGTACACATTTTATCGCTCATTCAATTTTTCTTCCATGTTTGTGTTTTTCTTTTGTATTTTATGACAAATATAGAGTTTTTCATTTAGCTAACGATCAGAATGTGACTTATGTCATCAATTTACGTATTTTCTATACTAATGATTTATGAGATTCGTATTCGGGTCATTAATGTCCTGTTCTTTTTCATTTCATAACCATGAACATTCAGCTTTAATCATAAATTTCAAAAAGGCAAGGGAAAAAAAAACACATTCATCTGTTGACATGACTGATGGTCTCAAGAGGTTTGTGAATTTTAAAATTGTCTCGAGTTTCTTCGTAACAAAGGAAAAGTTCTTGAAAACATAGACGGATAATGCAATGCGATTAGTGTGGGAACTCATGTCCAAAAATGTGAATATAATTCCTTATTTAGCTAGTAGTCAGAGGGGCGATTAGGGCTCCCTTCCCCCTTGTCCCAGGTAATATACGTGCCCATGAAGCACCAGCGTTTAGCCCCGGTTTTCGCCCCTCTTTATATTGAATTTCTGACAGCGCCCCAGATGTACTGTCCTGAAAATACCGTTATAATAATATGCCATTAAAAGAAATAGCAGAACAGAATACTGACAAAGCATGCTTTTTATATTCGCATGATTTATGATTGTGAATGTCAAATGTTTATATGACTAACAAACAAATAAACAAACAAACAAAACTTACAAACAAACTGGAACACGTGTGATGCATTACTTTCCCTTAACTTGAACAAATTATTAAGAATATGAATGCTAGGTGTTAATTTGAATGCTGGAAATGACGCCTCGACAGGTGTTGGCGAATTTGAATGCCAATTAAGCAGTTTTAAATTGAATGATACATCAATGAAAACCTTCGATTAAGCTGTTAAATCTAAAAATAAAAAAGGAGAATTGAATGATAATTTACATCATACATGGCAAAATCAATTTGGACGAATTTGAATGCAAAGAAAATGAATTTGAATCACAAACTTGCGAATTTTGCCGGGAAATCCTACAAAAAATAGAACATAGAAGAGGTGCTGTGGAGGTGCAGTACAGGTGCTCTGGTCGAGTGGTCTAAGGCGCTTGGCTTGGGACGCGAAAGTCAGGGGTTCGATCCCTGCGGCATGGGAACTTATGCCCTTGGGCAAACACACATTTCATCTACATTGCTCTTTTATCTTAAATCAAATAAAGGGAAATGCTACAGGCATTACTGATACCAACGTGAACACTTGTTTAAAAAAAAAAATTGAAAGAGGTGCTGTAGTCGAGTGGTTTAAGGCGCTTGACTGGAGACACGAAGGTCCGGGGTTCGATCCCGGCATTTCACTTATGCTCTTGAGCAAGGCATTTTTATCTATGTTGCTATTTTATCGTCTATCAAATAAAGAGATGTGCTATATGCATATTGATACCAGCATGTGCCTGTTTTGTTCTAAAAAATGAAAAAAAAAATTGTTAAACATAATTGGAAAACATAATATCCATTTCAACCTCACCAATTTTGAAAAGCCTTTTGGTTTATTAAAAGATAAATTCATTACCTATCTCTTGTTAGTGGCAAAATACTATATTCATACATGTAAATTTAAAAGTATCATACCAAATGTTGATTTAAGAGCTTTGTTAAGAAACAAAAAGAAAATGAGTATTACTTAGCAAAGAAAAGGAACAAACTTGCTTCGCATTTTTAAAAAGTGGCGATTTGATATATATCTATGATACTCGTATTAGATGTAGTCCTTATTTAGCCTGTGCCTTTTATTTCATATTATATTTTTGTTGTTCAAATTATGATTGATTTGTATCTGTACAGTGCACACATATTCTATATGGGCGTATATATAGCGCATGACCTCTTAAAGCTTCTTCCTTTTTCCAACATGATTTACATGTGCACCTTTAAGGAATGTTTGGTATTGAAACGTACAAATATTTTATTTTTTCTCGTCATTGACTTCTCCGCGTCACCCCCTCGCTCTGTTGTGGATAGTTACTTGGTTTCGGATTGGAATGTGCTTTAAGATAAACATTTGGTGATTTTTTTTTCCCTCTCTCTCTCTCTCTCCCTCTTGCGGTCGAGGTTCCCTCCAACTCGGGTCAGACTCATTGTTGATAAAATAGGATGGTGTCATTTGAGTACGTGTTTAGAAAGAGTGGTTCGATTGTATCGGAAAGCTTGATTTATTTGCAGTGGGGTTATGTTGTTGAAGAAACTGGTGATAGCAGAGATATAAAAGTTTGTTTAGGTCTTTTTTTTTCGTTTAATGTAAGTTGATATTGAGTCTGTCACATCGGGGGGGGGGGGGGGGGGGGGGGGGGATTTGATTGACTGCGGGGGTCATTCATCCGGGGTCGGTGTGGGGTGGGGAGGTCTTTGGGAATTCAATTCAATTCAATCTACGAAGGCTCCTTTTTTGTTTTGAGTTATGTAAATTCTTGTCAACTTTTATTATCATTATTATTATCATTGTCATTTTCTCTTATTTTCGTGATCTTTGTCAAATTATTACCAATGATATGTAAATATTTTGATATGTGATTTGAAAGCTAATAAAACACATAATTACAAAAAAAAATGATAAAAGTTTTTGCAGTCGTTTTTTTTTTCGGAGCGAGGCTAATTACACGTTGCTTGTGGATAATACATGATATGCAAGCACGTCGTGGATATAAAAGTATTTGGCCTTTATTGGAAAAAAAAAACGACATGGCAATGAAAAATGATTTTACGTTTGATTTTCTCTCTCTCTCTCTCTCTTCATGACGAGCATAAATAATTATGTGTTCGTTACCTGCTATAACTAATATCAGAAGTGTTTAAAAATCTGGACAAGAGAAAAAAAGAGAAAAAGACAATAAAGAATAAAGACAAAAGAGCAGTAGGGAGGATGAAGAATCGAAGGAAACGAAGATCGAAGAATCGAGGATACTGGCGGGGCAGTGGAGAGGCAATGGAGGAGTACCATACTTTCCTGCGTAGTGAGGCTTTAAAACTTTATAGCCTGGGATGCATAATGATTGTCCTCGACATGGGGTAGATGATTTATTCATCTTTGTGATTAGTCACCTCTGGACGATTTATGGACCTTTCAACATCTTGAAGGGGAGAGGGGGCGCGTGCCAGGCGAAACTGGAATATTGTTCGGACTGTGGCTCCTACTAGAACCATGTTCGGACCAAACACACACACACACTCTCTCTCTCCCTCTCTGTTTGTTCTAAGATATAGTAATCAAATATACCATGCACTGAGAAGTTCTAGTTGAAATTATGGATTCTCAAGGTGGCTGGCATATCACTATTTTCTGAGGGGCGCAGCCCCGAAGAAAATAGTAACAATGCCAGTCACCGAAGAATCCATCATTTCAGCTGGTACTTCGAAAAGAGTGCATGGCATATTTGATTTATATCCCATACACAAAAGACAAAATGTACATAAAAAAGTAATAATAAAATAGTCAATTTACATTTTTTTAATTTTGCCTAGTCTCACAAGGTCATTGCTTAAAGCCAACAATCCAACAATAAGGATGAAAACTTGAAGTGAACAAGAAACGATGAAAACTGGAAAACTCGAACACATTTACAATGTCTATAGTTTCAGGTTTCAGTTATTTGTTGTAAATATTTACAACGCACCCATGAAAATTGAATGAGTGCCGTTGCATAAGTCGTCGTACAATGCAATGCACATGCAGCGCAGGTACACGCAGGAGTTTGACGCGCTCAGTCTCATATCATCGGATATCGATAGCTAAATCGTTAAAAATGACGTCAGAATCTTGGTATAGCGGAAAATTTACCGAGATTGACCATATCCGTTTTTCTTTCATGGTGAAATTATTTTTAGTCACATGAGAAGTTCTCGACCAATCCTAGCTAGAGAAAATTAAGACGTAGGATATAATATGGTTTTTCTTACATTGAGCTATCAGCTACAGTGAACTATGTATTCTGTACATTTATCTCATTGGAGAGGTTTACTGTCATCGTTTTTTTTTTTTTTTTTTTTTTGTATTTACACTGTTTTGTGTTTAGTTTTTGCCATGTTCTACACTTTTTTGCTTCTTTGTATATATCGCATGTACGCATTCTGTGTTTCAAATTGTCTTTCCTTCTGTCCTTCGTTATGTCCTGTTAAATATGTTGAATTGCATGTACATGTATCCATTAGCAGTGCTTGTTAGGCCTATTTTGATTACCACTATGGTGCTTAAATGATCTTAGAGGAATATCAATTACAACAAAACATTGATGGTAGGTACTATGTTCCAAATTTAACCCTATTTTCAATGTTTTGAAAACAAATTATATACATTTCAAAGGTAGGAAGTCATGTGGTAACCTTAATTGCAGTGTGAAACTTGGCAATGTCTTATATTAGAAGGAAAGACATCCACTAAGTTTCTGGAGTTTACATTAACCATCAACTTCACTGGATTGACAATTTGAAGCATATAAGTAAGCCAATTTTTCGAAATATTGGCATTTTACATAGAGTTAAATATCGTGTATCTGATAAAATATCATATATTTTATACAATACTCCTATTCTACCTTACGTTTCATATTGTAATATTCTCTGGACAACATCCAGGAGTGCCACAAATACAATTCTGTTGCTACAAAAGAAAGCTTTTCGTATATGTGCTGGAGCTGGTTTCCGTGATCACATACGCCCCCTGTTTATTGAGCTTCAAATCCTGACTGTTGATGATATTCATTTCCTTCAAACTTCCCTTTTTATGTATCGCTTTAATAACAAATTGTTACCCGCCTCCTTTTCTTCAACAAAATACTGCTAACATACCTATCCCACAAGACAAGCAGCTATCTATCCCATCCTTGCACGGTGTTGGCTCGAAAGTCTGTCAGAACTAACGGCCCCGATGTTTGGAATTTTCTACCTCCTGACACTCGAAATTTATTGACCATGTATTCCTTCAAAAGTGCAGTTAAGCGCCTGCTTATCTTAAAGATGTAATTACTGCATCACAGTCACTGTTGTTTGTTATTTGTTTCTAATGCTTGTGCTTAGTATAAGATCATTTTCATTGTGTAAGACCTTTCATATTCTGTACATGTTTATTCTATTTTCGGGCATAATAGTTCACCCTTGAATGTTGTGTAAGTTAATTTATCTAGTTTAGTTAGTAGTTAATAGTTAGTTTTACTTTAGTTCTTCCCCCCCCCCCCCCACTATTTTATGAAAATACATTTTTTGGATGCTAAGGTATGGCAACGTCTCAACCATTGAACTTATATTGTCATACCTCTGTATGTTTTCTCTATTATTCACAAAGTTACATGTATAATGATCTTTTTCCCAGTTGTGTATATTACTGTTTTCATGTGGTCATGATCATACCAGGCAACCTACTGAACCATGGAGAAATGACAGAAATAAATAATTAAAAGATTGAGCATAGATCTGGGGAGCGTTTCATGAAGAGTTTTGTCGGTGATTTTCACTGGCTAATTTGCTTTCAGCCAATCAGATGCAAGGATTTTCACTAGCTTATAACATTTGTCGGTGATTTTCACCGACAAAATTCTTCATGAAACGCTCCACTGTAGATACGAGCAGTCAAAGATATATTGCAATAAAAAGATTACGAGATATTTATGATGGAAAGAAACCCAACGGAAGAAATCGAGAGAGATGGAGAGAGAGAGAGAGAGAGAGAGATGGAGAGGGAGGGAGGGAGGGAGGGAGGGGGTCGATATAGAAAAGCATAAATTATGTGCATCATAATGTGAACTTAAGTATAATGTCCTACCTTAAAAAGGCACCCATTTCGACTGGAGCTGCATCATAACGTTAAGTCTACATTGATCCCTTGAAACGATATAATTACTTCCCAGACGGTATTGCACGGCCACGGTGCACGGGCGCGGCGTGGAGATAAAGAGGTACTTACAGTATGTACATATACATGTACATTGCACTTGGCCGAGGTAATTAGCATGACTTGTATACTCGTTCTACTAGATTTATATGACTCTGAACAGGAAGACATACACTTGGCAGTCCAAATATCTTCTAGTGTCCATTATTCAATTAATTCAGCACCAAAACTGTTCCACGGTATGGTAGTCTAGATCTGTACGAATGTAGTTATTTTTTTCCAATCGGCGTTGATGGCGCGACGTCCAGTCACTCACTTTCCAGGAAGATTAATTGGCGTGAGTGATCAGTGTCCTTCACTCTGGACCCAGGCCGGTGTCATGGTCGATCTGTCCTGGTTCCGGCGGAACGAAACGACTAGTCGATTCGTTCCCCGGACCAAAACGACTCGTCAAATCGTTCCAGTGGAACCAAACGTCTGATATTTTTCTTTGGCGATTAGTAACGAAAGCCTCCGTCTGCTCCATCTTTGGTAGAACCGTTGAAAAGGCATTTCACAGCTACTTCTTACAGAGAAAACACCGAAGATCCTTTTTACCTGTTGGTGGTAAGTCATATTTCATCATTTCTTTTAACTTTTTACTATGCTTGTTTCACAAAAGAAATATGAATCCTGTATGCGAGATATATATAATTGTTAATTGAGTATTGTATGTGGTTCTGATCCTTTTACAACCGCGGTTATTATCAGTTTGAATTTCATTAGTGATATATGCAATGTTAATTTTACTTTTAACTTAGCAGTTAATTATTTTTTATTCAGATACATGTACACTGGTATTAAGAGAGTCATTATGCATTTCAATTATTACTTGAGAATGAAATCATATAGGTCACTTTATCATTGACTACAAATATGATTCTCGGATAGACTTTTTTATCCGTTATGTACGCTCTAAAAAGGATGGGTCTAAATAAGCAATGTGTTGGTGAATATGAGTCCAACCAAAAGTATTGGTGAAATTTGGCCAAATTATTGATTAAAATCAAGCACAAAGTTAGGTTGATTTTGACGAATTTGGGGGGTCGGACACATATACATCAACAGAATGATTATTTTGACGAAAGATCCTTTTTTAGAATGTATGACAAAAGGAATATGTTCTATATTGTGCTGGATTTACTATGTTCACGCCGTATTGGCTTTGGTTTGTAGTTTGTAAAGGGAAAGGGTTTGAATATGGGCTTTGTTAGAGGTAAATAGTATGATGGAGGATGGGCAGAGTTGAAAAACGCTTTTGCAAATAGTAATTATCACTTTCTATTGCTTCCCATTCAATTTCGTTCACATCCGTTCATGTCAAAACAAAGTTAAAAAGGATTAAACTAATACGTATTTAGCTCTTAAGTATAGGATTGAAACTAGAGTCTGAATAGAATTACGTACTACAGTTACAGTTACAAATTCCCATTAATCAAATGTAAACTGTACCCTGGAGTAATAAGGAGTGAATTGATATGAACAGGGTATAAACAATTGACAAAATGAAAGTGCCATTTCCAGATGACTCATATAAACAGTATGGTTAGAACCTGTGACAGTGGGGACCATAAAATATTCTGTCAAGGGTCAAGCTTTTTGTTTTGGAATGTGTATGAGGAATCGTTCACACAACTAGGTGATGACATACTCCGGCATGGTATGGGTTCTGCTACAGACTAGAAAACCTTTAAATTTTCAAATATCTGTAAGGATTAGAGCAGAGGTTGAGGAAAGATAAATTTTCCCCTTGTTAAAATATAAAGAATTGATAAGGCCTCCTTTGACTTATATTTCTATGGAGTAGTTTTCATCTCGGCATTATTGCTGTATTATCAATATCCTTCCTCTGCGCACAGAACATCATTAATAATTTGGTTGTGTTTACACTTAACGTTAAATCTAGTGTGGTTCTTTGTGTGAGTCCTTTAATTTGTTGGCTTAAGCGTTTATTGGTTTTTTTTTCTGTGTACATTTTTCTCCGTTTTGGGGGCGGGCGGGGGGGGGGGGGGGGGGGGGGGGGGTAGTTCAAATTTTTCAACCATAATAAGCATGATGAGAGTTCCCAAAATTGAAACTGAGCAGAATAACGATGATGATTAGACGATATTCCAAGCAGGATGGCGTATTCCGCTTTAACCGCTGCCACCTCTGTAACACATTAAAATGTTGGTGGCGTGATGATATGTAATGTTGTGTATATCGATGGTAGCGTGTATCAGTTTAGGTGTTATGAAATAGATATCCCAAAAGTTGTGTAAATGTAGAAAATAGTATACCAAGATCTAACTAAGGGGTCTGTACATACTAAGGGGTCTGTACATACCGGTATATTTCAGTTCAGTTCAAATGCAAGTATTTATTCATCCAAGCGCACAATGGATGATAGTGTAATGTGAGTAGCTATTAGAGGGAACTTCTTTTAAAGGTATTTATGAAGACTTGTATGAAGACTTAATTGGTAGGGCCTATTCCAGAACTCTGAGACTGTATCATATCATGTTGTTTACTTCTAAAAACGACGGGTCAGAAATGAAAATATCTATCCATTCACACTTTGGGTCTTGGTAGTTGTGTCCATAATTCTCAAACAAAAGTTCTCTTGAAGACTAAAAAGCTTGACAGAGGATGAAAATATAAACTTGGTCATATATAATCATGACTAGCGATTTTGCAGGTCATCACCTGGTCATTGGAAATTGGTTTTCTATTTTTTAAGAAACATTAATTTTTTGTATAGCCTACATGGGAGGGAGGGGGTAATGTGAGGGTGCGCTTACATACAAACAGCATCATGTTATTTCTGTGTGGCATTTGATATTATAATGTTCCTAATAACGATGTTTGTGACTCGGAGTTCCAGTAGTAAAATCGAATTTCTACAGATCATTACTTTACATTGTATTGCCGTGCACATGTTTTCCCTTTTGTTCTTTCAGATCTGGTATACTGGTAAATAACAAAGATGGCAGGAAACAGCAAGATTTCACAGTACGTATTTTGACTCTTAACGTAAAAATAAAACAAGAACAAAACGACAAAACCTATGTGTCGATGTACAAAGCGAAGAAGGCTTCTGGCCCAGGTTCAAGCCCATTTAAATGATATCAGCAAACTTAATGAAGCTGTTAGGATGGATTCCCAACCTGCAGGACCAAATATTTCCACTGCTCGGAAAACAGATTATACTCAAGATCATATAAGGGCAATGTAGAATCAAATGCTGAACTACAGCCAACTTCATTACATGCTGGTGATCTGCATACTACAGAAGTGACAGATAGAAATGATGATTCTGTTGAATCCCATAATGTTGTATCCTGTATGTCGGATAATGAAAACTGTAACATTGCAGGTCACCCATCTGCTTATGATGGTGATGGAACTGATGAATCAGATACTGATAGTGAATCATCTGAGATGCCAATTGGATCGGTCTGAATCAGATGATTCCACTTCTACCGCTAATATTCCTCCGCTATCTCATGAATTGTCAAACTGGGCCATTGGGCACAACATTTCCCACTCAGCTCTCCGTGATTTATTACACTCACTTCGAAATAAACATCCTGAACTTCCAAATGATCCACGTAAATTGCTTAAAACCTCTTCAGATGTCATTGTTAAGCATATTGCGGGGGGTCAGTTCTTATTACCACTTTGGCCTATTATCAGGTTAGAAAAAGACAGCTCAACAGTACAGAGACATTCAAATCAGTGATAACAGGTTACGAGTGCAGATAAATATTGACGGCTTACCGCTGTTCAAAGCATCTGATGTTCAATTCTGGCCAATACAGGGACTTGTAATTGTTCAGAAATGAAGCGACTAGAGACGATGTAAAGACTTGTATAAATTCATACCTGTATAATGCTCGAGACCACAAAGGGGGTAGAAACAAGAGGAGAGCTAGTGGGCAGGGGAAAGGTGGAGCCGAACAAGGTAGATCTGATACTGAACTCGATATGTAAGGAGCTCTTCTTTGTTTTATCCCCTTTGTGCGTTTAATGTGGCCAATTCTTTTTTTCTTTTTTCTTTTTTTTTTACTTTCAATATGATCTCATACTTGTTTTTTCTTATTCTTTTTTTCTGACTCTTTAATTCGTGTCTGTATTTCATGACTGCATTATGTTATTACAATTTGATATTTTGTACGTATGAATAGAATTAAGTGAATAGTTTATCATTATTTACTTTTTTCTCAGTTCTCAAAGCCTTAGATAAGCACGATATTGTTCAGTACAGTATGTATATAGCAGATTTTTTTTTTTTCAAAGTACATTTTAAGATTGTTGTATACAGATCCATTATGTTTATCGTAACAGGCGAATCTTCAAATCTATTCATTGTCTTTAGGAAAAAAAACATTCCTTCGGTCCATTGAACTGAATGATTATTTTGGAGGATAGCCTCACTAAAACTCGAATTAAAGCTCTGTTAAGTCAGCTCAAGATGTTTTTATCATACTCTAACTGTTGTGGATGATTGACTAGGCCTACATTTGAAAAAAAAAATAACACGCTGAATTCAACAAAATTGAATCCAACCTTTATAATGTGAAATCAGGATATAAAAAAACCCTGCAAAATAATTTAAAATAGAGGTAACATAATTATGTGTAGATAATGTTGTGGTTTAACATATACGATTAGTAGCACAAATACTCCATTTTATTTTCATGAATTCAAGTGTGTATATATAGCTTCATATAGCATATATATGTTTGTCGTTTTAGTTTTTTTTTGTAACTTTTCTTTATCATTCTTGTCAAGAATTGTATGACGTAGTCCGGAACATTCAAAATGCATTTGAATTAATATTCCCCAAAACAGTTGAATAGGATTAATGAATTTTGTCTATGCACATAAACACATTTCACTGGAAAATGTTTACTGGGAGCTTTTGATTAATAAGTTATGTCATTGTACACAATTTATACATGTATCTTTTTAAATACAAGGCCTAAATTTAAGATTATTTTTATTAGCCTAATGTCACCCACATCTGCTTCATTAAAAAATATTCACTGATTTTTCATCAATGTATGCATAGTTGCAGCAGGCGCATATATGATACAGAATTTTAATTTCAACTGATTTACAGCAAGAAGACTTCAGCTAAATGTCATTGTACATTTGTATTTCTGGAGAGTATCTAATTACTGTTTGGTTGTGTCATAGCTATTCCTCATAAGTTTGTTAGTCTATTTTTCACGTGTCAAAAGGCGCTTGATGCAGCTGAGGCAGGGAGTTACATTTGGAAACTCTTTCTTCTTTCGGTAATATGAACATAAATAAGTATGAATTACACACTTATAAAATACGTGTACCGTATAATAAACAAAATATATAGATTAAATTTGGTAACTGAATTATGTGCCCTTTTAATATTTTCCTTAGTCTTAGTGCAATATGCCTGATTATGAAAGTCAGTGGTGAATGGAAGGGGGGGGGGGGGGACTTATATGCATGAGGTTTACGAGGACGTGCTGTTTAATAATCTTTTAGAACTACTGCATGTGTACTTAATATGACAGAGGTTGGATGGCAGGTTCCCGTGTACTCGTGATGCAAGTACCCCGCCCCATAAATGCAAGAGCGGTTGCAAAAATAGTGAGTATTTCAGTATGGTGATGATTCCATGATGAGCAAGGACGATTTGCCGGTTAATTCCCCAGATGTGCTCCAGTATTATGCCCAGGTGGACCATCCAAGATTTCCATCCAGACCATCCAGCTTTCACAAACTCTCACACAATAGGCGTGTAAAAAAAAAAAAAAAATATATATATATATATATATATATATATATATATATATATATGTATGTATATACATATATATATGTTACACTCGCCTCGATGGTAGGAGAATGTAGTTGTCCAAATGGATCTATCATTGAAGTAACAAGGAGGAGTCAGCACACACGTGTTTTTATCAGAAGTATAACAAGAAAAGTGATCTTTTATTCCAACTTATTTTCAATATACATAATCATGTAATTCATGGAATAAATACAAAAGGTAGAATATTATTTAGTATTTACAATGTTTAGTACTTCAGAACTATTCTGTGATCGTTTTGTGTAATATTTTTTCAATATCTTTCCGTTCATTCTAGATAGAAACTAATTGAATATTCGTTCTTACAACATATTAAAGTAAAATACTGATCCAACCTATTGAATTTTCATGTATTATTAAATGACTCTAATTATTCCTGAAATATTACAAAGTATTAATCATTATTTTGTTGAAAATGTATCAAAGAAATATCTACATGTAGATTAACTTTAATCTGATGTTTGACATAAATACCTTTCAGTTCAAAACACGGGTTAACTGTCTTTGAGTTCAGAATTCTGAAAACAATTTATATATTCGTGATACAATAACTGTAGAACGTTCTGTGGTTACACAGGGAGTCTTCCAAGAAATGAAACACTGAAAACCAATGTTTATATCTGTCTTTTCTCCACTAGCATCTAGTCTTTTAAAATACTTCTGACGCGTACCCTCTCAGGCTAGTTCATACTAGCACGTCTTTTCATGAGATTAGGAATGTTTGGTCTATTTACAACATGGAAATACAATATAACAAAGTATAAGGCGATCGTGAGAACGCCTAGTCTAAATCTAAGAATAATGTACAAAAATATGAAGTTAGTAATATGTATTCATAAATACTGACTGGTTAAACTAATTCCAAAAAATATAGAATAAAACTATCATATAATCAAAATTAACAAGTTGACAAGACACCTGGTGGTATACTACAATAAATCCTTGTACACAGAATCTTTCCTTGTCAAGGTATATTCTAGTTCAAACACTTTTTAATCAATTCCTAATTGGATTCCATTCAGGCAAAGTGGAAGATTTGGGGCTTTCTCACAAATCTGCTCTTTACTGCAAAGTGGCAAATACTTTCTCTATGCTATGATTCTAAGTAAGGCTATCAGTGGTCAGTTGACAAATGCCCCTACTACCAGCCCAATCCCATGGGGGGGGGGGGGGATGAGTCATTGACATTATTCATCTCCATGGGCTGTGTTCCCATTCAGTCTTAAGTTTGTACTGCAGTGGGAATACAATATCCCCTTTTCTAAAGCTAATCCCTCTACTTGTGTATGCTATCACCGTGTGCGTTCACACTCGACTTGTCCCATCCAGATTGCTATGCAGAATGTATACATTTGGAGTGTTCACACAGTAAATCTAATCCTACTAACATATAGTATACTCATTTGCGAGCGTTAAATTACAAATGTATATCAATAGTGAATCTGTTTGTGAATTCTCGATTCTTGTGCTCAAACTAAGCTACTTTGATAACTAAATACAACTATGAAGTAATGGTTTTATAACATGATAAACAATCTTTCTTTGTTCTTACAAAGGAATAAAACATTTCATCTCCATCACCTTATTCTCTCTCCCTCTCTCTCTCTCTCTCTCTCACACACACACTCTCTCTAAGCAATATTACAATCTATGTACATAATTCAATAACTAACAAATCATAATTAAAATGAGATAAACATAATAAGATAATCATGATACGTTAATAATTATGGAAAAGGTAGAAAATATTGGATTTCTTACCTATTATAGACGTAACAATGAAGGAGTCAGCACACACATGTTGTTATTAGAAGTATAACAAGAAAAGTGATGATGACATCACTGGCGGTGACTTTTTTTTGCTACTGGACTCTTCCACTTTCCTTGGGGTGTGGCAAGGGGATTATAGTGGACTAGGGATATTTATGTGATAATAGAATAGAACTGGCACAATGCAAATTAAAAGGGGGGGGGGCTATTTTCCGTCAGGGCCTTACAAAAATATATAAATATATACATAACTCCAGTGCAATCATGACGATAGAATTTCTTTGGGAAAACTTTTGTTGGAAATTTATGGGATTTTGCTAAGAGAACAATGTGAGGTTTCATGCTCTTTAAAAAAAGAGTGAACGCAGTCACTCTGTTAGGGGTGAATTTAAGAAAAGAATGCATTTAGACTGAATTAGGAGTGAAATAAGAGTAAAAATTGTGATATTCACTCTTTTAAGGATGACCTCAGGGATCACTCAAGGTTTTTGAGTGATCTCTGAGATCACGCCTAAAAGACTAAATAAAGAGTCAATATCACAATTTTGATTATCAATTCACTTTTAATTCACGCTGAATTCATTCTTTTCTTCAATTCACCCCTTACAGGTGAATGCTTTCACTCTTTTTTTAAAAAAAGAGAGTAAGGTATGTCAGTTCGGTTACACTTCGTTATTCCGAAGGTTCGTTATTCCGAAGGTCCGTTAATCCGAAAATGAAATAAGGTTCGTGATTCTGAAGTTTCGTTATGCCGAAGGTTTGTTAGTCCCAAATGAAATAAGGTTCGTTAGTTCGTTAGTTACTTTCGGAGTTATTTCATTTTTGGAATAACGAACTTTCGGAATAACGAACATCACCCGTCCGTTCATGGTTTCAGTTTGTTTCACCAGTGGCGTAATGAGCTAACACCTCATCCGCATCAGTCACCACCGGGTTGCATAATGGGCAATAGTTTTTAAAGGGGATGAATGCCGATAAATTTGGAATTTGGCATTTTCCCACAAACGTATAAAAAGTATACGTTACAAAAAGTGCCGGAAAAAAAAACTACGGAAAATCATGTCATTTCAGCAACATTTGTAAATCACTGTTACCGAATTAGATTATTAAAAAAAAAAAAAAACATGTCTGAATTTGAATGAGGTCCCCCTCAGCACCCTAGTGTGATCCACGACAGCTCCACATGCTCACACAACTCACATGCGATATCGGCAGTCGAAGCAGTACTTTCTTCCAAGAAGAAGCAGGATAGAACTCAAGGACTTTCGAGGACTTAATTAAACAGCAACCTTTGGGTATAACGCGTAGGGCCTCTTAAAAAATGGATGGGGGCGGGATTCTCGTTCATCTCTGACTTACAAAAGAAAAACAAAGTTTGTAACTTGTTCCCTTCTCTATCTCTCTTTTTCGCCCCCGCCTCCGCCCCTCCCCCCTCTCTCTCTCTCTCTCTCTCTCTGTCTCTCTCCTATTACATTTATTCATTCTATTTTGAGAGGATGGAGTATAAAAAGGGTTTGAAAAATAAAAGGGGCAATCGATATCTATAACGCCCTTCTCTATCTCTCTTTTTCGCCCCGCCCCCGCCCCCCCCCCCCTCTCTCTCTCTCTCTCTGTCTCTCTCCTATTACATTTATTTATTCTATTTTGAGAGAATGGAGTATAAAAAGGGTTTGAAAAATAATAGGGGCAATGGATATCTATAACGCCCCCACCACTCTTAAGGATGCCCTTGGTCCAGCATCAACATATTTTTGACTATTCAACCTAACCATCGCCATAATAATGATAATCATAACCATCATAATCACCCAGTATACTCTCTTAAGAAAAAAAAGTGAACGCATTCACTCTGTTAAGGGGTGAATTTAAGAAAAGAGTGAATTAAGAGTGAAGTGAGAGTAAATTAAGAGTTTTAAAAAATGTGATATTCACTCTTCACTCTCATTTCATTCTCAATTCACTCTTTTCTTAATGTCACCCCTAACAGAGTGAATGCGTTCACTCTTTTTAAACATGTTAAAAGAGAGTATGCAGTCGCCATCGGGTTATCCCAAGCACTTTCCACTGTTCTCTATACCTTTTTAATTGTTACTATGAAAGAAAACAGTCGAAACCAAGTTTCTGTCCCAGCATCTATTGTCTTTGTTGCCAACAAAATCATAACGACAGGATATATGGAGACGAATTATATTGGTACATTGCACTGGCATCTACACAGAAATATATGTTAAATCATTGAAAAAAAAAATATTCTAAATGAAAGCAAAAGGCTTTAACTGATTTGATCTGATTCATATTCATTCTTATGATGAAAATCTCTTGTTGTTTTTTTCTTAACCATATTAAGATAAACCCTCGCATATATACAACCCAAATGCTTGGGTGGTAGAAATCAAAGCCGATAATTTTGTAATGGAACAGGAAAAAGAAACAGAAGTCACTATGCTATATATGCTACAATCTATTTCTGCTCTTAAAGTATATACATGAATACAAATCACTGAAAATTTCACAATACATTTCACTTAGAAACAGGGTAACTTGTATAGACATGGGTTTAAACATGTCAAATCTATCTTGAAAAGTGTGGGAGACAAATCTGACAAGAAAATAATATAACGGTCTTCGGCTTTTCTGGTGTCTTCTTTTACCCCTCCCCCCCCCCCCCCCACCCCCATGTGTATATACAGTAAAAATATTTACTCCATGTATTTCAAAGGATTTAAGCTCAAAAATCAGCAGGTGACAATGTTTTCCAGGCATGTGCTCCTTGGCTCTGGAACGAGCTCCCAAGATTCTTTCGTCTGGTATCTCCTTAAGGTCTTGAGGTTTTCAAGACACATCTTTAAAACCTTTTTTGGTCAGTAATCATCAATATTCTTTTACTGATGTTTTTTTATTTGTTTTTGTTAGTTTTATTTTGCTCTGTTTCCTTCTTTGTAAAACTGAATTAGTGTAAAGAGCTATGAAACGACGTAGAGTTTGTAAGAGCGCTACAGAAAATTAATTACAATATTGTGTTTTACATGTATAACAACCCAAGAAAATCAACATCCTCGAAACACAGGAGAACTTGACAATTTCAAACATGCTATTCTCTCCAACAGAAAGAAAAAAAATCATTTAGGAAAAAGTGTGTATTAGGGAAGTCCAAGCTATTTTGTTCAAATAATAATAATGATAATTAATATACATAGTATTGTTTCTAAGCGCTAACATAATCTACAAATCAATTTAACATTCAACTTATGAAGATCAAGCTTAGGCAATAAACAAACTTGAAAATGAAAATGTACATAGAAATACAGTGCATGATAAAGATTTTGAAATTATTCATAAACATAACTACAAATGGGGGGGGGGGGAGTATACGCTCTATAATTACACATATCACTGGGTGTGTGTGTGTTTTATTTTTTGTTTTTTTACCTGACTACTAACAAGGCATGAATGCTTGCAAGTAAGCAACCAGTCTGGATTACCGACGGCTTTAAGTCATTTCCGAGGGACCTAGTAATGAGAATCGTGCTTTAGGGCACGAGCGCATGATTTCGAACCTAGGTCACCCCATTACGAGACCAGCGCTCTACCAACTGAACTATAATGCGACCTCCTAATTGATGTATTAATGAAATCTAGAAAGTTAAAGTGTATAGAGGTAGGTTTTCAATCTGGGCTTAAAAGTTGCAAATGTTTTCAATTTGTTACTGACCAATGATAACTGAGATTTTAGTATTTATGAGATTTAGTGGAGCTTTGATTTACTGGAGCTTTGGTCATACCAAACGTAAGGTAATACATTTTAAGTGTGTTCATATTCTGGCAATACGTTATCTACCACTTGCCCAAAGAGTTGCCCCAAACATTCACACCAATCATGCCAATGTAGCAAAATAAAAAAATCTCTCGGCCAATGTTGCAGAGTCATTGTGCATGAGAGCAGAAAGAAATTGTGTCCGCGAGGGCCTTTCATATGGCATGTTTTTAGTATTATTATTATTATTATTATTTATATTATTATTATTATTATCATAATTATTATTATTATTATTATTATTATTATTATTATTATTATTATTATTATTATTATTATTTACACGCATCAATGGGCTTCCCCTAAACATCGTATTTCGAAAGGCCATTCCAGACAACTCTCATTGGTCGCTTGCGAAATTTGAAAATGAATGTATTTTAAGAACGGGCATAGGGTCAAATTAACTTAACCAAATTCAGTGATCATTCTCTTTGGTGGACGATACTTTACCTAAAGATGTGAAAAATTATATACTCTTTGAAGGAAAAGTACTGAAAACCCGCCATTCCGCTTTTTGGGGGGACACCCGGTATAAACTTCAAAAAATATTGTACAAATGCAGGATCTTTTGGGTGTAAAATGACAAGTTTCACAGTTTTTTTTTTTCTTAAAAATACGAAGTTTTCCTGTAAATGTACAAAATTAAAGCTATTTTTACGGAAAATATACATATATTTACAGACGCAAACATTAATAACAGAAAAAAAAACAGGGGGTGGTGCTTCTGTTGTAAGTCACCGACTTACAACACCGCTAAAACAGTTATAAATCGGTATTTTCAGAACTGTTTTAACTGGGGTTTTAAGTCATCAAAGCCAAACCCATATCCAATAGGGAATGTTGTTAGAGTCGAGTCTAAGACGGTTTAGCCAATAAGATCGCTCCCTGGGGAAGAGGCGCAGGAAATGCGTGAACTGATAATCGCCTTTTAATGAGCGCATTAATATAGGTTAATTTCTTGCTTTAATTTAACTGATGCGATGGTGTGACAGAATTCACTGAGTACATCATCTCTGATCTTATCGCAAATGTTGCCAAATTTCTCAACACCGAGGCAACAATTCTTGCGAAATGTTGTTTTGGGAATATCAGCAAGGTTTATTTGGTATATCTATACCTCTCATCGCAACCAAAATCATAATAAGCGAAAAAAAAATTGCCACCATGACATACCACATACAAAGTTAAAACATCTCCCCCCCCCCCCCCCTGTTTTATCTCATGAGCATGATTTGTTAAGTGGAAATAGTTAAAACAGAAGATAAAACGGTCTTCAGTAATCAGATTACCGTGCTGTAACAAATTGTCTTGTTACGCGCTTGCGCACGACTTGCGCCAGGCATGCAAATTTAAATACGCGGGTCAGAAATAAAAGCCACAACAAAAAGTTACAACGAAAGTTACAACAGAGATAAAACGGTTTTCAGAATACCGATTTGCTACAACAGATTTTGAACAGAGTTTAAACAGACTCAGAATACAACCCCTGGTTTCACAACCTACGACCATCCCTATACATGCTATATCAAATAACGGGATGCTGAAAATTACTTTGGAATTACAGGATCGTTTGGCAAGTTTCACCGTAATAAGAATGCAAATTTTTCCTCTAAATTTACAAAATAATAGCTATTTTACCGGAAATATATACATAGATATTTACAGGCACCAACATTTATAACTGAAAAAACGGGTTTCTATTACAACCTACGACAAAGTTCCCCTGTACATTTACGAAATAATAACTATTTTTGGAAAAAAATACATATATTTACAGGCACCAACATTAATAACAGTAAAAAAAAAAAAAAAAAAAAAAAAAATTAAAACCGGTTTCTATTACAACCTACGGCCATCCTTAATAATAATCAAATAACAGGATACTAAAGACATTACTTCGTAATTTCAAGATCACTTGACTGTAAAATCACAAGTTTCACCGTAATAAGAATGCAAAGTTTTCCTTTAGATTTACAAAATGATAGCAATTTTACCAGAAATATTCGTAAATATTTACAGGCACCCAAATTTATAACTGTAAAGAAAAAAGGGGTTTCTCTTACAACCTACGACCATCCCTATATCAAATAATGGGATGCTGAAAATTACTTTGAAATTACAGGATCTTTTCGAGGCAATATTACAAGATTCGCCGCTTTGTCTTAAAAATACAATGCTCCCCTAGACATGTACAAAATAATAGTTATTTTACGGAAAATATCCATATGTATTTACAGGCACCAAGACTAATTACAGTGAAAAAAACAAGGTTTCTATTACAACCTACAACCATCCTTAATAACGATCAAATAACAGACGCTAAATATATATATATATATATATATATATATATATATATATATATAGCAAAAAATAGTAAGATGAACAAAGTTCGGACGAGATGCAGTGTCAAAATATAAAGTAAGGAAAAGGAGTTCACAACATCATACAGGATACACGCAAAACGAGCAGGATTTCTACTTCACAAGCGCTTTCGTTTTATTCTCTTCAGGTGAAGTGAGCCCACTTATAAAACGAAAGCGCTTGTGAAGTAGAAATCCTACTCGTTTTGCGTGTATCCTGTATGATGCTGTGAACTCCTTTTCCTTACTTTATATATATATATGTATGTATATATATATATATATATATATATATATATATATATATATATGTATATATATATATGTATATATATCATTGACATTTCAGGATCAGTCTTGACTATAAAATTACAAGTTTCGCCCTAATAAGAATGCAACGTTTCCATTTAAATGTACAAAATGATAGCTATTTTACCGGAAATATACATACAAATTTGCAGGCACCAACATTTATAAATTAAAAAAAAAAAAACAGTTTCTCTTATAACGTACGACAGACGTAATGTGTTATGCGCTATATAAAAACTGTTCATTATTATTATTATTACGACCATCCCTTTCAAATAACAGGACGCTAAAAATTACTTCAAAATTACAGGATCTGTAACTCGCAAAATTACAAGTTTTCACCATTTTGTCAGATGACCAATAACAATATAACAGTGTATGTACATTAAAAAATATACCTTTGTAACAATAAAAGTGGTCACACATGGTGGGACTTCTATCATTTAAAAACGATGAAAACTGCTTAAAGGCGTTGGTTAACAACGTTATAATTTTTCAAAAATTCATTTTGTTACTTGAAAATGGGATAAACATTAGAGTTATAGTGTAAAAATACCAGTCTGAAAGTTCCAAAGTATAATATCCATAGGAAGTATTTTCAAATATTATTATTAGAAATTTGAACCAATGTTTGAAAAATAATATAAGGTTCGGTTGCACTAGAATCGGCCTATCAGCGCCATCGTTATAATTATGCAGGTTTTATGCGAACTCGCATAAAGTAAACATGACCATGCATGTGGCAAAGCTCACACGTGTTGTAACTTCTGTAGTTTTTAGTTCATGAATACCCTTGCATTGGCGAGTGCTTTTTCGGCAATGGCAGTGAATTTTATCTTGAATCCATCTCAAAACTCATCTTATACATATATTTGTTAAATAGTTGAAATATATTAGTAGTCTAAAATTAATATCTGACGTCATGTATGCACACAGGCGCTTCCGTACACACAACTGCGAAACTGCAAATTTGCCGAAACGAGAGATTCGTTCGGGTACGGTCGGAGTTGACTGATTCTCCCGTACTTCAGGCTCCCGTCGCCCTTTGCTAAAACTGGCAATTGGCGTATCACGCGGAGGCTAGGGAGGCAGATAGTGTTTTTTTTTTTTTTTTTTTTTTTAATTCGAGCAAAACGGTCATCTTCATTGTCTCTGAGACGAAAAGTAATAAAAATCGCGGTTTGCGTCTTACTAACAGTTTTCCATTCCAAATTATGGTTGGTTTCAGGGCGTTTTTTCAAAGTACAAATACCAGTACTCATACACAACTTTCATCTTAGTTTTTTTTTTTTTTTCAGTCGGCTACTCACAGTTAACCAATGCCTTTAATCATTTTCTTCCTAAATGAAATCCAACGAAGGAGCAAAAATTATAGCCTAAGAGATATTATTGGTAATCTTTGTTCATTTTTAAAAGAAACACACATGCACATGTTGGTATCAATATGCCTGTAAGGCGATCCGACTTGGCAGCAGATATGATCCGCCATTACTGCGGTGTTCTGGTTAATTTATAGAGTACTTTGTAAACAATGTTCACAGTATACAGCTGTATATAGTGTAGTGCAGAGCTGCAATTTCGTCCGTACCGTAAAACAGCATTGCTACTTGCATTAATTAGGTCTAACGTTAGATCTGACCTAACGCAAGATCTATACACTGAACACAGCTGATAGCTAATCTGGCTCCACAGATCAGCTAGCTGTGCACATATGATGCCAGATGGGGGGACACCACAGCAATGGCGCTGCCGATATACACAAATCGATTTTCGGATCGGCGTACAGCACGTTATTTCATTCGATGTAAGATGAATGAGCAATGGAGATTAAAATACCTTGCTCAGGGACATAATATAAGTGCCTTGCTGGGGATCGAACCCCCAAATCTCTGTAAAAAAAAAAAAAAAAAAAAAAAAAAAAAAAAAAAAAAAAAAAAATCGGTGGCCGAGCAACCCTTATGATTTTTTATTAGCTTTCCCTGGATACGACGCTTGACCGATTTGGCAATGATTTCTAGGTATCAGCATTGTTATTGATGAAACGTGACCAGCGCTTAAGTAAATTACTTTGTCTACAGATTAAGCCCAGTGAAGGGATTCTTTTTACATTCAAATTCGTGCCTATGTATAAGCTCTAACCATGTCAACGGGCAGAACCTACACGCATTCATCTGAAATTCTGTGTCATCCAATGACACTTCAGAAGCGTCACTTTCGTTGCAGTTAGTTGTTTCGTTTTCAGGGTGTTTAGTTTGTCTGTGCTCGTTCAGCAAAGTTTCATTGGGAAATGTTTCCGAACATATTTGGCAGTGAAATAAAGGTGTCGCTGAAATAGATTGAACACTCTCTTCAAATGCAGCACTGCTCTTGCGTTTACGACTCGAATGCTTTCCTCTATCTTTCGAGGCACTAGGGACTTCCTCCTCCAAGAAACCATTGCTTTCCAGATCGCTGGCAGTGTCTTGGTGTGTAGCACTGGCCTCATCATCTTGACAATCATCTAGTGGCATGTCTCCTGATCGGCGATCAGCATCATCTTGACTATTATCAGGTTGTAGAAAGTCTTTGTCTCGGCCACATTCAAAGGTTTCATCCTCTGCAGCAACTTCGTCATGATTCATGTGCACATGGTCTCTAACTCTCACGCTGACGCCATACGATGATACTTCAGAAACGTTACTTTCTTTGCAGTTAGTTGTTTCGTTTTCAGGGTGTTCACTGTGTCCATGCTCGTTCAGCGAAGTTTCATTATCAGGTTGTAGAAATTCTTTGTCTTTGGATGGAACACCATCACCTCCGCCATATTCACAGGTTTCATCCTCTGCAGCCACTTCGTCATGATTCCTGTCCACATGGTGGCTAGTACTCACGCTGACGCCAAACGATGATACTTTAGAAGCGTTACTTTCTTTACAGTTAGTTGTTTCGTTTTCAGGGTGTTCACTTTGTCCATGCTCGTTCAGCGAAGTTTGAATATCAGGTTGTAGAAATTCTTTGTCTCCGGATGGAACACCATCACCTCCGCCATATTCAAAGGTTTCATCCTCTGCAGCAACTTCGTCATGATTCATGTCCACATGGTCGTTAGCACTCACGCTGAAGTCATACGATGACACTTCATAAGCTTTACTTTTTTTGCAGTTAGTTGTTTCGTCTTCAGGGTGTTCACTTTGTCCATGCTCGTTCAGCGAAGTCTCATTGGGAAATGATTCCGAACATATTTGGTATTGAAATGAAGGGTTCACGGAAACTGATGAAGAACTTGTTTTGAAGGTACCTGTACTCCCGCGCTTACGAGACGCAAAATGCTTTGGTCGGTTCATACGCTTGGTCATGTGCTTTTCGCTGTACATATGCTTGGTCAGGTCACTTTTTCTTGTGTATGACTTTCCACAACGGCGGCAGTTAAAGTCTCTATTTCCAGAGGCAGCAGGAACCTCCTCCTCCCCGACGACACCATAGCTTTCCAGATCACTGTTTTTACGGCATACTGCTTCATGAGCATCCAGGACACATCCCCTGCGGAATCGCTGCTTGCATGTTCTGCACAGGTAGCCTGATGTTGAAGGAGTCGATGGAGGTTCATCCTGGGCATCAAGGTTGTCATCATGGTTGTCTTTCTGATGCTCATACATATGCTTGGTTGGAGCGCATGTTGTTTCCATTTGGTCAGTGTTTTGGGGTGTATGACTGCCACGGCCTGAATGTTTCTGACTGACGTGTCTTTTCAGATTGTACTCATAGAGGTACACCTTTGGACACTCAATGCATTTGAAAGATCCTTGTCCTTTAGGTGTTTTTCGAAAAGATGTGTCACTCTTAAGCCAATTACTGTCGTCGGTCATTGGTTCCATTTGGTCAGTGTCTTGGTGTGTAAGACTGCCATCGTCTTGACAATTGAGTTGTAGAAAGTCGTTGTCTCTGGATGGAACACCATCATCTCGGCCATAATCAAAGGTTTCATCTCCTGCAGCAACTTCGGCATGATTCCTGTCCACATGGTGGCTAGCACTCACGCTGATGTCATACGCTGATCTTTCACATGCGTCACTTTCATTGCAGTTCGCTGTTTCGTTTTCAGGGTGCTTACTTAGTCCATGCTCGTTCAGCGAAGTTTCATCCGGAAATGTTTCCGAACATATCTGGCATTGAAATAAAAGCGTCGTTAAAATAGATGAAACACTCTCTTTACATGCAGCACTGCCCTTGGGACTCGTATGTTTCCCTCTTTCTTTAGAGGCACTAGGGACTTCCTCCTCAACGGAACAATTGCTGTCTTGATCGCTCTTTTTGTTGCATCTTTTTTCATGAGCTTCCCGGGCACATGCCCTGCGGAATGGCTTGGAGCATGTTCTGCACTTGTACTCTGATGTTGAAGGCGTTAAAGATGGTTCATCCTGGTCATCAAGGTCATACTTTCTTGCGTATGATTTTGGAATTCTGTTGCACTGATAGACTCTATCTTCCGAGACACCAGGGACTTCCTCCTCAACGGAACAACTGCTGTCTTGATCGCTCTTTTTGTTGCATCTTTCTTCATGAGCATCCCGGGCACATGCCCTGCGGAATGGCTTGGAGCATGTTCTGCACCTGTACTCTGATATTGGAGGCGTCAAAGATGGTTCATTCTGGGCATCAACGTCATAATTTCTTGCGTATGATTTTGGAATTCTGTTGCACTGATAGACTCTGTCTTCCGAGGCACCAGGGACTTCCTCCTCAACGGAACAATTGCTGTCTTGATCGCTCTCTTTGTTGCATCTCTCTTCATGAGCATCCCGGGCACATGCCCTGCGGAATGGCATGGAGCATGTTCTGCACTTGTACTCTGATGTTGAAGGCGTTAAAGATGGTTCATCCTGGGCATCAAGGTCACACTTTCTTGCGTATGATTTTGGAATTCTGTTGCACTGATAGACTCTATCTTCCGAGACACCAGGGACTTCCTCCTCAACGGAACAATTGCTGTCTTGATCGCTCTCTTTGTTGCATCTCTCTTCATGAGCATTACGGGCACATGCCCTGCGGAATGGCATGGAGCATGTTCTGCACTTGTACTCTGATGTTGAAGGCGTTAAAGATGGTTCATCCAGTGCATCAAGGTCACACTTTCTTGCGTATGATTTTGGAATTCTGTTGCACTGATAGACTCTGTCTTCCGAGGCACCAGGGACTTCCTCCTCAACGGAACAATTGCTGTCTTGATCGCTCTCTTTGTTGCATCTCTCTTCATGAGCATCCAGGACACATCCCCTGCGGAATCGCTTGGAGCATGTTCTGCACTGGTAACCTGATGTTGAAGGAGTCAATGGAGGTTCATCCTGGGCATCAAGGTTATCATCATGGTTGTTTTTCTGATGCTCATACATATGCTTGGTTTGAGCACAGGCTGTTTCAATTTGGTGAGTGTTTTGGAGTGTATGACTGCCACGGCCTGAATGTTTCTGACTGACGTGTCTTTTCAGACTGTACTCATAGAGGTACACCTTTGGACACTCAATGCATTTGAAAAATCCTCGTCCTTTAGGTGTTTTTCGAATAGATGTGTCACTCTTAAGCCAATTACTGTCGTCGGTCATTGGTTCCATTTGGTCAGTGTCTTGGTGTGTAAGACTGCCATCATCTCGACAATCATCTCTTGATCGCCGATCATTGTCATCTTGACAATCATCAGGTTGTAGAAAGTCGTTGTCCCTGGATGGAACACCATCATCACCTCGACCATATTCAACGGTTCCATCCTCTGAAGCAACTTCGTCATGATTCCTGTCCTCATGGTCGCTACCACTAACGCTGATGATGTCAGATGACATATCCTCTGCTTCAGACACTTGCAGATGACCTTTTGGTGTCGAGGAAGGTGCACTTGGCGTTCTTTTGTGTGATGGATTCTCGACATTTTCACGTGTCTCAGCAGCTCGTTGGGTGCCATCTTTAGAGGGAGTTCCAGTCAAATTGCCCATTAGATATTCTTGGTTTAACGGACCTACAAGAAATGTCAAGAGCAGTGCCTACAGAGTCTTGATTTTAGATATATACTCTCGGGATAGGGGGGGGGGGGGCTGGTGTTTCAGAGTCAGTATGGCACTATGGGGTCTATCACGTTCTCAGAAGTTGTTGGAAGGGAGCTGTTCAATCTGACTTAGACTTTCAGAATTATAAGAGTCTTGCTGCGCGTGACTGCCAACAAAGTACTCTTTTCCAGAACTTGCCCTGCCTTTTCTATAACCGTATCATGCGAATGAGCAATTGGCGGAATAGTTGTCAGTGCTATTGTGATAAAGGATCCGACGCTAGTTCACCAGTCCTCTTTCACTAGGGGGAAAGACTGTGGAGAAATTGCAGAAAAATGAGATAAACGAGGGTATGTGCATTTATTGGCCCTATACATCTGAACCAAAAAAGGTTACGTACCTTTTATCCTCATGGGGAAAGACAATGAAGTTGGGTTTTTAGTATTTGACGGTATATACTTCCAATAAAATCACGTTTAGGCATGCATGATTCATAATAGTTCAAATGATAAGTTGTGAACCAGGCCCCTAAAGCTCCACTATTTTGTCCAGATACATTAGAAAGCCGACCTAAGCATCCATCAATATTCATGAGTAAAAATGAATAATTCATTTTGTAAGATGATTCCAACGAGTAGCGTGTTTATACATGTTTTAAACATTACGTCCATCAGCTAAAAACATGCGCAATAAATGCACAATCAATGCGCAACAAATGCGCATTAAATCAAGGTATCATAATAAAAGTGATACGCACAATAAATATGAATAATGCAACGATAACCGACGCTTAGGTCGGCCTTCAAATTATCTGAAAGAGGCGGGGCCTAATGCCATTCGCGTAATGATATCCGCGCATGCTGCTTTTCGTCTAGTAAATTTATTATATGTCTGTGTTGTGAACATGTGAGGAAAACTTTTTTTCTACCATGTGTATGTAAAGCTGGGGGCTCAAGTATACCTAGACATGTTAATAATATATTAACATTAATATCTTACGTTTTACAATACGGAAACGCAATTAAAGTTTAATCATGAAATTTATCATTTTGTAAATGTTAACTAATGAAAACTCAGAATGTATTTCAGTATCAAAATTCATATTAACCTGAGCATATAATGAATAATAATCATAAATCCCATCAACGATTTTCAGGATAATTTGTCAAAATTGGCGAAGTTCAGATAATGAAATGGTATCAATATCGAATCGGTAATTAAAGATAAAATTGAAAATTATATCTATAAAATCATATGTTACGTTTATACAAAACACAGAAAATATACAAAGCATAATACAAAGTAACTGAAGGAGAGGAGATATGAAACAAAGTTACAAAAATACATACATTGCACAAAAAATATATAAAGTGAAGAACTATCACTTAGAACATTAGCAACAATCAATGAATTCAAGAAAATATATGCATAATCTAAGATCATAAAGCCTAATCACTATGAAACATAATCAATGAAAAGATTTTTTTAAATGAATAATAATGATGGTGATAGTAAAAATAATGATAATAATAACACTGATGATGATAATGATTGTATATAGTAATGTAAATAATAATAATGATAAAAACAACAATAATAATGATAATAATATAGCAGTCCCTTAGATAATTTGTATAAAGTGAAGGAAAATAGTAAAATTGGATGATTTTTTAAATTGAAAATATTCATTATTTGAAGAATGATTGTGCATTCATCAATAGTGATATCTCAGATGACAACTTTGTTGAACCTATTCATTTCTACAACACATGTCTGTCCAAGAAGTGCGGTATTAAGCCAACCGCTAGATTTCACTTTAGGCTTCTACTCTACAGGACCACATCTTTTTGGCAATGTGAAGATAATGCATCGACCAGTCTAATCATAATGGTAATGTCACAAAAAATTATGAAAATTTCTGAATGTTCTACCTTCCATGCAAACTTCGATGATACACTCGTTCCTGGGTCACATCGAAAGTTTGGCGCGTGGAACTCGTGACATTGCGCGTATAATTTGCAGTCTTGTTTACATAGATCTAGTCTACATGTCAAGATCTCACGAATTAATCGGTTATCTTACCTATTACGTGGTCGGTAAATTAAGTCCCTTCGTAGAATAACCAGCATAGCCTCCATGAAATAACCTCCACGACATTATAGTTCAATATAGCCACAGATTTCAAAACATGTGAGAATCTTTTGTAAGGAATCTTCTGCAACAAACAATCAATTATTCAAAATTGAATGACAGGAGCGGCCGTCAAAACTAAGATAACAATAACAACGATCATGACAATCAGAGGCGACAAAAATGTCATGCTCTCACAAGGGAATAGGTGAGAGGTTTATTTTTCTTAACGGTTTTTTTTTTTCTGTGGGAATTCCCGCAAAAACATGGATATCTCATTGTACATTATACAGCCATTGCGATGAACGTTTATTTTCACACGAGGTATTCAGTGGAATAAGAAGTGGGAGGGCTTTGTGTGTGTTGTGTGAAGGTGGGCGTGTGCGCACGTGCATGCGCGCCCGCGTGTGTGTGTGTGTTCGTTTAGCGGGCAAGAGGTGTCCTCTCATTTCCATTGTCCAATCCCGACGTTCCATCAGAACCTCCGATGAAATATCGGTGCCATTAACTCCTCTCAAGGACACGTGCAAAAATAATATCTCTGCCATAGCCTATCATTCAGGCCATTTATCTTATTACATATGCACACAAGACATAGAATGACATATCTTGTGTTCTATAATGTGCTGTACATAGTTATTATGCAAATAGATAAATAATATAAAATGAAATAATCACAACATTTTCTTAAACTAACATGATTAATGTCGGACTTATTGTCCTACCAAAGTGAATCATTGGAAAGCGGACATTTGGGTTCTCTAGTAGTAGCAGACTATTATCAAAACCAGCTTGACATTCCCACGCGAATAGGTGAGAGGTTTATTTTTCTTAACGGTTTTTTTTTTTCTGTGGGAATTCCCGCAAAAATATGGGTATCCCATTGTACATTATACATCCATTGCGATGAACGTTTATTTTCACACGACGTATTCAATGGAAAAAGAATTCTACCATTTCTTGTGTTCATAGGCCTAAAATGTATCTCTTGGTCATGATACGCGTCAAAATGGACGTGAGGGGTGAGACGTGCAAAAATATTCCTGCACTGAAAAGTAAACAAAAAAATAAAGGGTCCTATCTACTCTGCTTCTATTGTGTGCCTTTCAGATCTAGAACTCTATGACAAGCAATAGCAAATATCTCAGCTTTCTATGGGTCTGTTTCTTACTCAAAATGCTCTCTTCATATGAGAAATATTAGAGCGCCGGGGGGGGGGGGGTATACATTGTTGTGACCCAAAACAAATTTTGAGGGTTAATTATTATAATGGCGATTCCCCCTACTCCTTCCCCCCCCCCCCGGGCCCCCGGCCTAGTACTCCGATGACCCAATGACCATGTCCTTCTTAATGCCGTCATTATGCGCTCTCCTTCAAATTTCTTGTTAGCGCAGATGTCATAACACAATTAAAAGAAAACAGAAAATTCAGTTTACGCGTGATCAATCAATTTGCAATATTCTAAAAGTAACTGTGAGAATATCTCTAATTTGCTTCAACATTTTTTTCATTCCAGGCTTTTCCTCTTCATGCTTGTTGAAGTAATGGCGTCAATAGGCGGGGGACAATGGGAAATGTCTCCCCTAAAAATGAAAATAAATAATAAAAAAATAAGGGTGGGGACACAATAGGGTATATACCCCCAAAATTTAAGTTGAGGACATTTTTTGTGTATGTGTGTGATGGTGAGTGTGCGTGTGTGTCTCTCCCCCCCCCCCCCAAAAAAAAAAAATGTGTAAGTGCCCCCCCCCCCCAAAAAAAAAAATACATATACTTATAACGGATTAGCACCCCTGGGTGAATTCACTCTCATACAAGTGGCGTTGAAAATAAATTAAATATATATCAGTGGAGGTGCCGTGGTCCATTGGTTTAAAGCGCCTGACCGGAGACGCGATAATCGGGGATTCGATCTCCGGCATTTATGTCCTTAGGCGAGCCATATTATCTACAGTGCTCTTTTATCGTACATCGAATAAATTAACATGCTATAGGCATATTATTACCAACGTGTGCATGTGTGTTTAAAAAAAAATGAAATATTATACAGAAGTAAGATAAAATATCATCCAGAGCATGGGACAAGAGAACAATTTTTAAAGGAATTATTTTAGTACATCTTTTTTTGAAACAGAGACAAAATAAAATTTTAAAAATAAATTTTGGATCTCTGGCAGACCTTGTGAAACCTCCCACTTGTGTAGGAGGTTTCATATAGGAGGTTCCCTAAGTACGTCAGAGATCCCACGACCACAGCTGGGCAAAAAGTTAAGAATTTTCAGTATTGAGGACTTTCGGTAAAACACAAACATACATGGCATCTCACATGGAGAAGAATGGCAGGGAACCCCTTACCATGCTTACGGATTCTTTCTTTTTTTTTCTGAAACGTTAGCTGCTTTGACTTGCCAGAGATAAACGAAGAAGTATCATTTCCCCTCTCTCTATCTCTCTCTCTCTCTCTCCCTACTTTACTTTTTGGAGGTGGAGTCGAGGAAGATCCGCAAATAAAAGGCAAAAATCGATTATCTAGCTGCCCCCCTCCCCATTTAAAGACCGCCCTCGGTTTGAATGATAGGCTCACTAAAATCACCATCATCAAAAACATTATCATTTTTGACATCGTGTAGAATTTGAACCACCACCATCATCAACAAGCACGCTCTATTTCAATTATTCCTTTGAAAGGAAATACAATGTAGTCAATAATAACTTCATGTCTGAATTACGTTTGTACATCTTTTCCCTTTGATACTTACAAATCTTATGAAACGGTTATGTAATTTGTTTGTGTGTTTTTGTTTTTTTTTTTGCTTGCTTTTATTTCTACGTTCAAATAATACAATATAAAGCATACATGTTTACATAAACATTACATAAATAACAGATCAAGAGCAATATAATCATAATATAACGGATACGAACAAGAATACAAAATATGATAATTTTCATTAAATTAAAGAAATAATTCAAGGAACTCAGGAGACCGCCATCATGAGCGGTTGGGCTCGAAATTAATGGCGACCTCATAAAAAGAATTTCGTGACATAACAATATAATGATGAAGTTAACGAACATACGTGGAGGATCATTGATGAGAACGTTCTGAAGCTCATATCTCCAAAGTCCTCCAACATATACCCCCGAGGAATAGTCGTATACGGTTTCATACAGTCTTGCAACGGTAGTACAACGTTGCAAGATGTGCTGCGATCGGTCGAGCAACAGGTCACATGGTCGTAGCACAATCCTACCCACACGCAAGACTGGGTGCTACAGGTCACTAGCACATGTGCGAGTGTTGCATAACTCCCAGCCGACTCTATGTGACTTTCTACTCGAGTGAACTTTCCCGTTATGTCGCGCAACGTTGTGCAACACTCGTACGGTACTCGCAAGGCTGTTACTACGACCTAATGCTAGTGAATCGATCGCATCTGGATTTTGAGCATTTCCGAAGTTCAGATGCTAAAATACACGACCGCCTCATGCCCGTGCGACCGCCTGCAACGACTGCATGTGTTCGCAAGACACCAAGCTATCGGTCGTGCAATACCCCGAAAAAAAACTATTGCAGGCGGTCGCAGACCAGTTTGAATTAATTCATTTCTGTATACTATGTTGATTTCGTCATGATAACTACCGCGTGATTTGTTGTTGAACATTACAAGTTTTCTTTAATGACAGTGCTGTACTGTAAAACACGGCCTCTTGAGAAACCTTGAAAATTGCTGAAAATGTTCCACCTTGCATAAATATCATAATTCACGAATATGAATAAATGAATAAAATACATAGAAATACCACTGAATCCGTCGTTGCAAATGCTGCAATCAAACGACTTTTTTCATGAATCAACAGAAAACATGAAAATTATAAAAATTCGTTTGATAAATTTTTAAGTGTTTACTCTTCTAGAACCTTATTTAAGATAAAGTCGATAAGGAAGTCTCATCGCATAATGTTATCTGCAAGGTTTGACAAACAGTTTTTCGCGGATACGACGTTTGACTGATTGGGCAATGATTTCTCGGTCGCTCTCTTTACAGTCAAATGTCACAAGCCCTTTTAATTTGCTTATTTACAGAATCAGGATTTTGACAGACGAAGCCTTGCTATGGTATTTTTGTGACATTCAAGTTCGTGACTGTGCATAAGCTTTAACCAAGGAACATTGCAAAACCTACAACGCATTGCATTTTGCAGTGATTCGCGCGATGCCACTCCAGAAGCGTCACTTTCGTTGCGGTTGGTTATTTCGTTCTCATGGTGGTTACTTTGCCCGTGCTCGTTCAGCGAATAAGCTTCACTGGGAAATGTTTTCGATAAAGGAGTTGCTGAAATACTCTCTTCAAAGGCAGCACTGCTCTTGCGTTTACGACAAGCGAAATGCTTTGGGCGGTTCACAGGCTTGCTCGGGTGCTTTCCGCGGTTCATGTGCTTGGTCAGGTCACTCTTGTCGACGGCACCATTGCTTTCCTGATCGCTATCTTCGTTGCATCCTGCTTCGTGTGTATCCAGCTTAGTTCTCCTGCTGAATTGCTTTGACCATATTCTGCACTTGTAACCTGATGTCGAAGGCGTTGATGGATTTTCATCCTGGACATCAAAGCTGCCATCATGGTTTTCGTTATGATTCTCATCCATATGCTTGGTTAGAGCACGTGTTGTTTCCATTTGGGCAATGTTTTGCAGGTGTGTAGGACTGCCATGACCTGAATGTGTGCGTTTGGTGTGTCTTTTAACATTCTGCTCATAGCCATACACCTTTGGACCCTTAGGACATTTGAAAGATCCTTGTCCTTTAGGTGTTGTTTGGATAGATGGGCCACTTCTATCCAAATTACCGTCGGCGGTCACTGGTTCCATTTGGTCAGTGTCTTGGTGTGTAGGACTGCCCTCATCCTCTTGACCATCATCCAGTGCCATGTCTCTTGATCGGCGATCAGCATCATCTTGAAAATTATCAGGTTGTAGAAAGTCTTTGTCATGGGGTGGAACACCATCATCTCGGCCATACTCAAAGGTTTCATCCTCTGCAGCAGCATCTTGACAATCATCCAGTGGCATATCTCTTGATTGGCCATCAGCATCATTTGGACTATCATCAGGTTGTAGAAAGTCTTTGTCTCTGTGTGAAACACCATCATCTCGGCCATATTCAAAGGTTTCGTCCTCTGCAGCAGCATCTTGACAATCATCCAGTGGCATATCTCTTGATTGGCCATCAGCATCATTTGGACTATCATCAGGTTGTAGAAAGTCTTTGTCTCTGTGTGAAACACCATCATCTCGGCCATATTCAAAGGTTTCGTCCTCTGCTACAAATTCATCATGATTCATGTCCGCGTGGTCGCTGACGCTGACGTCAGGTGATATGTCTTCGGCTTCAGACGCTCGAAGATGCCCCTGTGATGTTAAGGACGGTACCCTTGTCGTCCTCTTGTGTGATGGGTTTTCCATAATATCAGGTGACTCAACAGCTCTCAGAGTGCAACCTTCACAAGGAATTTCAATGTGATTGCCAGTGGATATTCTCGGTTGTGCGGAGTTACCGGAAATATCCAAAGCATCAGTCCCTACAGAGTCTTGATTGGAGATTGTTGCTGGTGTCAGGATAGGAGGACTTGGTGTTCGAGTATCAGAGGAATACCCGGTGCCTTCAGAACTATCACTAAAATCCGAAATGTTATCTTCAGAAGGACCGTCAGCGTGATTACTTTTGGACATAACTGGTTCTGCGAAGTCGTCGGTCCAATATATTTCACTCTGACTTTGGCTTTCAAAGTAAGAGTCGGGTCGGGCCTGACTGCCAAGCAAGTACTCTCCTGAACTTTCACTACCGTGGTCTATACCCCTGTTATCGGACTGACCAAGTGGAAGAGTTGCTAGTGGTGAAGGATCCGACTCTAGGTCACCATTCATATTTCACTGAACCGAAAGACTGTGGAGAAATTGCAGAAAACGAAATTAACGAGGGTAATGTATTGGCCCTATACCGGCCCAAAAGCTGACGTACACCTGTGGGGGGGGGGGGGGGGGGTATTTTACCAAATATTTCACTACTTCACTCTTACCTACCTACTTTTATCATAATGAGGATCGACAAACTGTGTTTATAGTTTCGCAAGGTTATACGTCAAATGAAATAACATAGAGACATGCATATGATTATTTTACTGTCCTTGTAGTTGCTTTCTTGCATACATTTGCTTAATTACTGTGATATTTTTATTTTGCCTTATGTACTTCTTTTTTCGCACCAATAATTGTAAAGCGCATAGAGAACTACTCCAGTTGTTATGCGCTTAATAAGTATTCTCTATTGTTATTATTATTATGATTATTATGATTCACAGAAGTTGAACGTGAAAAAGTGAGAAAAATGTTTCTATACCAGGGGTACATGGGTATGCATATTTTGAAAAATACACTTAAAGCTGAGTCATGACATTTAACATTTTGTGAATGATTGTGAACTACTGAACAGGGGGGTTAATGGCATCCTTAGAATGTATTTTATTTCCAAATTTATATTCTCCTCTACATATAATGAATAATGATCACATATTCAATTATAACCGTTTGCAGGATAAGTACTCGAAAAGTGCAAATTTCAGACAACGAAACGGTATATCATATAAGTAATAAAGGATAATAACCAAAAGTTACATTCATTATACAATCATAAACTGATCATTTTACAAAACATAAAAAGACCTAATACAAAGTAAATGAAGGAGAGGAGACTAAACGTATGAATTAACAAACGCAAAGCGAAAGTTTTAAGGTATACCAGTCACTTAGAATATCAGTAATAATCAATGAACTTAAGAAAATACTGTTTAAAAAAACTACAATTAAATCCTATACTGACACAGGTGAATTACAATTAAATATAAAGAGTGAAAGAATACAAAATAAATGAACAAATGATTATTTGAAACTTTATGAGCAGGGGACAAAAGACCATTATATCCTTTTATAGATCTAGTGTTCATGCATGTCCTAGTCATACCAATAAAATTTATAATAGATAATCTTACTAGAGTAGTTCCATTTCATGGTCAGTGATGAAGTCCTTTGGATAACCAATACAGTGTCCATGCATGGAATAGCCTCCACGACGGTATATCTTCAAGGCAAGCAGAGATTTCGGAGTAAATGTGTGCTTTTGTAAAGAATGCAGACGGCAGCATTGAATAATCATGAGTGGCAGAACATCGTGGGCTCGCACAATGAAAGTGGGGTGCACACTGTGTTTGGTAGCAAAAAGGTGCCCTCCCATTTCCATTGTCCGAGACCCGGCGTTTCGCCACCTCTGATGGCAATATCAATGCCATTAACTCCTTTGAGGGACAGGTGTAATGACGATGTCTCTGCCACGGCCTATATTCTTCAGACCATTTCCCTTTTGGGTTTTGTTTGTGTTCTTTATTGAACTAAACACAGAAGGCATGAGTCTCCGTCGTTCAACGATTATGCACGATCGAGGTTGGCATACTTTTTTTAGTCAGTTTTTATTCCTTTCTCTCAATAAACAAAATACAATCGCGATACAAATTACAATCAACGTATATATCATAATTTGAATTTTGAAAGAAAAAAATTACCTTAAACAAAACTGTGGATAAATCAATAAATATATATTTTTCATTCTCAAAATTTTGTACAAAAACTCATTTTTCCAGAGATAAAAAATAGCATAAATCTTATTGAGATAAACATTTTATGTACAACCAAACAATTTTGTTTATATTGTAGCAACTTATACCCGATCAGTCCTGTTGACCTGAGAGAAAAGTTTTCCTTTTTCTTTTTACCCTACCCTAACCGACCCCCCTCCTTACCGCTAGGCGACTGGCTCTGGGTTTCATAGGTTTGTGTAATATTCAGGTTTTCTCATTTAGAAAAATGGATAGTAAGAGTCCCCCTCGCTGCTGCCAATTTCCTTTCTTCTACTTTATCCCCTAAAATACTATTCTTTATTTCATTAAATGAAGGTGTTTTTTTAGTTCTTTATTTCCATGAATCAAATATTTCACAAGAATTATAACATGATTCACCAGTTGATGTTTTCCTTTATTTCTCTCCTCATTCCCAAACAGAATGTCCTCCCAACTATAGTTATGTATTTAAAAATCTAACAATCTCGTGCACACTTCCCACACTGATTGTGCAGATTCACAAGTATAGCATAAATGTTTGTATGTTTCTTCTTCTTTTTCGTAAAATGAGCATAAGGTAGTTGAGACAAGACCAAAACGGAAGAGGTGGTGGTTTGTATATAATATATATTGTATGAGTTTGAACTGAAACTCTCTTAGTCGACTACTAAGAGTAGACTGTCTTAGTCTTAAAAATAGATTTTCTATTTTCTTGCGGGAAAAACCATAGTTCCTTGCAATTTTCTCAAAAACCAACGGTATAAATCCATTTTTCTTTAATAATTGTGCATAGATTTGTTTTGATTTTACATCAGCTATATTAATTATTTTCTTTCCTAAAGTGAAATCAATTCCAAAATTATTTTTGTCTTCCATTCTAATATTATTTTTACAACAAAAGGGTAAACAGGGATAAAAGTGCTTGAGCCTTTCAATGTCACCTACATCTAAACCCAAATCGGCAAAATGTCTGTCACTTTTTAGTCTCCCATCGTTTTTTTTTTTAGAATATGTTTTAATTTGTAAACTCCTTTGTCGTATAACCTCTTATCCTATATACAACTTCCTTTACATCGAATAAGCTTATTATTGAAAATTACCACATCACCAATGTCTATACTTATTTTATGTCTCGTATTCCCCCATTCTTCTAATAAATCCTAATAAAATTGTGGTGCTGTCACTTTTAATAAACCTGGTATACAGTCAGGTAAAAACATTAAATCTCCACCCAGGTGTTCAGTGACAATGTTGCAGTATTGTTTCCATTTCATGTCTTCATCTTTATTCAGAAGTTTTTGAATCCACATAATACGCTGCGATTTCACTTGTGCAGAAAAATTTAACATCTTTAACGCCCCTTGCTTATAATCTAAGTACATTGTATTTCTATTGATTTTATCTCTCTTTCCTTTCCATACGAAATCGAAAGTTAATTCATCCAATGAATCATAAACCGATTTGGAACTGGAGTAAATGACGCCCGATAAAGAACTTTAGAATAAATGTGCACCTTCAATAGTGGAATCTTTCCCATCAGCGTTAACTCCCTTTGCTTCCAACAATTCAAAAGCGATTTTAGTTTACTTAAGATTTCTTTGTAATTTAGATCTTCTTTCTTATGTTCATCAAGGGAAAAGAAAACTCCTAAAACAGAAAGTCAACTGTTTCGCCAAAGAAAAAATCAAAATTTAAACGTTGACATAAACCTAACCTTAGTATTTTAGTTTTGTCGTTTAATTTTAATCCAGAAAGTTTTTCGAAGTCTGCAAATAGTACTTTTAGCCTGTTAATTGATTTTTCATTACGAGCAAAAATTGTCATATCATCAGCATAAAGTACTAGTTTGGTTTCCTTATCTCCAAAATTAATTCCCTCCACCAATGTATCTGTTCGTAATTTGTGTGCCATTACTACAATTTATAGGATAAAAAGGTACGGAGAAAGAGGATCTCCCTGTCTTACTCCCCTTTCTACTCTGAAATAACCAGTGGACCCTCCTTCATTTAATACGCAACTTAAAGTATTTGTGTATAAAACTTTAACCCACTTTTGAAAAGATGGACCAAAACCAAATGACGACAGAACTTTTTGAAGAAACTGATGTGAAACCGAGTCAAAAGCCTTTTCGAAGTCTATAGCCAACAAAAAACCAGTTAAATTATAACGGTATGTAGGAAAAATAATATCATTTATAATGCGAATGGCCTCACCACTATTCCTCCCCTTCATATAGCCAACCTGATCTCTCATGATGACTTCATTTAATACTTTTTTAATTCGCTTAGCCAAGATTTTTGTTAAGATTTTATAATCGACATTAAGAAGGGAAATGGGTCTATAATTTTTCCAAAAAAAGGGATCCTTCCCATTTTTTTAGCGATTAACGTAATTACTGCTTGTTTTTTGTGACGATGCTAATTCTCCTGATCTGTAAGCTTCATTTAAGGCATCTTTAACTAAGTCTCCAATATCCGGCCAAAACGTACAATAAAATTCTGAGGAAAGGCCATCATTTCCAGGTGATTTGTTCTGTTAAGATTTCAATTCTTTTAAGATTTCTAGGCATTCTTTATTACTTATAGATCCTTCACAGTATTCTCGAGATTTTTCCGTCAATTTTGGTAAACCTTGAAAAAAACTATCATAACAGTTATCCGGTGAGCATTCATACTCTACTTCAGCGTACAATCTACTGTAAAATTCCCGGATTTCTTCATCTTGTTTTCATCGGAACTGATAGCACCATATGACGTTTTAATTTTCTTAATACTACTTTTTTAATTATTATTTTGCATCAACTGGTTAAAATAACGCGAATCCCTTTCTCCACTTTCGTACTACGAGGCTCGTGATCGAATCCTAATTCCTTCATTTATACAGCTTTAAACTTCACTTAATTTCTCTTTGGTATTTTCCAATTTTTGCTTTCCGTCAATTGTTGTTCTAAAGACTGTATTTCTTTTTCTAAATCTGTTCGTATTGTTCTTCTTTGATAAGCCAACTTTTTCGAAAAAATTTGTGTAAAACTCCGAATTTTCATTTTCAAAAAATCCCACACAACCTCTGGTCTTTTATTTCAGTTTGAAGTTCATTTTTTAATTCATAGATTTTTTCCTTAACTCTGTAACATAATCTTCATTTTCACACAAGGTATTATTGAATTTCCATTATGACCCTTTTCTTACATTCGATTTATTAGTGGTTTTGTCAAATAAAAGCGTAAAAATATTGAATGACGATCAGGGGCAACAGATGGAATTATGTCACACTTTATTACCATTTCCTCTAGACATTCCGATAGTATCCAGTAATCTAATCTGCTTTGCATAAAGGGATTCTTTTGCATATAGGTGGATTGCCTTTTTAAGGGATGCCTAATTCTCCAAATGTCAAGAAGATGCAAATCTTCTGCGAATTTTTCAAATTCTCGATTACATCTCTTCGAAATCCTATTTAGAGACTGCCCGTTATAATCAAATTCAGTGTCCCTAGTCATTTTAAGGTCTCTGCCTATTATAACTGGGTATTTATCTTTATTTATCAAGATTAAGGCGTATTTTTCGATGAAATAGCAATTTATCATTTTCAAAATTTCTTATTGGAAAATACACATTCCCTAAAATCAACCTAACGCCTCGAAGCTTACAGTCTATAAAAATATATCTACCTTCACTGTCTTTTAGGACTTGCAGTATCTCAATATCTACCCCCGGTGCAATCAAAACTATTACTCCTAGCTTTGCTGTGATTAGAACCATGACTAAAAAAAATGGAACCCTCCCACTCTGAAGTCCACCTGTCCTCACAATCCCTAGTACTAAAAGTTTCTTGTAGGAAAACAATGTCCGCCCCTTTACGGCGTACAGCAATCGATTCATTAAAAAGAAATGATAAAATGAAATAAATTGAAAATAATAACCATCTTTTCGGTAAAATAATATACGACTCAAAGTCATATGCACCGTCAGTCATGATGTAAACAGGCATTTTGGGGTCTGTACTCGCAAACTACATCAAAACCAGCTTGGGATTCTCGCGCGCAGAGGCGAATGTATTTTTGTTCCGTGGGAATTCCCGCCAAATACATGTGTATTACAATAACCATTGCGGTGATAGAATACAGAATAAAGCAGAGGGCAGAACAAATAGTTTGGGGTGTGAGGCTGAGTAGTTATTATGCAGAAAAATATAAAGCAGAGCAGAGAGGCCGACCTTGAGTAAACAGAATACTATAATTTTCATTTTTAAAAAAGAATGTTTGGAAGCGACGAAGTATGTATGTGCCCCCTTCCCTTCCTCCCTATCAAACTTAAAAGGGAGAATCAATTTCATTAAACAATATCTATAGAGATGGACCAGGTTTCAAGGCAAACTGCAGAAGAAATATTAAGGAAAGATAAAAGGGCGATTACACAAGCGCTCTACAAATCATTACTGTTGTATTTTATGATTTTTTCTTGCATGATAACACTCAGGCAGTTTCCTCCCTTACTCGTTATTATGATACCTTAAAGAGGATTTCCAGTTTTGGTTTCCAATGTTCCATCATAATGATCTTTGCACACGAAAAAATATTTAAATTTTGAATTTGAATTTGAATTTGGAATTTTATTTGTTCCACTTTTCACATCATCCACATTTAACAAAAGTATAATCATACATTTCAAAATCATTTGGTCAGTAAAGTGTTTCCAGATGGACTATACAAAATAGACAATGTAAAAAAAAGTGGGGAGCCTAAGTAAAAAGCATAGCTTGTAAAGATTGGGCTCCCGTGAGAGAAACGTAGGTAGCTGTGATATGTGCGATACAATGCGAAACGGAATAAGTGTCATTTATACAACACGTAAAATGAAACTAATGCATGTAGAGTGTAACACGAAAAATATAGTTTGCTAATGTACATATACCCCCTTGTTGAAGTCAAAAAGTGAAATCAATGTACCTGCCTTTTCCTGATTTATAAGAACATATCAGCCACTGATATTATAAAGAAGGAAGGTCTCCTTTCAAAATAATTGCCCCACATAAACACACTAAAATAAGTATACATAGTAAGTGTATCGTAAAAGATACTATTCGATGAAGAAATATCCTTCACTAATAGCAAATATCACATTAAACATAGATGCTATTTAAAGTTTGTGTGGTCAGAGTGAAAAACTGAAGTGAATGGATGTTTATGTGGGGCATGTGAACATGAAAAGAAGAATATACTTATTGACGAATAGGGGGACAGAATATATAGAAATTATACTGTATACGCTGACGGTTTGACAGTTTCAGCGGCAATAATTACAAGAACTTTTTTGATAATTTTGAAAGCGGATTCATGATTTTAATAACACAAGCAGAGAACAAAATGAAGAGTTTGAATTAGAAAAAACGATATATCATTTTTTTCAAACTGAGGTATTTGCAATTAAAGATCATGAAAAAAAAAGTTACTTACATGGAACAACAGCTGCTGGAGCAGAGAAAAAATAAGAAGTTTTGAGGATTTAGTATTAAAACGCAAGCATTGTCCCTCTCGGGGTGGTGAACGGTGTCAGACTCTTTATAGGAGAAAGAGGGGATTCCCACGTGTTTTTCTTTTTCCTTTTTTGTTTTTTGTTTTGTTTTACCGAAGCATTAACTCTGCCTTAAAGACCGTCCATTCCCCCACCCCCGCTCTCTCTCTCTCTCTTTCTCTATCTGTTCGTTTTCTTTGTAAATGGGGGATGTGGTGGGGTCGTGAGGGTAAGGATAGTTCGAAAAAAAATCGTTCATCTGCCCCCCCCCCCCCTTCCCCTCTAAAGACTGACCTTAATCTGGGATATTGTCCTACTAAAATCACCACCACCATCACATAATATCATAATCGTCAACATGATATCAAAATCACCATTATCACAAAGCACGCTTCAGTTTAATTTCTTTGCAAGGAGATATTTTTGTTTAAAAAAATAAGAGAAGGAAGTGCATGTTTGAATTAGGTTTGTGAATCTTTTCCTTTATTACTGACGAAATCATATGAAGAAGTCATGGAACACAAAGTATGCATTTATACACGTTGAGATGATAGGAACAATCAATATCATATACATGTACGGTGGATAAATCATAAACATGTTGAGTAATACGCTATATTTCTCATAGAAGGCATCTCAATTATGACCCCTCCCCCCCAAAAAAAAAAAAAAAAAAAAAAAAAACGATAAATAGTACTATCCCATAATATTCCCACAACCAAATGATTATGCCAAAATTGTATAAATTCAAAAACACATATTTCAGTGAAACAATCGTAGTCCAACAACATGTAAGGTAATTTTTGCACACACCTACATGAAAGCAATACTTCATTAGCTAGTCTACTTCGCATTACTCATGAATAAATTATTACATAATTAAAAATGGAAATGTACAACATTCGACTGGCACAGAAACCTGAGATGCAATTGGTTTGTTATCTCGTAATACAAAGAGCCTCTTGAAGTAAGTGGTAAGTAGTAGCTTGCATTAAACCTGCACGCGTATCAACATTTTTAACAGAATGTGGTCACAAAAATTCTGAATGTCAATAAAAAAGCCAATTGTTGTTCTGTATTTATTACGCACTGTAGTGACTGTACAAGTAGCCATTCGTGCTTTCACTTCTAAATGTATCTAAACAAGCCTACATAGTAGCTCAACCAAAATGATTCAGATTTTAAACTGAACAAATTCATTAAAGAATCACTAGAAAGCATAAAGATTGAAGAGTCATTCGAGGCTTCCGATAACAATGTTTTTAAATTCCGTTTAAAACATTCTAGAATGAAACAACTGAAAACCCCTAAACTGTCCACACAGAGGTTATACAGTATATCATACTTATAGCTTATATGCACGTCGATCAACTTATCCCATGCAAATTCAAGCATAAACACGATGGCTATAAAGCTCATAACAACTGGCGATAGGTCACTGACTAGAACACTCTGAGGCTCGGACTTCTTAAAATTACAGTAACAATTCAAATTACAAAAGCAAGAAATATCATTTCAAAACGCCCCTTAATGACAATAATAATCAAATTCAATATACTTGCAATATTCACATCATCCGTTCAACAATATGCAAGTAAACTGACAAATGGTAAAAAATCTTTGTACTTTGGGAATACATTATCAGCCATCAAAAATATACAGTAAATTCTATTTTAAACAGGTGCTTCATATAGCTAGCAGAACAAGAATTATCAATAGTAAACAATGGCTTACAGATTGCAACGATAAGTCCAACCCTGCTTCGGAAAAACAACCTAAGGAAATATTTTTTTTTAAAGTCAGTACAGCGCCATCACCGTTCAGACCTAGGCATTTTATACAAAACGCATGGAGAAAATCTTGCTTGTCAACCTGCTGTTGATGTTTCTAAGATGTACTGGGCCTTAGGAAATAATAATGCAGTGGGTTTATTTATAATGATTTAATTAAAAAAAATGTTTGGTACTGTTGAATCAGGAAATTGCGTTGAACACACTCAACCTGAATTAGCTTTTCGACACGCACTCATCAGAGTAATCTGCTTGAAGCCGAAAATCATTACGATTTTTTTGGCCATTTGTTCTCTTGCTGTCTATTCATATGGTTTTGCCTTCTATGTTTGTTTGTTTTTCCGCCTCATATGCTATATATTTTTACACTACCAAAGCTGTGAGGATTTGCCGCGTGAAAGTGTCGCGCCATATCTGAACAAGCCTTTAGGGTGAAGTACTCTGGCTAAGAGCTTTGAGGGCTATACTGAAACTATAACCTTTAACACCTTTCAGATAAAGCATTTCATACACATATATTCCAATGTCAATAAACAATACTAGTGGAAATATACCATAAACACGTATGTACATTTGAACAAGCACCAAACTGGAAAAGTTTTTTAACATCCGATGCTGACGAAAAAAAGAAAGAAAAAAAATCGAAAATGTCATGAATAGCTACCACAATTTAAAGCCCAACAAGTGAAACGTTCTTGGCGGTCTCGCCTGCATCACGCAGATTGCGATGGAAACATTCTTACTTAGGGAAAATTGTGGTGGGAGCCCATGAAGGGGGCTACCCCTGACCTTGACTTTGTGACTTAAAATCGGTTCCAAATAATTTGTTATACCTGAAAACCCCTTTCAAGAAGCTTCAACACAATTCATGGTAACTGACCTCGAATCTTGAATTTTCCACATGATTTGTGTTACTTGATATCTCATGTAAACGAATTTCATGGCATTCTAACAAATCCTTCAAAAAGGAGGGTAATAATTCAATAATTCAACATTTTGGTTAAGTTTTTGAAACATAATCTAAGTTTAGTTATCTTAAATGATATTTCACCTTGACTTTTTGACTTAATTCTCTTCTACTTAATCTGTGTTACCAGATAACCCATGTGGACAAGTTTCATGGAATTAGAACAAATACTTTTGAAATGAGGGTAAAAATTTAAAAGTTAACCTTGCGGTTATGTTTTGCAACAAAATCAAAGTTTATTGACCTAAAATGACCTTTGACCTTGACTTTGTGACCTGAAATTTGTTCTACATGATCTGTGATACTTGATGAGCCTTGTGTAGCAGTTTCATGAAAATTGAACAAAGTACACTTTTGAAATGAGGGGGGAAATCAAAAAATTGAACTTGAAGTTCATTCACCTCAAATAACCTTTGACTTTGTGACCTGAAATTTGTTCAAAATGTTCTTTGATACTTGATTAGCCTTTCGTACCATGCTTTTGGGCAGGAAAAGTGAGCTAAAACATAAAATATTTTGGTTAAGATTGACATAAAATCTTGCCCCAATGTTATGTTTTCAGAAGAAAATCACACTGAGATATACTTCAGCTGTAATGACATACCAGTCAAGATGAAAGGGTACGATATGTTCTTTTACTGGATACCAAATCTGTTATGGTTGGCACAAATATTTCTGAAATTAAAGTAGATTTTATGATTTTTGGCAAGTGAACATTTTCTGAGGAAATTCCTATAGGTGTATGTTAACTTTTGGCTCCAACTGTATGTCGTACCCACTAAGAAATCATTAAGTTGGTTGAAATATTAACCGACCAACTATTGGTTTTTAAAAAATTGTATGTTAAACATATGGGAATTTTTTTTAAATCAACTGTTGGTTCGTTCACATTTTAACCAACATTTTGAATTCTAATCAACTTTTCTGACAGTTTAACACAGAGGGCACAAAAATATTACATGTATACACATACTTACATTACATTTTGTTCTAAGAAATAGTTTTTCAAGTAATAAACTTTGATTGTTCACAAGACAGCTGAATAACAGAGTATATTTGCACGCTTATATACATGTATACAAAGAAAAGTTACAAAAATGGAACGGACCGACAGAATTCAATCATTTCAAAACTTTAATGTCAACCTAATATTAATGAATGTGTTAATTTTGCTAGCACAGTGCGTATCAAAATAATAATTTCAAAAAAGTTTACATCCGGAAAAAGGCTCCCAACTAAATATTTCGAAACATTTCCAGATAATTAATTTTTATACCCGTGGATATCAAGGATCTCTCCTATCAAATGGCAACAAATAAGGAAACCCTGAGAATACACTTACATGTAGTTAACGCTGGAACGAGAAGAAAAAGCAATTTTTGTGAAAGGGAACCAAATTCGGACTTGAAAAAAAAAATGTTTATCAAACCGTAATAGTAGCTTCAATAAGATCCAGATTTGTAGAATTAAAGGGATCAAATATTTTCACATTGTTTTGATGTCAAAATTTGATAGTAAAGACCCAAAGTTTCTGACAGGTTATGAAGATATCCTAAAATATTTTGAAATGCCTTAAATACGGGACTAGTTTTTTCCGACTACAAACGTGTGGACACAATCGTTCAGGAATGCTGGCATGTACGTTTCCTCGTCTGGGCGCCTCTTCTACGAGTACGAGGAACTTTTGAAAATGAGTGCACTCTGCTTGCTGGAGACAGCCCCCCCCCCCCCCCCCCCCCCCCCTCCGTCCTCCAACAGAGTGTGCAATTTAGGTTGTATAAGGCAGAATTAGGATTTTGACTGATTGCGCGCAAGGAAGGGATTTTGGTCACATTCCTTTCGTGCCGATGCATAAGGTCTAGCCATGTCATCTGGCAAAACCTACAACACATTGTCTTCTTCATTGATTCTTCTTTGCTTTCGTTGCTGTCGGTTGTTTCGTTTTCAAGGTGATTCCTTTGTCTATAATCATTTACCGAAGGTTCTGTGGTAAATGTTTCCTGACATTCTTGACGTAAAATCTTTGCAGCACTAGATGGAACTCTCTTTTCAGAGACAGCACTGCGCTTGCGTTTAAGACCCGAGTGCTTTCCGCGGTTCAAATGCTTGGTGAGGTCACACTTTCTTGTGTATGACTTTGGACATATCTTACACTTATAGACCCTGCCTTCAGAGGCAGCAGGGACATCCTCCTCGACGGAAATATTACTTTCCTGGTCCCGGTCTCCTTTGCATCCGTCCCCGGGAGCACTAGTTGGAAAATTCGTTTCAGCTACAGCACTGCTCTCATGCTTACGGCCCGGGTGTTTTCCGCGTTTCATATGCATGGTCAGATCACACTTTCTGGTGTATGACTTTGGACATATTTGGCACTGATAAACTCTCTTATCAGAGGCAGCGGGGAAATCCTCTTCGACGGCACCATTGCCTTCCTGGTAGCTGCCCTGGCTGCATTCGGCTTCATGCGCGTCCCGGATACCTTTCTTTCGGAATCGCTTGGAGCATATTTTGCACTCGTATCTTGATCGTATGGATGTTGATGAGGGTCTATCCTGGGCATCAGGGTTGTCATCGTGGTCTTGGCCTTTTCCTTCTGTGATTTCATCATGTCCAACGTTACATTCGTAAGGATCATTTTGTTTTTTGTGCTTATATCTCACATGATTAACAAGCTGACACTTTATGGAGTACGACATTTGACATTCATGGCACTTGTAGACCCTATTTGGACATTTTCTTGATTCATTTTTATTTCCTCTAGCAATGCCCTGTCTACCACGGTCTGAATGTTTGAGTTTGATATGTCTTTTCATATTATGCTTATAGGCGAACACCTTTTGACACTCAGGGCATTTGAAAGATCCTTTTCCTTTAGGTGTTGTGCGGATAGATGTGCTTCTCCTAGGCGAATAACTGTCGTCAGTGAGGTAAGACTCTTCAGAGCTTCCCTCGCTTTCAAATGATGTTTCACTGGATGAGGACCTTTCGCTTCCTTCGTATGTTGGATCTGCCTCGTGATCAGATATATCGGACGATAAATGATCATCACTATGATCACTTTCGTTCATCAATGGTTCCATTTGATCTATGTTTTGAGATGCGGGACTGCCATCATCATCTCGACAATCAGGCTCTTGCAAGCCTCTGGATCTGCGATCATTATCACCTTGATAATCAACCGGTTGCAGTAGGTCAGTCCCTTTTAATGTACGATCATTATCATCATCTCCACCGTTGTCAGCTTGCTGTAAGTCCATGTCCCTATAATTACCACCATCATCATCTCGGGCATTTTCGATGGTTTCATCTTCTTGGGCAACTTCGTCATGATTCTTGTCCTCATTGTCACTACCACTGACGCTGAAGTCGGAGAACATGACCACATTCTCTCCTTCAGATTCTTGCAGATTGCGCTCTGGTGTCGAGGACATTCCATTTGGCGTCCTTTTGTGTGATGGGTTCTTCATATTTTCAGGTGTTTTAGCAGCTGTGTTAGTGCCATTTTCACAAAGAATTTCAATGTGATTGACAGTGGATTTTCCTGGTTGTGCGGAGTTTCCGGAAATGCCCAGAACATCACTGCCTGCAGAATTTTGACTGGAGATTGTTGCCGCTGTCAGGATAGAAGGACTTGGTGTTCGAGTGTCAGAAGAATACCCGGTTTCTGCAGGCCTATCACCAAAATCTTCGGAAGGACCGTCAGAGGGATTTCCGTTAAAGATGGCTGGTTCCGCGAGGTGGTCGGAAGGTACTTCCGTCTGACTTTGGCTTTCAGAATAAGGGTCTGGACGGGCTTGACTGCCAAGCAAGTACTCCTCTTCGAAACATTCCCTGCCGTTGTCTGTACCCCTGTCATGTGACTGACTAAGTGCAGGCGTTGTTCTCTTGGCTATTGGTAATGGATCCGACTCTGGGTCACCATTCATATTTTACTGGGCGGAGAAAGTCTGTGGAAAAATTGCAAAAAATCATATAAACGAAAGAAAGTACTTTTTATTGCACCTCTACAGTAAGCCCCCAAATTTACATACTCCTGTCAGAAAAAAAAAAATCCTCTTATATAATTTCATATTCCTGCCAGCTTTATCCTCATTAGGTTCGAATCATACGCTTTGAAATTGTGAGGAAACTGTGGGTGGGGGTTACCAGGTGTTAATTCCCAAGAGTGTATACCCTTGCAGAAGAGATAGATATTATCTACATTTCTACATTACTGTATAAAAATGTTTCTAAGTTTTTAAAATGATAACTTGTCAAAAAACATGCGAAAATTCATGAGTGAAATCATGCTTTTTTGAAGTGGGGGTACTGAAGCACACACCCTTAAAATTGTAATTTAGACGCACATCACGAGCGCCAAGCGCGAAGTCCATTGCATCGGAGGTCTGGGGCGTCGCTAGAAGATTTTGAAAGTGTGTGTGTTTCTTGATTTGTTCTGTTCGTTGTAGTCTGTCTTTGTATCTTTCTCTTTTCTCTCCTTTTTTGTTTTGACAGGTTTGTTGTTAATGTTTTAGTGAATCATCACTTATGACAAACTATACCCTCCCGTACCATAAGTATTGCAACATAGCTAAATTGCGTTTGCAATTGTGAGTTGTAAGCCATTTTGTATTTTGTGATTTTTCGTTTATAACCACTGGATTTTGTGGACAATTTAGGTATATCTTAATAGGGAGAACTTATCCTTTTCTGTCCTGAGAGCAACAAATATCCCGACACAGTAACGTCTGAAACGATGGAGAAGACAAAAGACCAAAGGAAACAAATCGCCATATTGGGAGGTGGGGGTTATCGGTGAACGGAATCACGATACCCCCCTTTCATATTTCTCTCCAACACGTTTACAAGTTTTGTATACACTTTACGCAAGATAATAATGCCCATGACGTATCCAGAAAAGAACGGAGGAAAATAACCCAGAGAAGAGAAGATGATTACCAAGAAAATTATGATAAGTACGTGGAGGATTCGTTTAAGGAAATTAATTTCGATATATTCACAACACTGCCATCAGCAAATTCCTCACGAATTTATTATATCTTGCTGAATAATGACTATGGCGCGCATCCTCCTTGGCAACGCCTTGGCAACGGCCCACAGAATTCCAGCTTCTCTGGATGTGGTTATTTTCCTCCGCTCTCTTAAGGAAACATTATGGGTATTATTTCCTTGATAAAAGCGTACACAAAGCTTGTAAACAGGTTGTAAAGAAATACGATGGGAGAGTATCAGATTTCGTTCACTAATTACTCCCTCCTGCCAATATGGGCATTTGCTTCCTTTGGTCTTTTGTCTTCTCCATTGTTTCAGACATGACCTGGTCAGGATATCTACTGCTCTCAGGACAGAAAAGGACAAGTTCTCCCTTTTAAGATATACATAAATGGTCGACAACACTTATTAGTTACAAAAAAAAAATACAAAATGCAGGAAGGCTTATAACTTACAAAAGCATACACAATTTAGCTATTGCAATACTTATGGTACGGGAGGAGACATAAGTTCTTTTTTCTTCTTCTTCTTCTTTTTAGGGGTTTGCAAAATACAAGCCTGGCTTTGAAGCGTTCCCCTCCATTTTCAACATTTATTTGCATATTTAATTTTGAAAATTCCATTGTTTGAAAATTATTCTCATCGTCTTCTGATGACGATGTAATCATTTCTGTAGATTTTTATGTATGTTATTCTAAGTTGAAAGTGGAAAAATTAATGAAATGAATATGAATGGAATGAAATGAAATGGGGTTGTAACACCTAGATTCGACGATATACTTTGTACCCCCCCCCCTTTTTTTCCTACGCCTATGATTGAAATAGTACTAAAGTTCAGTATTAGTGATAATTATTGAAATTTACATCATGCATCCATAAACTAAAGTCACAAAGCAAAGCAAAACACAAGGCCAGGGGCGGACTACGACTGAAATTCGGTGGGTGAATTTTGATGTTACTCAACGTATGAAATAATTATGTGTTCCCAGTTTTTCATCATTATCGATAATCATCGTTCTGGTGCCGTACGACGTGACCCCTCTCTCTCTCTCTCTCTCTCTCTGAAAAATAAGTTGCTCGGAATCTAAATTTTGCTAGAAAGAATTAGGGAACGAAAAAATAATACTTCTGATTAGTGACAAGGCCTCTTTCAACATGTTCAAGAGAAAACTTTTTGTGAATGCGTATCATGATAATTACGGCCCACTTTAGGGCCTACTCATGAATGGTCCGAGGAATGGTTGCGTAACGATAGCGGGATCGCTATGTCAAGTTGGACGCACTTATGCTTTGCTTCTTATTTACACAAATCAACACCTTTAAGTCAGAAAGTTTTTAAATCAAAGCTATATCATCACTGAATAATCTTAATTTTAAAAAGTGATCGTGTTGATACAGCCAATCCAAAAATATAATGCCGTTTTTGTAAGTATTTCTAAAGGACTCACTCTAATATTCGGTTTAAACAATCATATAAGTTCAAGATTATACTTTTAATTATTTCCATTTTGTTAATTTTGATTTGCTTTTTGTTTTTTCTAATGTTTTATTGTTTGAATTGTAAAAAAATGATTTCAACGTCTCCTTATTCCGGTAGATAGATTTTTTTGCGCTATTGGTTATTTACAATATATTAATTTCTTGTAATTTTCATTCGATTATTTACTCTTATATATTATGCGGACGTGGCGGTTGTGGAAAGCAGTTCTGTAACTGACAATGCTACCCTGTGTAAATAAACTGAAAATAAAATAAACAAATAAATGAATAAATAAATAAATATAAGACAGAACAAAACAATCAAGGAAAATTTGAACGAAATAGGACACGGAATAAGAAATTTATGCCTACATGAAATTTTCTGTTTTTGACACTACCATAGCTATTGGTGATAATTATTTGAGGACACCTCTCAATGCGTTTCGTACACAGAATTTCACATATTCTCTGTCAACTTGCAGAACAAATGTTTTGAGTGCCTTTTTATATCCCAAACAGCGTGGAGAAAACACTGCTATTGTACTTACATATCTTGGGTTTGGATTAAGACAATGTACAGATCTTATTAGCAAAATGATTTTTTTTTAATTATTTGTGTACACAACGTACAAAATGGCCAAGAAAAATGATGTCAACAATATCTAAACACAAAACAAAAAAGTAAATTCCCCCTAATACAAATCTGTCTATTTTTTCAATCAGGAACCTCTGATGAAATCTGAATACAGATTTGTGCAACTATCAGTGGCGTAATGAGCCAAAATATTTGGGGGGGGGGGCTCAATCTTTGCGAGGAGCGAAGCGACCAACCCTGAAGGAGTGTAGCGACCGAGCCGGGTACCCCCCCCCCCCCCCCCCTTCACGATACGGAGCTTTTTCATTTTTTCGACTTAAATTCCAGCTTGAGTTCAGTTCAATTTTTATTTTCTCTCATTTTCAACAAAAGCATTTCATTTTAGTTCGCGCGCGCTCCCTTGGGGGGAGGGTGCAGGGAGGGGGAGTTTCCCCCCTCCCGCGCGAAGCGCGGAAGCTCCGACGTTTGATGACATGTACTGTTATGGATAAACGTGTCATGAATCTACCGACCGGAAAAGGATATTTTTTCATGAACTTGGAAACATGATTATGAAAACATGCAGCCCAAATAATCTTCTAAAGTTTCAAACAAATGCCAGCGTTACACAAAATACTTTATTACTTATGATAATAATACAGACAAAGACACTATGAAATAAAATGGACGAGCATGGAGAGGGTGTGATGTGGTGGGGTACCAGGGTTTCACTCCCACAGTGGCGTAGCTAGGATTTCATTTTAGTGGGGCGGTTGTGAGCGCGCGAAGCGCGCTCCCTAAGGGGTAGGGTCCAGTAAAGGGGGAGTTTTCCCCCTCCCGCGAAGCGCGGAAGCTCCGACGTTTCTTTGAATTGTTCCTTGTCTGCTCCCGCTCTTCTTACGTTCTCTTACCTTTTTTCTTTTCTCGCTTCTGTTTTTTTTCCTTCTACTTTTTCTTTCTTTTTGTTGATGTTTTGGAGGGGTGACCGCCCCCATCGTCCCCCCCCCCCCCAGGCTACGCAAGTGCACTCCCATGGTAAAGGAGTTTTTTGCAGTATTGATGGCTTGCAACTCTGTAAAAGAACACTATTTGGGACTGCAAACTTAAAGCCCGTGTCTAGTTTTGGTAAATCTAAGAATATTCATTATCAAAGCTTGAATCCATTGTCAGATAAACAGATAAAACCAAGTGTTATATCATAAAACACATTAGTATTGATATTATGCGTGTTTTCTGCCTTGCTATGCATGCTATTTGGGAAATTTTGAATGCGTTACTTAACAGTAGAAAGGGAGTCTAGGGAGAAGTAATGAAATTCGTGTGATAAAATTTATATAAAATTGAAAATAAACCATGGTTGAAATTTATTGGGGGGGGGGGGGCTGGCGCCCCCCAAGCCCCCCCCCCCCCCCTCCAGTACGCCAGTGGCAACTATACTTCTCAGTTACATTTCATGTAAAATTCAGGGCAAACCCTTCAGTCACGCTTCGGTGAACATGACCTAAATGCAAACTGGTCATTTTCTAAAGTTCACAAGCCTCATGCCATGACCGTGATTCAGTGATATCCGTACAAACTTAAAGATTTGAGTTTTTGAAGGCATGCAACATAAATTTTATGCGCTCCCCAACATAGTAAATGACTTGTGCGCCAAATTCCGTGCTTGAGCAAGCAAGTGGTGAAAATGGCAAAAACTGCATTTTGACATCTTTTGCTTGCTAAATTTGATCTAATTCATGTTTTGGAAGGAGTTTTACGACTACTGCAAATAAATCCATTAATTCTCGGCTGAATGAACGCATAATTAAAACAAAATATCAACATCTTAAAATGTTATGTATTGCTTTATTTTTGAGCACTAAAAATCATATCTATAACATTTTTAGCATGTTTATATGACCGGTGAAGATTTATCAGTCATTTGTCAGTGATCCCGTGGCATTTTCGGGGAAATTTCATGCTTCAATGAGCACATGGGACTGGTCTGGAAAAGCTCGTTTTTCACTTAATGCGCCAAAATGCAATTGCTTAATTTGGGTAACCATCATAAGTCTTCTTGGGGAGTTCGTCTGATTTGATTTTTCATCGATCTCTTTCGCTTCAGTGAGCAAATGAGACGAGGAAACTATGCAAATGGGTAAAAAGTTTAGTGCTTTGTGCCTGCTCCGTGCCGCATCGGATACTTAAATTTGGTGTAAGATCCTGTTAGGGAACTCAGGAACATGAGGAAGATAATGTGCCAAATTTCATGAAAAAAAAATGCACAGTAGAATGAACTATAATCATCAATGAAAATGGGCCAGACTACACTTTTTTTATTTCCTCCCCACTGACCATAATATGTACAGTTAGGGAGTAGAGTTTTATCACTATCTCTTTAAACATTTGTTTATTGAAATCTTGAAATAAACTTTTAATTCCTTGATTACCATTGCATGACAATTTCAAAAGCAATTTCATTACCCTTGAATCACTTTCTTAATTTTTTTTTTTTAATTTTCACTACTCGCTCAGATGAGCAGTCATTCCTCATCCGGATCATGCAGACTCTCAACAATAGACGCCGACCAAGCGGGAGGGGGGGGGGGGGTTAACCCTTTAAGAAGGTTATTTGTACGGATTTGGATTTCTGTTTATTTCTAAATCTAAAAATCACTTTTCTGTTGCATTTGGAACTTGGAGAAGAAGTTTTCATCTGTTGTTGTTGTTGTTGTTATTGTTCAAGCGGACCCTGCTGGCCAGCGGGGGGAGGGGGGGAGTCGTTCGAACCCCTGAATCCCCCCCCCCCCCCCCCCCCATTTACGGGCCTGAGTAGCTACATGCTTGGAACAAGAGCAAAATGAAATTGAATCACTCGCCGTATATGGGTATGCGTATATGTGGCCGGTCTTAATTCGCATATCGCATACTACAATGTAGTATAACGATCCCATTAATTGATTTAACATTGCTACACTAATTAATCTAACGTCATGCCGTGAGATCGTTGAGCAGTAATTCGGAATTACGTAGCGTAGATCTAGTAATTAATAACAACACGACGTGATTAGGTAGTGTATAATTCGAATTACTGTCTACACTACGTAATTATTTACATTTTGTCATTTTATTTGATATAGCGACACTGATTCATTTAACGTCATGGCATTAAATCGTTGGACAGTAATTCGGAATTACGTCGTGTAGTAATTCGTATTACGACAAGACGTATCCATGTTTTTGATGACGGTTTCCTGCTTCCATATTCATAACCATACAAAGTCCTTAGCTACGCAAGTTATGTACACAATATGCATGTGATATCACAATCATAGGAACAAACGGATTAGGCCTAGGCCTACTTTTACTTTACCTCGTTCAATGCAGTTTAAGTCCTTTTTGGAAACATCAAGAAATCTGCACGACAGTTCACCTTTACATAGCCATCAGTTTCCAAAGTACGAGTTTTTAAGTGTTGTCTACTACTAGACTGAGCCTCTGAGGGAAACCGTAAAGACAGTGCTAGTATAGTGCCGTTACAATATATGTAAGGGACATGACATCGCGAAACGTGAATCTCTGTTCGTTCAACACTAATTCCATTTCTGTGTTGTTTCTGTTCGGAATCTCAGTCCTTTTGCAGCAGTCTACAAAACATTATGCACGAGGAAGACAAGGGAGATTTATTTTAAGGAATATATGAAATTGATAATTAAAATTAAAATGAAAAAATTATTGGTTATACAATATTTTTTAAATATATAGGCCTATAGGACTCTAATCTATGCGCTAACTTACGTGAATCATGATGCCAGCGGACACATGGGGTCTGCACTCGTAGACTACTATCAAGAACCACATGGGTATTCCCACACAGCGCGCGCGCGTAAGTCTGTGGGAATTCCCGGCCAGCGTCTTTTTTTTCCCTACCGTTACTGCGTAAAATTGCAGAACTTCACTCAGGAAGCGACTTGTGCGAGAGGCTACACAGAACACACGCAGTACGCATGCGCGTGGACTTCTGACGTCTCCAACTAGTAGTAGTAGGCCTAGTACGAATACTTACGCTGTTAATAACTGCTTTTCGCCCGAAGCTTCGGGCGTCCATCAACCAACTATCGTGGTGTCAGCTGCACTTCAATACATGAACAATTCCATCCAAAACTATATAAACCTCTCATAATTCTCTACCACAAAGTATGAGTGACTTTTGATATAGTTATTTTTCTTCAAATCTAGCTTACATTATGTGTACGCAGCTAGCCCATATCACATGCATTGCAAGCCGACGCGATCGACGAACTAAGTCCACGCGCATGCGTAGTGCGGGTGTACTGCGTAAATCATATTCTCTATATTGATAATAGCCTCTCGCACTAGTCGCTTCCTGAGTGAAGTTCTGCAATTTTACGCAGTAACGGTAGGGAAAAAAAAGACGCTCCCGGCCAAAATGCGATACATGAAATCTTGTATACATGTGTTGCAAGAAAGTAGCAATCGATTGCAAGTTGCAACTGATTGTCACTGGCCAATCAAAATCATTGTTGCATGCATGTCATCTTAAAAGGGCAGACCCTGAGCCAATCAGAATGGTTGTTTCAAAATTAGCAATTATTTGCAATTGATTGCAACCTTCTTGCAACACCCCATAAAATTGATAAAAACGGATGAACAAGTAAGTTGTAATGATGTTCCGACATATTTATCTTCAAACGGAGGAAATTCTCATCTTCTTCCTGTCGTTACGCAAAATAGGTTATAGATGCGCTCTCTTTCTAATTTATCATACCTAGAGGTACTAGCCTATCAATAAACCAAAGGAAAGCAAAAGGAGAAAATTAGCCCCCAAAGACAAGTTCCTGATCAAACGAAAATTGACATCTTTGTGAAGTTATTGTGAAAACATCCATTGGCGTAGCCAGGAATTCCAAACGGGGGGGGGGGGGGGGGCCTTGTGCCCCCCCCCCTTAGCTACGCCATTAAGAAATTCTATAGTTTGCTTGAATATACTAGAAAGATATCCTCTCTGCTGGTTGTTGAATCACTCTCACACACTGATAGGCATCACAAACACACTGTAATCAATAGCTCAAGTGCAATCATGACAATGGGAATTTATTTGGGAAAACTTTGTTGGAAATTAATGAAATTGTGTGTAGAGAAAAAAAATGAGAGGTCCAACCCTCTTTTACAAATTGTTCCTTTTCAAAAAGAGAGTCGGAAATTGTACATTTCTTTTATGAATGTCAAATCAGTAAATGAGTCTGGAACGAAACAGCAAAACAGATAAACGAAAGGTCTCGAGAACAGATAGAGTTTAGTTTAGAAAAAAAAAAAAATCTTTGGTTTTGAAGAGAAGATATATGACGCTTCAAATTGGTGACTTTGATTAAGCAACAAGTACAAAAGCTTAATAACAAAATTCGTATTTTTAGCACTATAAAGAAAACAAATTACTCAGTATTATATAAGAATGAGAGATATGTTTATTCTATATCGCGTTTGCATAAAAATTTTACTAAATGGATGTCATCTTCGATTCCTGTACAAACGAAAAGGTTAGAAATTTAAAAATATTGTTAAGTTGAGTTTAACATACATATCATTTTCAAAGAGTTGTAAAACGTTGTTTTGGTCTACTCAATAAAATAGCCTATGGAGGGCTAAAAGTTTTGGGGAAAAAAAAAACAAGTGTCTGGTTTCATAACGCATGTTCCCGATTTTAGTATGATTCACCAGTCTCGTAATGAGCAAACTTTTGGAAGGTAGAAAAATATCTGCATCACCACTGGGTGGCATAATGGGCAATCGTTTTTTTTTTTTTTAAGGGGGGGGGGGGTGTTATGGCACATTGCGGTAAATTGCAAATTTTGGTAACAAATCCAAATGTGCAGCTACTAAACTGTGCAGTACTACGTACCTGCACATTTTGGTACCCTGCACATTTTGATAACGGAGCTTCGTGACAAAAATGTGCTGATAGCGCACCTATACCTGCCAGGGGTTGATCAACGTCCCTGGGCCGGTATTCAATTCAACACTTGGATTAAGTAAAACTTTACTAAGTATTTTACTTGGCTCAGAAATTTGCCAAAGTCATATTAAATTCAGTACTTTGAATTTTACTTTTGTAGTAATCCATCTTAAAGTGGTAACACAATGGTCAACGAAATTTTGATATGTGATCGAGAATAGAATTCTAAGAAGAATGACATTAAAAATATAATGATTTTCAATCGAAATCAATGAATTTTGGCTGATTTTCTCACAAAAAGTTATGAGCTGACCAAAAAATTTGAGTGTGAGGTAAGACGTAAAATTGGGTACCCAGCTTCGCGCATTGCAGTTGTGTTGCGCACTAGACTGTACAATTTGTATTATATCTTGCTAGAATTGCGCGACAAGTTACCCACTTTGACGTCATTTTGACGTCAAAGTGGGTACCCAGTTGAAACTGGGTCACAGCTGAGGGGTCAAAAATATCCTGATATCTTACCACATTTTGGGGTTTCTTTGGCAACAGGACTTTTAATAAAAACTTTAGGCAGATGATTTTCTGCTAATAAAATCATGCTCTTTTAAATGAACTAACATTGTTTCAGCATTGGGTACCCCCTTTAAGGCCAAAATTCTTACTGATAAGCATTTTCGATGTGCAATTATAACCTGTCGCATCAAATTCGCTATGATATAATTCTGCAACACTCATGATGACTGCGTGTAGAATCCTATCCCTGCCATTCAAGGCTTCGGAAATAATTTACTTAAGTCTCCCAGGTGGGCGTCTTACATCTAGAGTAAAATACTTGAATTGAAAATATTGAATTGGATACCAAATTTTGCTAAGTATTTTATCTAAGCAAACCACTAAGAAAAATACTCATATTTTATTGAATTGAATTGAATTCAATTCAATTAATTTCAATTCAATTCAATTCAATAAAATAAAATAATAGGAGGCATGCAGTTGCCCGCCCCCCCCCCCCGAAATTTTGAAAACTTACATTTTTAAAAAGAAAATTTTTAACAAAATTCACGAAAAGTGTGCACCAAATTCTTCATTTTCACTTTCAAAATTGCAAATGCGCTCTCGTGACAAGCTTGATACGTCGCTTCACTCCCTCGCTTTTCAGCTTCTTTTTTTTTTGCGTCTTGCCCCCCCCCACCCGGAAAAAAAGTTTTGCGTACGGCCCTGCAGCCACCCCCCCCCCCCCCGTACTCTACAGTACCCTAGATGTGATCCACCACAGCTCCACATACACATACAACTCACAGTGCCTTTGGACAAGCATCAACAGATTTTCGAATATTAAACATAATCACCAAATACTCAACAGATACCAGGAAATCGAAATCACGCTCCTTGCACCTTCTTTTTTTGAATTGTTAACATACAGGTAAGAAAGCAGTCGAAAACAAGTTTCTGTTCGCAGTTTTTGTTTTCTTTGTTGCCGACAAAATCACGCAAAGAGGATATGGAGACAAAGTATACTGACTATTGGCATCTACACACAGTGGCGGCACCAAGGGGGAGGGGGGCATGGGGGGGCATTTACCCCCCCCCCCCCCACTCAGAAGCTTTGCCCCCCCCCCAGTTGCCCCCCCCCCCAGAAATTTTGAGGACTGAAAAGAAAAATTATACAGTGACTTGTAAATAAGTAGATGTTGTCATAAGCATCATATTCAAGCTGTGAAGTGCTCTGAAATATCATTTCTGCTCTTCAAAACTTGATTGAAAATCAAAAAAGTGCCTATTTTTGGCTCGCTTGCTTCGCTCGCTCGTCATATTTTTAAATTTCTTTTCTAAATTGCGATTAAAAACAAGAAAAGTAGCCATTTCTGGCTCACTCGCTTCGCTCGCTCATCATATTTCAGAATATTTATACGAAAATGCGATTAAAAACAAAAAAGCGGTTATTTTTTGTTCGCTCGCTTCGCTCACTCGCAAAATTGATATTAGAATGTGTGTAAGGGAAAAAAAGGCTAGATCATAAAAATAAATCAAATCTAAACGTGAGCAAAAATATCTGAACTAATTTGATATGATTAATACTCATTCCTAAAATAAAAATCTCTAGATTTTGTTTTCAATCATTGGGTGGTAGAAATCAAAGCAATTATTTTTGTTTTGGAACAAGAATGCAAAGTTTTCCTTTAAATTTACCAACGGCTATTTTCCGGAAATATACATACATATTTACAGGCACTAAATATTTATCACTGTAAAAACACGGGTGTCTATTATAAGATACGCCCATCCCTATATCTAATAACGGGACGCTGAAAATTGCTTTCAAATTACAGGATCTTTGGGCTGCAAAATGACAAGTCAACATTTTGTCTTAAAAATAAAAAGTTCCCCTTTACATTTACAAAATGACAGCTTTTTACGGAATATATATATATATATATATATATATACAGGCACCGACTGTGATAACAGTAAAAAATAAAGCAAAAAATAAGTTTCTATTATAACCTACACCCATCCTTAATAATAATAAAATAACAGATTGCAAAAAAAGAACTGAAAAAAGACCGGTTTCTCTCATAACATACGACCATCCCTATCAAATAACAGGACGCTGAAAATGCTTTAAAATAACAGGATCTTTTGGAGGCAAAATAACAAGATTCCCCGTTTTGTCTAAAAATACAATGTTCCCCTATACATGTACAAAATAATAGTTTTTTAAACGAAAAATATACATATATTTACAGCCACCAACATTGATAACAGAAAAAAAGACAGCTTCTATTAGAACCATTGTTAATAATAATCAAATAAAAGGATGCTTGGGGGGGAAATCATTGAAATTTCAGGATCTCTTGACTCTAAGATTACAAGTTTTATCAAAATAAGAATGCAAACTTACCCTTTAAATGTACAAAATAATAGCTATTTTACCGGAAATATATATATACGAATTTGCAGGCACCAACATTTAGAACTGAAAAATAAAACCCGGGATCTCTTATAAAGTACGACCATCCCAATCACACAACAGGACGCTAAAAAATTACTTCAAATTACAGGGTAATTTAGTCGCACACTTACAAGTTTTCACCATTTTGTCATTTTACCAATAAAATGTAACAGTGTATGTACATTAAATAATTTACCTTTGTAACAATAAAAGTGGTCACACATGGTTGGAGTCTATCACTTAAAAATGATGAAAACTGCTTAAAGGCATTGGTTAACAATGTTATAATTTTTAAAAAATTCATTTTGTTACTTGAAAATGGGATAAACGCTAATTCATTTTATGTACGATAAATGAGCAGTGAAGATTAAAATGCCTTGCTCAATGACATAAAAGTGCCTTGAGGGGATCGAATTCCCGATTCTCTTAAAAAAAAAAAAAATCGGTGGCCGAGCGAATCCATCGAGATAAAAAAAAATCCGCGAGGAAGGCTCAGTAGCATACATATGAAAGGTCTGGCCAACCTTTATATTTTTTTATCAATAACACGACGCTTGACCGATTTGGTAATGATTTTTAGGTATAGTTATCGGCATTGTTATTGATGAAAGCTGACCAGCGCTTGATCGAGTTAATTAGTTTGTTGACAGATTGGGCCCTGTGAAGGGATTGTTTGTACATTCAAGTTCGTGCCTGTGCATAAGATCTAACCACGTCAACTGGCAAAATCTACATATATACTTTTGAAGTGCTTTGTCATGCGATGATACTTCAGAAGCGTCACTTTCGTTGAAGTAAGTTCTTTCGTTTTCAGGGTGCTTACTTTGTCCATGCTCGTTCAGCGAAGTTTCATTAGGAAATGTTTCCGAACATATTTGGCATTGAAATAAAGGCGGCGCTAAAATAGATGAAACACTCTCTTCAAATGCAGCACTGCTCTTGCGCTTTAGGATACGAATGCTTTCCTCTATCTTTTGAGGCACAAGGGACTTCCTCCTCCAAGAAACCATTGTTTTCCAGATCGCTGGCAGTGTCTTGGTGTGTAGCACTGCCTTCCTCATCTTGAAAATCATCCAGCGGCATGTCTCTTGATCGCCGATCAGCATCATGTGCACTATTATCAGGTTGGAGAAAGTCTTGTATATGGATAGAACACCATCATCTCGGACATATTTCAAGGTTTCATCCTCTGCAGCAACTTCGTCATGATTCATGTCCACATGGTCGCTTGCACTCACGCTGACATCATATGATGATACTTCAGAAGCCTGACTATTTTGCTGTACGTTACTTCGTTTTCAGTGTGTTCACTTTGTCCATGCTCATTCGGCGAAGTTTCTTTTGGAAATGTTTCCAAACATTTCTGGTTATGAAATAAAGCCTCTCGTAAACTGACGAAAAACTCTCTTAAAAGGTAGCATTGCTCTGGTGCTTTTGAGAAGCGAAATCCTTAGGGCGATTCATCCCCTTGGTCATGTGCTTTTCGCGGTTCATATGCTTGGTCAGGTCACTCTTTCTTTTGTATGACTTTCTACAAATGTGGCAGAGAAAGTCTACCATTTCAGAGACCGCAGGAGCCTCCTCGACTACACCATCGCTTTCCATATCGCTCTATTTATTGCATATTGCTTCATGAGCATCCCGGGCACATTCCCTGCAGAATCTCTGGAGGCATGTTCTGCAGTGGTAACGAGATATTGAAGGCGTAGATGGTGGTAAATCCTGGGTATCAAGGTTGTCTATATTCTTGTCTTTATCACACTCCCTCATAGGCTTGGCCAGAGCATGTGTTTCCATATTTTGGTCAATGTTTTGGTGTTCAGAACTGGCACGGCCTGAATGTGTGTGTTTTACGTGTCTTTTCAGATTGTACTCATGGGGATACACTTTTGGACACTCAAGGCATTTGAAAGATCCTCGTCCTCTGGGTGTTTTTCGAATAGATGTGTCACTCTTCAGCCAATCACTGTCGTCGGTCATGGATTCCATGCATTCAGTGTCTTCGTGTGTAGGACTAGGACTGCCCTCATCACCTTGACAATCATCCAGTGGCACCTCTCTTAATCGGCGATCATCTTGAATATCACATTGTAGAAAGTCTTTGAATCTGGATGAAACATCATTATCATCTCGGCCATATTCAAAGGTTTCATCCTCTGCAGCAACTTCGTCATGATTCATGTCCTCACGGTTGCTGCCACTCACGCTAACGCCATACGATGATTCTTCAGACGCGTTACTTTCCTTCCAGTTAGTTGTTTCCTTTTCTGGGTGTTCACTCTGTCCATGCTCATTCATCAAAATTTCATTGGGAAAAGTTTCCAAACATTTCTGGTTTTGCAATGAAGGCGTCGCGGAGACTGACGAGGAACTCTCTTCAAAGGTGGCACTGCTTTGGAGCTTTTGAGAAACGAAATCCTTTGGGCGATTCATATGCTTGGTCATGTGCTTTTCGCGGTTCATATGCTTGGTCAGGTCACTCTTTCTTTTGTATGACTTTCCACAAATGTGGCAGAGAAAGTCTCCCATTTCAGAGACCGCAGAAGCCTCATCGACGACACCATCGCTTTCCATATCGCTGTCTTTATTGCATATTGCTTCATGAGTATCCCGGGCACATTCCCTGCGGAATCTCTGGGGGCATGTTCTGCACTGGTAACGAGATGTTGAAGGCGTAGATGGTAGTACATCCTGGGTATCAAGGTTGTCTGTATGCTTGTCTTTATCACACTCCCTCATAGGCTTGGCCAGAGCATTTGCTTCCATATTTTGGTCAATGTTTTGGCGTGCAGAACTGGCACGGCCTGAATGTGTGCGCTTTACGTGTCTTTTCAGATTGTACTCATAGGGATACTCTTTTGGACACTCAAGGCATTTGAAAGATCCTCGTCCTCTGGCTTTTTTTCGAATAGATTTGTCACTCTTAAGCCAATCGCTATCGTTGGCCATTGGTTCCATGTATTCAGTGTCTATGTGAGTAGGACTGCCCTCATCACCACAATCATCCAGTGGCATCTCTCTTGATCGGCGATCTTCATCTTGAATATCACGTTGTAGAAAGTCGTTGAATCTGGATGAAACATCATTATCATCTCGGCCATATTCAAAGGTTTCATCCTCTGTAGCAACTGTGTCATGATTCATGTCCTTACGGTTGCTACCACTCACACTAACGCCATTCGATGATTCTTCAGACGCGTTACTTTCTTTCCAGTTAGTTGTTTCCTTTTCAGGGTGTTCACTTTGTCTATTCCCCTCCAATGAAGTTTCATTAGGAAATGTTTTCGAACTTATTTGACATTGAAATGAAGGCGTCGTGGAAACCGATGAAGAACTTGTTTTGAAGGCACCTGTACTCACGCGCTTACGAGATGCAAATTTTTTTGGACGATTCATATGCTTGGTCACGTGCTTTTCGCAGTTCATGTGCTTGGTCAGGTCACTCTTTCTTTTGTATGACTTCCCACAACTAGGGCACTTAAAGACTCCAAGTCTGGAGGCAGCAGGGACCTCTTCCTCACCGACATTATCACTTCCCATAACGCTGTCCTTATGACATCTAGCTTTATGAGTATCCCGGGCACATTCCCTGCGGAATCTCTGGGGGCATTTTCTGCACTGGTAACGAGATGTTGAAGGCGTAGATGGTGCTACATCCTGGTTTTCAAGGTTGTCTGCATGCTTGTCTTTATCACACTCCCTCATAGGCTTGGCCAGAGCATTTGCTTCCATATTTTGGTCAATGTTTTGGCGTGCAGAACTGGCACGGCCTGAATGTGTGTGTTTTACGTGTCTTTTCAGATTGCACTCATAGGGATACACTTTTGGACACTCAAGGCATTTGAAAGATCCTCGTCCTCTTGGTGTTTTTCGAATAGATGTGTCACTCTTAAGCCACTCACTGTCGTCGGTCATTGGTTCCATGTATTCAGTGTCTATGTGAGTAGGATTGCCCTCATCACCTTGACAATCATCCAGTGGCACCTCTCTTGATCGGCGATCATCATCTTGAATATCACGTTGTAGAAAGTCTTTGTCTCTGGATGAAATATCATTATCATCTCGGCCATATTCAAAGGTTTCATCCTCTGCAGCAACTTCGTCATGATTCATGTCCTCACGGTTGCTGCCGCTCACGCTAACGCCAGACGATGATACTTCCAAAGCGTTACTTTCCTTGGTCATGTGCTTTTCGCGGTCCATATGTTTTGTCAGGTCACTCTTTCTTTTGTATGACTTTCTACAAAAGGGGCAGAGAAAGTCTCCCATTTCAGATACCGCAGGGGCCTCGTCGACGACACCATCGCTTTCCATATCGCTCTCTTTATGGCATGTTGCTTCATGAGCATCCCGGGCACATTCCCTGCGGAATCTCTGGGGGCATGTTCTGCACTGGTAACGAGATTTTGAAGGCGTAGATGGTAGTACATCCTGAGTATCAAGGTTGTCTGTATGCTTGTCTTTATCACACTCCCTCATAGGCTTGGCCAGATCATTTGTTTCCATATTTTGGTCAATGTTTTGGCGTGCAGAACTGGCACGGCCTGAATGTGTGTGTATTACGTGTCTTTTCAGATTGTACTCATAGGGATACACTTTTGGACACTCAAGGCATTTGAAAGATCCTCGTCCTCTTGGTGTTTTTCGAATAGATGTGTCACTCTTAAGCCACTCACTGTCGTTGGTCATTGATTCCACAAATTCAGTGTCTTCCTGTGTAGGACTGCCCTCATCACCTTGACAATCATCCAGTGGCACCTCTCTTGATCGGCGATCATTCTCTGCAGCAACTTCGTCATGATTCATGCCCTTACGGTTGCTACCACTCACACTAACGCCATACAATGATTCTTTAGAAGCGTTACTTTCTTTCCAGTTAGTTGTTTCCTTTTCAGGGTGTTCACTTTGTCTATTCCCCTCCAATGAAGTTTCATTAGAAAATGTTTTCGAACTTATTTGACATTGAAAGGAAGGCGTCGCGGAAACTGATGAAGAACTTGTTTTGAAGGCACCTGTACTCACGCGCTTACGAGACGCATTTTTTTTTGGTCTGTTCATATTTTTGGTCATGCGATTTTCGCGGTACATGTGCTTGGTCAGGTCACTCTTTCTTTTGTATGAATTTCCACAAATGTGGCAGAGAAACTCTCCCATTTCAGAGACCGCAGAAGCCTCATCGACGACACCATCGCTTTCCATATCGCTGTCTTTATTGCATATTGCTTCATGAGCATCCAGGGCACATTCCCTGCCGAATCTCTGGGGGCATTTTCTGCACTGGTAACGAGTTTTTGAAGGCGTGGATGGAGGAAAATCCTGGGTATCAAGGTTGTCTATATGCTTGTCTTTATCACACTCCCTCATAGGCTTGGCCAGAACATGTGTTTCCACATTTTGGTCAATGATTTGGCGTGCAGAACTGGCACGGCCTGAATGTGTGAGTTTTACGTGTCTTTGCAGATTGTGGTTATAGAGATACACTTTTGGACACTCAAGGCATTTGAAAGATCCCCGTCCTTTACGTGTTGTTTTGATAGATGTGTCACTCTTAAGCCAATCACTGTCGTTGGTCATTGATTCCACAAGTTCAGTGTCTTCCTGTGTAGGACTGCCCCCATCACCTTGACAATCATCCAGTGGCACCTCTCTTGATCGGCGATCATCATCTTGAATATCACGTTGTAGAAAGTCTTTGTCTCTGGATGAAATATCATTATCATCTCGGCCATATTCAAAGGTTTCATCCTCTGCAGCAACTTCGTCATGATTCATGTCCTCACGGTTGCTGCCGCTCACGCTAACGCCAGACGATGATACTTCCAAAGCGTTACTGTCCTTGGTCATGTGCTTTTCGCGGTCCATATGTTTTGTCAGGTCACTCTTTCTTTTGTATGACTTTCTACAAAAGGGGCAGAGAAAGTCTCCCATTTCAGATACCGCAGGGGCCTCGTCGACGACACCATCGCTTTCCATATCGCTCTCTTTATGGCATGTTGCTTCATGAGCATCCCGGGCACATTCCCTGCGGAATCTCTGGGGGCATGTTCTGCACTGGTAACGAGATTTTGAAGGCGTAGATGGTAGTACATCCTGGGTATCAAGGTTGTCCGTATGCTTGTCTTTATCACACTCCCTCATAGGCTTGGCCAGAGCATTTGCTTCCATATTTTGGTCAATGTTTTGGCGTGCAGAACTGGCACGGCCTGAATGTGTGCGTTTTACGTGTCTTTTCAGATTGTACTCGTAGGGATACACTTTTGGACACTCAAGGCATTTGAAAGATCCTCGTCCTTTACGTGTTGTTTTGATAGATGTGTCACTCTTAAGCCACTCACTGTCGTCGGTCATTGGTTCCATGTATTCAGTGTCTATGTGAGTAGGATTGCCCTCATCACCTTGACAATCATCCAGTGGCACCTCTCTTGATCTTCGATCATCATCTTGAATATCACGTTGTAGAAAGTCTTTGTCTCTGGATGAAATATCATTATCATCTCGGCCATATTCAAAGGTTTCATCCTCTGCAGCAACTTCGTCAAGATTCATGTCCTCATGGTTGCTGCTGCTCACGCTAACGCCATACGATGATTCTTCGGAAGCGTTACTTTCTTTGGTCATGTGCTTTTCGCGGTTCATATGTTTTGTCAGGTCACTCTTTCTTTTGTATGACTTTCTACAAAAGGGGCAGAGAAAGTCTCCCATTTCAGATACCGCAGGGGCCTCGTCGACGACACCATCGCTTTCAATATCGCTGTCTTTATGGCATGTTGCTTCATGAGCATCCCGGGCACATTCCCTGCCGAATCTCTGAGGGCATGTTCTGCACTGGTAACGAGATTTTGAAGGCGTAGATGGTGGTAAATCCTGGGTATCAAGGTTGTCTATATGCTTGTCTTTATCACACTCCCTCATAGGCTTGGCCAGAACATGCGTTTCCACATTTTGGTCAATGATTTGGCGTGTACGACTGGCACGGCCTGAATGTGTGAGTTTTACGTGTCTTTGCAGATTGTGGTTATAGAGATACACTTTTGGACACTCAAGGCATTTGAAAGATCCTCGTCCTTTACGTGTTGTTTTGATAGATGTGTCACTCTTAAGCCAATCACTGTCGTTGGTCATTGATTCCACAAGTTCAGCGTCTTCCTGTGTAGGACTGCCCCCATCACCTTGACAATCATCCAGTGGCACCTCTCTTGATCGGCGATTATCATCTTGAATATCACGTTGTAGAAAGTCTTTGAATCTGGATGAAATATCATTATCATCTCGGCCATATTCAAAGGTTTCATCCTCTGCAGCAACTTCGTCAAGATTCATGTCCTCATGGTTGCTGCTGCTCACGCTAACGCCATACGATGATTCTTCGGAAGCGTTACTTTCTTTGGTCATGTGCTTTTCGCGGTTCATATGTTTTGTCAGGTCACTCTTTCTTTTGTATGACTTTCTACAAAAGTGGCAGAGAAAGTCTCCCATTTCAGATACCGCAGGGGCCTCGTCGACGACACCATCGCTTTCCATATCACTGTCTTTATGGCATGTTGCTTCATGAGCATCCCGGGCACATTCCCTGCCGAATCTCTGAGGGCATGTTCTGCACTGGTAACGAGATTTTGAAGGCGTAGATGGTGGTAAATCCTGGGTATCAAGGTTGTCTATATGCCTGTCTTTATCACACTCCCTCATAGGCTTGGCCAGAACATGTGTTTCCACATTGTGGTCAATGATTTGGCGTGCAGAACTGGCACGGCCTGAATGTGTGAGTTTTACGTGTATTTGCAGATTGTGGTTATAGAGATACACTTTTGGACACTCAAGGCATTTGAAAGATCCACGTCCTTTACGTGTTGTTTTGATAGATGTGTCACTCTTAAGCCAATCACTGTCGTTGGTCATTGATTCCACAAATTCAGTGTCTTCCTGTGTAGGACTGCCCTCATCACCTTGACAATCATCCAGTGGCACCTCTCTTGATCGGCGATCATTCTCTGCAGCAACTTCGTCATGATTCATGCCCTTACGGTTGCTACCACTCACACTAACGCCATACAATGATTCTTTAGAAGCGTTACTTTCTTTCCAGTTAGTTGTTTCCTTTTCAGGGTGTTCACTTCGTCTATTCCCCTCCAATGAAGTTTCATTAGAAAATGTTTTCGAACTTATTTGACATTGAAAGGAAGGCGTCGCGGAAACTGATGAAGAACTTGTTTTGAAGGCACCTGTACTCACGCGCTTACGAGACGCAATTTTTTTTGGTCGGTTCATATTTTTGGTCATGCGATTTTCGCGGTACATGTGCTTGGTCAGGTCACTCTTTCTTTTGTATGAATTTCCACAAATGTGGCAGAGAAACTCTCCCATTTCAGAGACCGCAGAAGCCTCATCGACGACACCATCGCTTTCCATATCGCTGTCTTTATTGCATATTGCTTCATGAGCATCCAGGGCACATTCCCTGCCGAATCTCTGGGGGCATTTTCTGCACTGGTAACGAGTTTTTGAAGGCGTGGATGGAGGAAAATCCTGGGTATCAAGGTTGTCTATATGCTTGTCTTTATCACACTCCCTCATAGGCTTGGCCAGAACATGTGTTTCCACATTTTGGTCAATGATTTGGCGTGCAGAACTGGCACGGCCTGAATGTGTGAGTTTTACGTGTCTTTGCAGATTGTGGTTATAGAGATACACTTTTGGACACTCAAGGCATTTGAAAGATCCCCGTCCTTTACGTGTTGTTTTGATAGATGTGTCACTCTTAAGCCAATCACTGTCGTTGGTCATTGATTCCACAAGTTCAGTGTCTTCCTGTGTAGGACTGCCCCCATCACCTTGACAATCATCCAGTGGCACCTCTCTTGAGCGGCGATCATCATCTTGAATATCACGTTGTAGAAAGTCTTTGAATCTGGATGAAACATCATTATCATCTCGGCCATATTCAAAGGTTTCATCCTCTGCAGCAACTTCGTCATGATTCATGTCCTCATGGTTGCTGCTGCTCACGCTAACGCCATACGATGATTCTTCAGAAGCGTTACTTTCTTTGATCATGTGCTTTTCGCGGTTCATATGTTTTGTCAGGTCACTCTTTCTTTTGTATGACTTTCTACAAAAGTGGCAGAGAAAGTCTCCCATTTCAGATACCGCAGGGGCCTCGTCGACGACACCATCGCTTTCCATATCACTGTCTTTATGGCATGTTGCTTCATGAGCATCCCGGGCACATTCCCTGCCGAATCTCTGAGGGCATGTTCTGCACTGGTAACGAGATTTTGAAGGCGTAGATGGTGGTAAATCCTGGGTATCAAGGTTGTCTATATGCTTCTCTTTATCACACTCCCTCATAGGCTTGGCCAGAACATGTGTTTCCACATTTTGGTCAATGATTTGGCGTGTACGACTGGCACGGCCTGAATGTGTGAGTTTTACGTGTATTTGCAGATTGTGGTTATAGAGATACACTTTTGGACACTCAAGGCATTTGAAAGATCCTCGTCCTTTACGTGTTGTTTTGATAGATGTGTCACTCTTAAGCCAATCACTGTCGTTGGTCATTGATTCCACAAATTCAGTGTCTTCCTGTGTAGGACTGCCCTCATCACCTTGACAATCATCCAGTGGCACCTCTCTTGATCGGCGATCATTATCTTGAATATCACGTTGTAGAAAGTTGTTGAATCTGGATGAAACATCATTATCATCTCGGCCGTACTCAAAGGTTTCATCCTCTGCAGCAACTTCGTCATGATTCATGCCCTTACGGTTGCTACCACTCACACTAACGCCATACGATGATTCTTTAGAAGCGTTACCTTCTTTCCAGTTACTTGTTTCCTTTTCAGGGTGTTCACTTTGTCTATTCCCCTCCAATGAAGTTTCATTAGAAAATGTTTTCGATCTTATTTGACATTGAAAGGAAGGCGTCGCGGAAACTGATGAAGAACTTGTTTTGAAGGCGCCTGTACTCACGCGCTTACGGGACGCAATTTTTTTTGGTCGGTTCATATTTTTGGTCATGCGATTTTCGCGGTACATGTGCTTGGTCAGGTCACTCTTTCTTTTGTATGAATTTCCACAAATGTGGCAGAGAAACTCTCCCATTTCAGAGACCGCAGAAGCCTCATCGACGACACCATTGCTTTCCGTATCGCTGTCTTTATTGCATATTGCTTCATGAGCATCCCGGGCACATTCCCTGCCGAATCTCCGGGGGCATTTTCTGCACTGGTAACAAGATTTTGAAGGCGTAGATGGTAGTACATCCTGGGTATCAAGGTTGTCTGTATGCTTGTCTTTATCACACTCCCTCATAGGCTTGGCCAGAGCATGTGTTTCCATATTTTGGCCAATGTTTTGGCGTGCAGAACTGGCACGGCCTGAATGTGTGTGTTTTACGTGTCTTTTCAGATTGTACTCATAGGGATACACTTTTGGACACTCAAGACATTTGAAAGATCCCCGTCCTTTACGTGTTGTTTTGATAGATGTGTCACTCTTAAGCCAATCACTTTCGTTGGTCATTGATTCCACAAGTTCAGTGTCTTCCTGTGTAGGACTGCCCCCATCACCTTGACAATCATCCAGTGGCACCTCTCTTGAGCGGCGATCATCATCTTGAATATCACGTTGTAGAAAGTCTTTGAATCTGGATGAAACATCATTATCATCTCGGCCATATTCAAAGGTTTCATCCTCTGCAGCCACTGTGTCATTATTCATGTCCTCACGGTTGCTGCCGCTCACGCAAACGCCATACGATGATTCTTCAGAAGCGTTACTTTCTTTCCAGTTAGTTGTCTCCTTTTCAAGGTGTTCACTTTGTCCATGCTCGTTCAGCGAACTTTCATTGGGAAAGGTTTCCAAACATTTCTGGTTTTGCAATGAAGGCGTCGTGGAAACTGCTGAAAAACTCTCTTCAAATGTGGCACTGCTCTGGTGCTTTTGTGGAGCGAAATCCTTTGGGTGATTTATAGAACTTCCATTACCATCTTGATAATCATCCAGTGGCCTGTTCCTTAACCGGTGATCATCATAATCTTGGCCGTTATCAGGTTGTAGAAAGTCTTTGCCTCTGGATGAAACACCATCATCCTCGCTGCCATATTCAAAGGTTTCACTCTCTGCTGCAACTTCGTCATGATTCATGTCCACGTGGTAGCTGACGCTGACGTTAGGTGATATGTCTTCGGCTTCAGACGCTTGAAGACGTCCCGGTGATGTTAAGGTCTGTACCTCTGTCGTCCTCTTGTGTGATGGGTTTTCCATATTATCAGGTGACTCAACAGCTGTGGGAGTGAAACCGTCACAAGGAATTTCAGTGTCATTGCCAGTGGATATTCTTGTTTGTGCAGAGTTACCTGAAATGTCCAGAGCATCAGTCCCTACAGAGTCTTGATGAGAGTATGATGCTAGTGTTAGGATGTAAGGACTTGGTGTTCGAGTATCAGAAGAATACCCGGTGCCTTCAGGACTGTCACTAAAATCCGGCATGTTATCTTCATCAAAAGGACCGTCAGCGTAATTACTCTTGAAGATAACTGGTTCTGCGAAGTCGTCGGTCCAAGATATTTCCCCCTGACTTTGGCTTTCAAAGTAAGGGTCGGGTTGGGCCTGACTGCCAAGCAAGTACTCTCCTGAACTTTCCCCGCCATGGTCTATACCCCTGTCATGGGACTGACCAAGTGGAAGAGTTGCTATTGGTGAAGGATCCGAATCTGGGTCACCATTCATATTTCGCTGGACCGAAACACTGCGGAGAAATTGCAGAAAACGAAATTAACGAGGGTATATTTTTCGGTCCAAACATTGACGTACAGGGGGGGGGGGGGGTCAATTTCCTCATGTTTTCACTACTTCCCTCATTTCTACCAACTTTTATCGCCATAAGGAAAGACAAGTTGTGCTTCTAGTGTTGCACAGTTTATATACCTCATATAAAATCACCTTGAAACATGCGTATGATTCATAAAAGTTGAAATCGTAAGTGGTGAAAAAGTCAGGAAAATTGCTTCCCTACCAGAACTATAGGGGGTGCGTAAAATTTTGGGGCGCAATTATACTTATACATGTTGATGATATCTAGGAAACATAGTCATACAGAAAAGCTTACATTTTAAACTTGAAAATTTCAGTTAAAGCTGAATCATGAAATTTGACTTGATTTGATTTGATTTACTTATTTTCTTCTGCTTTCATTCATGCACAAAATTTTTCGGTAGCATATGTAAAATAGAATGCAAAAGTACTTTGATGGTGAGTCATAAAAAGGAAGTATTTGTAGCAATCATTGAAAAAAAAAAGATAAATTGTCAAATTATTGTAATTCATTAAACACTAGAGATTATTTGCGGAAGAAGGAATGCCATTTTAAGTAATTTGATTGAAAATATGGCAGCCCCAAATATGTATTATGAAATAGACAAGATGAAATGATGATGATGATGATGATGATGATGATGATATTGGTAATGACTGAAATGGTAGACAGGATGATATTGTGAAAAAGACTGAAAACATTTGACACTGAAATTTTACCTTGAATATTCTGATAGTAACATGGTTTTAACTTTCACTTTAAACATGATACATTCTGGGAGATAGGTCTGGACCATGGTGTCTTATGGATCTATGGGCAATAAGTAATCTAGGGTTAATTACATGAAGATTGGAGGAATTTCGAGCAGGGTAGGGGTGAATACTGCAATTTAAAGTATAAAAGTTTTGAAATGAAAGAGGAAGCATTTCATTCAGATACTTAAATAGAAACAACAAACGTCGTAGTGAATGAATGTATAGTGAAGTACTGTTAGAGGTTTTTATTTGGTAGATATTGGTCTGGTGTGAGATAAACATTATGAACCGGTACAAATGCGAAGAGCTTTCTTTTGCAATAAGTAAATAGACTGAATTTTTGTTTTGTTGTTGGTGGCCCATACTAAACTGCAATATGTCATATACTGTAATATCAACGATTTACAAAGCACAATTAGCGTTTTGCAAGGGATAAATCTTTTTATTTTTGAGCCTTGAGCATTTGATCAGTAAATGAATTCAGCGCCTTACAAATATCATCATTATTATCATTATTATTATCATTATTATTATTATATTATCATCATCATCATTATTATCATTATTATTATCATTATCATCATTATTATATTATTATCATCATCATCATTATCATTATTATTATTATAAATATTATTATAATTATTATTACTTTTATTATTATTATTATTATTATATACAGTATACCAACATTCTTAGAGACAAAATTTGTTATATGACGTATATGTTCGTTCCAATTTAAATTTTCATCGATAATGACACCCAAACATTTTGTTTGTCGTTTTCTCTCGAGAGGTGCATTATCCATAAGTATATCGTAAGGGAAATTGTTGGCATGAGAGTTTACGTGCTTTGAATACATGAAATTTGTTTTATCTATACTAAGGGAAAATTTATTGCATTTAAACCACCAAGATAATTTTGGTAACTCATTATTAAGTATATTTTACTAAGGTATTTAAGTTATGATGTGAACAGAAGATGTTGGTGTCATCTGCAAATAATATGAATGATAAGAAAGGCGTTGTATTGGTCAAATCATTAATATATAATAGTAAGATTAACGAGCCTAATATTGATCCTTGTGGAACACCGCATTTGATTGGTAGGAAATTTGAAGAAACATCATTATACACTACATATTCTTGTTTGTTTAATAGCTCTCAAACCAAGAGCGAGCAACCCCTGAATTCCGTAAGAAGAAGCTTTTAAAGTAAAATCTGATGGTCAAGCGTATCAAAGGCTTTTAATAAGTCCATAAATACTCCTATTACATGTTCTTCATTGGCCATGGCATTTGTTATTTTATCATATAATTGTACTAAAGCTAGGTCGGTTGAATGTCTTTTTCTGAAATCATACTGATTTAGATTTAGGAAATGATATGTATCCAAAAACTTATACATCCTTTGTAAATAATCTTTTCTAGGATTTTTTTATATGTTGGGAAGAATGGATACATGCAGTCTTATAATTACTTATTTCGTGAGGATTGTCTTTTTTTAAAAAAAGAACAAGATTCACCTTTGCAATTTTTAGGGACTCGGGACATTTCCCGGTGTTGTTTGATAGATTAAAAATGTGAGTCAGAGGAGATGAAATGAAATGTATATTTTTTTTAAGGAGGAAAGTACTATCATGACCCTGTGATATACTTGATTTGAGATGTTTTGTTATTTCTATTACTTCATTAGGATTTTTTGGATTGAAAAACAAAGAAGAGATTGGCGGTTCAGGAAGAAATTTTATAAAGTTTTCGTTCGGTTTATTGACTTTATTTGCTAAATTAGGTCCTATGTTTACAAAAAGGGGGTTAATGTATCAGCTATATCATCAGACTTTGTATTATCCATTACAAAATTATCACTAGGTGATTTTTTTTTTCTTTTCTTGCCAATCAAGTCATTCATAACATCCCATGAAGATTTCATATTAGATTTCACTCTGTCAAGTTTATCGCAATAGTAAATTTTACGAGAAGTTCGAATGATGTTAGTTAATCTGTTTCGGTATGTTGTTTTTGTTATGACAGCAGAGTTTTTTAGATAACCCCTGTAAAGTTTATTCCTTGTGTGTATGGATATTAATGTTGCTTTCGTTATCCATGGCATTTTACAACGTTGAATGTTTTTGTTTGCAGATACCAGAGGAATTTCTTTTTTGATAGCATCTCTGTAATTTTGTAGGAAAATTTCCGTATCCAATAT
>CM057168.1:5780274-5901172 GCA_029962745.1 Echinometra lucunter | reverse complement strand
TCCAACGACTATAATGTCGAAAGGGTGGGTGAGCGGAGCGGGGTGGGAGCGAGAAGGAACGGGGAGGGAACGGAGATGGCCGCACCCTTTCGAGAGAAGACCCCCCCCCCCCCCCCCCCGGTTGTAAAGGGTGTGTTGAGTAGTCTAATGTACCAGCCGTTCTTTATGTAATTTTTTTTTAAAAAGTAGAAAAGGAGACAGGCGATTGGTTTTAACCTGATGGGGGTGTCCAAGGATCTCCCAAAATATATATGTGAGAAAGAATTTCCCCCAATCTGTCTGCTAGAACAATATGATAGGATGCATAAAACGAGAGAAATGTGTGCCCCACACCCGCCCCCCCCCCCCAAGACAAAAAAAAAAGAAAAGTGAATAGGCATTATGTTTATGAGTATTCTTACACTCAAGAATTATGCACCCGCACACACACAAAACTCTTGTTGGAATGAGGATGTAAAGACAGAAGGTGACATATGGATAAATGATGGTGATGATGATCATGGGTTCCTAAAGCGCTGATCAAATTATTAACTTTCATAATGACAAGTTCACTCATTTCGAGCACCTCAACCATGAAATATATATCAGAATTATGGAACCCTCAATGAACACTTTGTCTCGGCACCGCTGCATCACATATCAACTTGTGCTCTGTTGTTTAATTTATATGCATGTATAATGATATAGTAAAATTTTACTTAGTTTATCGAGAATCAAATGAAATAGATAAATAAAATTGAAGGTTGATTCTTTTCATGAAAGAGGGGAGTGCGCAGATAGGTTGTACATGTTTGCATAGAATTTCATTATTTATTACAGATGCAATAAACAGATAAAATGTTGACTATCAAATTAAAATTTGGGAAAGCAAATTTGTAAAGATTTAGTTAGAATTAAAACAAGAACTAAATTCTTCAGTATAGGAGTTTGGAAATTTACTCATTTACTTTAATATTACATGAATCGATCGTGCTAACACTCGGAAAAAAGTACAAACGAGAATAGAAATTGTAGTTGAAGATTTGTAATATTTACAAAACTGTCAGCATGTAATTCCATCATGCGTTGTAACATTGCTTCTCATAAAAACGCTTTTAAAAAAAAAGGAAATATAAATATTACTATGATTTCACCATTTGGTGCATAATGAATATTGGTACAATGGAACAACAGGTTATAAGAATAAACCGTAATACGAATTAAATTCAGTGCAACCGAATCACGCTTTTGACGATTAAGAAAAAAATATAAAATAAAAAAAAAAAACAATTCAAAGACAAGATGACAGTATCGATTCATACTGAATTATTCGTAAAGCCTCTTAAAATAATGAAATTTTGTGAATGATTGTTAATGATTGTGAACTAATGAAAAGAGGGATCGATGACATCCTTAGAATGTATTTTGATTTCGAAATCTATATTCTCCTGCACATGTAATAAATGATAATCATAAATTCCATTAACGATTTTCAGGATAATTTGTGGAAAACTGCGAATTTCAGAAACTGAAATGGTATAAATATCAAATAAATAATAAAGGATAATGACTGGATGTTACAATTATCATACAATCATAAACTGGTCCTTTTACGAATTCACAAAATGAATGAACAGATGAAGGGAAGAGAAGGGGATTAAACATATAAAGTAATAAGCGAATAGCCATAATGTGTCTCGCCACATCCGTGTGCAATCATACTTGCACACTTGCATACTTGCACATCTCTTTTACTTAAAATCCTTAATTCTGATCTTTTAATGTGATATTTTTCTTCATTTTCTTTTATTTTCCTTTTTCATCATTTCTTCTATCCCTTCTACCTTCTCTTTTTTTGTTTTTCTTATGTTATACTCCGTGTTTATGTCTTTTGCTATCATCTTTCCTTTCCGTCTGCCATTATTCTCATCTTTCTATATTTCTTCTTTAAGTTTTTTCATCTTTCCTTCTATTCAAACCTTCTATTTATTTCTTTATTCTTCTATCCTTAGTCTTTTTTGTCTTCCCTCATGTCATAGTTTGTTTTTGTGTTTATATCAATTTTCCTTTCCGGTTTTCATTATGTTATTACTTGAATTCGTTTTATCTTTCTTTCTTTGTTTTCCTTTATTTGCACCTTCCTTCGTCTTGCCTTTTGTCCCTTTTACCCACATTTTATTTCATGCAGATTGATACCACAGAGAGACTCGGGGCTGACCAGAGAGAGAGAAAGATAAACGAGGGGAGAGAGGAGGAAGAAATACGGGACTCGGAGTCCGCTTAATATTGTAGCGGAGTCCACGCGCTTGCGCACAACAGTGTTACAAGCTCAGCTTATGAATAATTCATAAAATGTGCGCTAACGTGTACGGGCAAACGGTCTCAAAGACCAGCTTTTATAAGCGTTAATACGGACGAACGGACGGACGGACGACAGACGTACGGACGGATGCCGCTAATGATCCCTTAGTCTCACTCCACCTTGGGTGGCTCGACAAAAATACAAATACATCCCATACAAAAGTTGTACTGAATAACAATCACTTAGAATGTTGGTTATTATCAATGAACTAAACAAAAATACTATTCAAAACTACAGTTAAAGCCTAAAGTGTATTGCAATTAAACACAATGAGTAAATGAACGAATAAAAAAGTAAATGAATAAATAAAGTCATATCAAACCCAGGACGAAAGTCCAATTGAATCCCCATTGAAACACCAATGGGCATTTGGAAAGTACATGGAAAGTGAAACAATGGGTCCCCAATGAAATTGGCCCATTAAACCCAATTGGTCCCCATTGCAAGCAATTGCCAATTGTTTCAGTAGGGACTCATTGTTTCACTTTCCATATACTTCCAATTGGTATTCAATGTCCATAATTGAATTGATAAATTCAACTGCAACTTCAATTTTCAACTGGTATTCAATGAGTATTCAATTGGTCCAATGGGGTCAATTGGGCAAACTGAAACCAATTGAAGTCCCTAAAACATTAAGTCTGATTTATTATATAGCATGACCAGTGTATTACATAAAAAATTCTGGCTATTGAATTAATCTTTCTATTGTATTTTGAAATATGTAATGCAAAATCATACATTTTTTGGCGAAATATTTCACAACCATATGACTGCTTTAATTGTTTGATTTTCAAAAAAATAGGCCTAGCAAATATGCGAATGAGATAATAAAAGCAGTCACGTGATTCCCATTCGTCCCCATTCGTCCCCTATTCGTCCCCATTGAAACCGATTGGTCCAAATTGTTCCCCATTGAAACCAATTGGTCCCAAATGTTCCAATTGAACCAATTAAAACCACATGTCCTATTAAAATCCCATTGGACCAATTGGGACTGATTTATCCCGTGGCTGGTAGGAATAGGACGTCAATCGAAATCTAATTTTGACCCACTAACCCATTGACCCATTGGTACCAATTGAAACCAAATGAGCACCAATTGAAATTCAGTGGGTGTTCAATTGGTTTCAATTGGTTTTTCGTCTTGGGGAAAGTAATGAGCAGGAGGAGATAAAACACTAATACATTCTTTCATAGCTCTAGTCTTAATGTCCTAGTGGTACGAATAAATTGATTTCTTACCTACTTAGTGGAGTTGTTCCATTACGTAGTCAATGATTAAGTCGTGTCAGTGATTAAGTCGTGTCACTGGATAACCAACGCAGCTTCCATGTAATAGCCTGTAGATATCTTCCATGTAGTCACAGAGATTGCTTAGCTAGAAAATGCATGCATTTTGTAGAATCTAGACTCCATCGGTCATGACAATCAGAGGTGGCAGAACATCGCTTGCTCTCACAATAGAAGTGGGACATGTGTGGGAGGGCATCTTTTGTTTGGCAGACAAAAGTGCCCTTCCATTTCCATTGTCTGAGCCCGACGTTTCGCCACCTTTGATGGCAGTATCAATGCCATTCACTCCTTCGAAGAACAGGTGCAAAAATAATGTCTCTGCCATTTAGCCTATTATTCAGACCATTTCCCTATGGGCATGGCGGGGGTTGTTTTGTTCTTTATTGACAATGTCAAAACAGTTGTTCAAAAATCATTAGCATGATAAGATTGTTTGAAACATGAACGAACAATCGTTTTAAAAGTCTAGTCTATATGTTTAACATAGAACATTTCTAAACAACAGTTGGTAGGTTCATAACCTAATGATTTACAAAAAATAAAAAATAAAAATAAGTTCTCCAAAAGGCAGTCTCCGTCTTTCAAAGATTAATGCAAGCATCTGTTTGTACGAGGTTAATTGGCGTATACGACGTGCAGCGCTCGATTCGTATTGAAAAAAAAAATCAATGAATAAAATAAAGGTAATTATCATAATATTTTCTTTAAAGATATAATGTTGGACTCAATAGGCAACGTACGTGAATCATGAGGTAAACCGTAAACGGGCATTTTGGGGTCTGTGCTCGCAAGCTACATCAATACCAGCTTGCGATTCCCGCGCGCCATGGGAATTCCCACAATTAATGTAAAGTTTATAACCATTGCGAAGATAGCAAACAGAATAAAGCAGAAGGCAGAATGAATAATTTGGGTGTGTGAGGCTAAGTTGCAGAAAACTAACCGAGCAGAGAGGAAGGCCATGCTGAGTAAATGGGATACTATAAGTTTTCATTTAAAGGAAAATGCAACCCAGGCATCAGTGTGCTCTTAGTGATTAAAGATGACCACGAAGAGTAAACAGTGAAAGTTTTAGCAAAAATCTGTTTAAGAGTATGAATTCTGAAAGTTTCAGTAAATCCCTATTATGGGGATCCTTGAGATGGCAACTTTGCTAGCATCTATGATGTCATCGTGGACAAATTAACTCTCAATTCATTTTGTACACAATCTCTCCTTCATTTCTTCTTCATTCACTGGAAGCACACTGATATCTGGGCCTGCATTCTCCTTTTAAAAAAGTACCAGTGCATGGGGAAGCTACGCCCCCACCTCTTCCTCACTATCCAATAAGAAAATAAAGTTTTGAAAAATAGAATGAATTTTATTAAACGAAATCAAGAGAGAGGGAATAGGATTCGAGGGAAACAGAAAAAGAAATATCAAGGAAAGATGAAGGGCGATTACACAAGCGCTATACAAGTCATTACTCTATTATATTTCTTCTTAAATGATAATGGGCGTCAATCCAGGGGGACAGGGGGACACGCCCCCCCCCAAAAAAAAATACTGAAGGATAGGGACACAATAGGTCATGTCTCCCCCCCCCCCCCCCCCCACAAAAAAATGGAAGCCCTGTATTTCACTATTATTAAGCCCTGTATAGGGGACAACTTCTGATAAAGCACTAAGATACGCTCTATGAATTTGATTTGGGAAAACTCGCATTTTTATAGATCATCAACTACTTTTACGATATAATGATACCATAAGGAAATTAGCTAGGAATTTTGCACCCTCTCACTCTCCTGTCGATGTAGGCCTAAACCATTGAAAATTCAAATCCGCAGTTGGAAACAATAGTGTCTCCCTAAACCACGGACGTCAACGGGTGGGGGACAGGAGGGCCCATTTTTTTTAGGGATTTAGACACAATAGGATATGTCCCCTATTTTGTTTTTTTTGGGGGGGCGACACCTGAAAAGCTAATAGAGTATAAAGTCGCCTCACAGGAGTGGCGGAGTCGGGGGCAGGGGCACTTTTAAAAGTGCCCCCATGCTCCCCTTTTTACCCCTTGAAAATGCCTCTTTTCAAACCTGTTCAGTGCCCCTTTTCAATTTACAGGGCCTCGTAAGTGTCCTGTTTCGTTTAGATAAAGTCATCCTTCTTAAATTTTACGACTGCCATTTTCCACCGGAAGTTGACCCTTTTCCCTTATTCATAGCCCTCTTTTCCATTCTGAGAAGTGTGCATTTTTTTACTTCTATAAAATTATGTCCTTGTACTGAAATGTGATGAGGTTCCCTTTTTGACTTCTCTTGTTTATTCTAATAGTGGAATTCCCCCTTCTGCTGAGTGCCCCCTTTCACCTGTGAAAAGTTTTCCTATTGCACTTTGGAAACTGTCCCATATGAATGTTTCAGCGCCAATAATGTTACGAGAACAATTTTGATTACTTTTTGAAGCGGATTCCAGATTTTTATTAGAAAAGGAGAGAACAAAATGAAGAGTTTGAACGCAAAAAAAAAATCCGAGATATCCATTTTGCCAGACTAAGATATTTGCAATTAAAGATCAAGTAAAATATAGATTTTATTTTCATGGACCACATCTGCTAGAGCAGAAGAGAAAAATAAGAATTTTTGAGGACTTAGTAATAGAACACAAGCACAGGACCTCACGCGGAGGTGAACGGTGTTAAACTCTTTAAGGGTGTGCGCGCGCGCGTGTGTGTGTGTTTTCTTAAGTATTAACTCTGCCTTGTCAGAGAAAAAAACAAAGACCGCCAATTCCCACCCCTTTTTTTTCTCTCTCTCTCTTGCCCCCCCCCCCCCCATTTTTTTTTTTTTTTTTTTTTTTGTGGGGGTGGAGTCTTGTTGAAGGTTCGGCAAATAAAGGGCGATACTATCAATCCATCGTCTAGCTGCTCCCCTCCCAACAAGGACTCTGCCTCTCCCTTTTTAAAGACCGCCCTCGGTCTGAATGATTGCCCCACTTAAATCACCATCAAAAACGTTATAATTCCTGGAAGGCCTACAGTAAAAACTCATATAACGAAGTCCTTGCGACCATCAAAATTACCTTGTTATGGCAGATATCTCGTTATATCAAGTTTAAAAGCGATAAAATGTAATGAGCTGGGACAGGAATATATCTTTTTATATCAAGAATCGGGAATATTGTTATATCAAATCTCTTTATACAGAGTTTCGGGAATTAAAATCAACATCAGCAAGCACGCACAATCTTAATTCCTTTGTTGAAATAGTCAAAGTAGGATCATGTTTGAAATAAGTTTGTCTCTCTTTTTCTTGTTTTACTAACAAAATCATAAAGAGGGTAGCACCGGCGTAAATCCACTCTGAGGAGTGGGGGGGATGATTGACTTTTTTGACGATTTTTTTTTCACACTTAAGTATAAGCACACACCCTCACTGACCCCCACAGACCCCCTTACACACATTTTGATATTTATTTTGCGAGCGAGCAAAGCGAGTGAGCCAAAAATAACCATTTTTCTAGTTTTTAATCGCATTTTCTAACAGAAATTCTAAAATATGAGCGAGCAAAGCGAGCAAGCCAAAAATAACCACTTTTCTCATTTTTAATCGCATTTTCGAATAGAAATTCTAAAATAATGACGAGCGAGCGAGCCAAAAATAACCACTTTTTTGGTTTTCAATCGCATTTTCAAATAGAAATTCTAAAATATGATGGTTGTTTATGACAGATATTCAAAGATTTTACTAACAGATTAATTAAAATATATTTTCTTTCTTAAAAAGTGGGGGGGATATTTGTACACGCCATCCCGCCTCTCCAAAAAGTGGGGGATATATCCCCCCCATCCCCCCCGGGATTTACGCCAATGGAGGGTAGCCAACAGAAAGTGTAGTTGGCATCGGAGAAAACAAAGCCCATGTCAACCCCTCTCTCTCTCTCTCTCTCTCTCTCTCTTCGTTTGAAATGGAGGATGGGGTAGGATGGTGATGTTAAGAATCGACAAATAAAATGGCCGAAACCGTTTTATCTACCCCCCCCCCCACCCCCCCCCCCCCCCCCCCCCCCCCCCCCCCCCCCCCCCCCCCTCTAAAGACCACCCTTGGTCCGGGTGGTCGTCCTACTAAAATCACCATCATATTTACATGTACCATTATTATCATGAACACAATACAATCACCACCATCACAAAGCACGCTCCATTTTAAATTATTTGCAAGAAAATACATGTGTATTTCAGTACAAACAAAAGAAAGTAATAAATTCATGTTTGAATCAGGTTTATGAATCTTTTAATTTGTTACTGCCAAAATCATGTTATGGAACACAAAGCGAAATTGGCATATGAATAGTACATGTATATAATACACGGTAAGATGATAGGAGATCTATACCAGTGCCATGTTGGCTCAATCATAAACATGTTTAGTAATAGGCTACTTCCCATAAAAGGCATCTTAAGTATGACAAAAAATTTTTTTTTTAATATTTTAAAAAGCCAACAACGGTTACAACCGATAAATAGAATTATCCTAAAATACTCCCACTGCAAAAATGATTAAGTCAAAAGTGGTAAATTCAATGCCGATATCTTCAGGTCAAATAATCGTACAGCCTCTATGCTGATTTTCGCACGTACATGTTCATCAAGCATTTATATGTACAGTGTGTACATGAAAGCTATTCTTGGTTAGCTAGTCTACTTCGCATTACACATGAATAAATTATTACATAATTAAAAAATGAAAATTTACAACATTTAGAGTATTTCCACTGGTATAGAAACTCGAGATGCAATTGGTTTCTTATCTCGTAATACAAAAAGCCTTTTAAAGTAAGTGGTAAGCAGTAGATTGCATCACACCTGTACGCGTATCAACATTTTTAACAGAATGTGGTCAGAAAAATTATAAATGTCAATAAAAAAAAAGCCCATTGTTGTAATGTATTTAATACACAATGTGGTGACTGTACAAGTAGCCATTCGCGCTTTCTCTTCTAAATGTATCTAAAGGCCCTATCCCACACTACCGTTTAACGATTCCGTCTGAGAAACGAACGCGTACGTTCAATGGACTTTTTAATTTCGTTCTTCAGCTGGTTTACAGACGTATCTGGACGCTGGCAGACGGCGCTAGTTCATGGCCGCAATTTTTTGAATTTGCCTCCGTCTGACATAAATATTTAGACGGAGGCAGACGGAATCGTTGAACGGTAGTATGGGACAGGGCCTTAAACAAGATTTTAAAGCAGCTCAAACAAAATACGTCAATGTTGAAATTGAACAACTTCATTAAAGAATCAACAGAAAGCATTAAAATTGATGAGTCATTTGAGGCTTTCGATAACAATGTTTTCAAAATCCGTTTAACACATTCTAGAATGAAACAAGCAAAAACTCCTAAATTGACCTCACAAAGGTTATGCATTATCAATATCATGCATATAGCCTACATGTTCATGTCTAATCAAATTGCCTACCAACCTATTCCTTGCAAATTCAAGCATAAACATAAAGACTACAAACCTCATAGGTCAAGCAGGAAATATTTTTAAAACGCTCCTTAATGGCAATAATAATCAAATACAATGTACTTGCATTATTCACATAATCTGTTTAACTATATGCAAGTAAACTGACAAATTGTAGAAATTGATATAATTTGGGAATATAAATCAACCAATAAAAATTATACAGTAAATTCTATTTTTAAACAGGTGCTTCCCATAGCTAGACGAATTATATCTAGTCAGTGAAAGGACAGCACAGTAAAGCTGCATTTTCGCAAACATTCATACAGGAATTAGGAAGACAATTCGAATAAATGTATAACGCTATCTTAAAAACACATCTACATGACGTCAAAGGTTATGTACAGCAAAATGAATATAGTTTCACATTGTCCGCCTTCAATCAAAAGATACAATGCGCGATTATGTGATTATATTTATTGTTCAGATGGCGCGACAAATCACCCCACTTTAATGTTACACGTAATGAACGCGCTTTAACGCGTCAACTCTAAGAAGATGTTTTTGTCAAAAGTTGCGCAGACGAACGCATGACATCGTATTGTGAGCTCAATTTGATAGAATCTAATTGATCTACAGCCTTTTTGCAGCCAGGCGACCAAAAAAATGTCTCCTGCCTTGGTTTCCAATTATTATCATGCCATACACTTTTACACTAGAAATGTTGCGAGAATGAGTCGCGTGGAATTGTCGCACCATATCTGAACAAGCCTTTGTGGTGAAGTAATCTGACAAAGAGTCGGACCTTTGAGGGCTATACCCAAACTGCATTTAACCTTCAATACCTTTCAGATAAAGCATTTCATACATACATATTCCAATGTCTACGAACAATACCGTTGGAAATTACCATGAACACGTACGTACATATCCGGTACATATGAATAAACAACAAACTAGAAAAGTTCTTTAACATCTGATGCTGACGAAAAACTTTAGAAAAATTCGAAAATGTCATGTAAAACTTCCAAGATGGCAGACTTCATGATGCTAAATTAAGCTGAATTGAATGAAATCCATTCCACCTCTCGTAGAGCAATTTGAAAAAAAAATAGACGTCGGTTCATCTGACTGACGCCGTCAAACCTCTCCAAATGCGGAGATGTTAATAACCAATCAGAACATATGAATTCATAAACAAGGAAGCCGCCACGAAGTCCATTCTAATAACCAAGAATTAATCAAATGAAACAAAAGACTGCAGTGCCCATCCAACTTTAAACAAATTTATAAATGTAGGCGACAGCAGCTATCTCAAGATCTTTGGTATAGTGACACAATTGGAGACACAAAATTCTGGTACTTCAACGCATATCTTCTCCCTTGCTCAGCAAAACTGCGTTCACGGATCGTATGATATAATCCAACAACTAGCTTTAGAAGTACAACAAGCACTGAAAGTTCTGACAATAGTAACATGTTGTATGAATACAAGTAAATCATATATGAGTTGTTTACTTTTATTTTTTTTTAAAGTACATATATAGTAAAAACAGGTTACACTCCTGTCTCATTCATGCTACCAAAAGAATTAACTTCAGGGCCCCGTCTTACAAAGACAAAGATAAAGAGTTGCAACTGATTCAAATCGATCGCAACTTTGAGATTGATCTCAACTGTGTACTTAAGAGATAGGAGTTGAGATCAATCTCAATTTAAAGTTGCGATCGATTTGAATCAATCGCAACTCTTTGTAAGACGGGGCCAGATAGATAGGCGAACACTACATCTGCCACATTAAATACTGCTAAGACTGTAATGTACACCACAGTGAAAACACTATTCTTGCTCATCGGTGATAAACATGCCAATTCCGTGTCCTACAGGGGAACACTATAGCCAGGGAGTAAGAGAATCCTTTGTACGAATCATCCTGAACTTTTGGTCCTGGTAATTCTGGGAAAGCGGGCAACCCTGTCCATGATTATACGATACAACATTCCTTACAGCATGTTCTAGAAAACAGACGTTGGATGGATTCAATTATTAACCTTACATGGAAGACAAATGGGAGCGTTCATGGCTGTGCACCAGTTCTAAGGAGGTGAATACCTTGTCGCAGAACCGACAGATCAGAATTCGTTCTGGTATCACATCTGAGCTCTTTACAGAACTTCTGCTAGTGCTACTGGTTCCTGCATCTTCTTCAAACTCATTGAGCGTATGCTGCTCTTGGTGTATTTCAAGGTTTTTGCTTGATGAAAATGACTTTCTGCAAAGCTCAAATTTGTGGGCCAACTTCGGGTTCTTGGTTGATTTTGATGGACTGGAAACAACTGGGTTAGAAACTGGAGAATCCTTTCTTTGATCACAGGTATGCTCATTCAGGCTCTTCTGCGTCGTGAAGGATTGGTTGCAGTGACTGCACATGAAGACATGGGTGTCTTCATGTCTCTTCAGATTACCCCTGTTTGCAAAGTGCTTTCCACATTCTGGACACTTCCATGCCCTTTCCGAAGAGTCTACTTTTGCTGAAATAAGTTCGACTGTCTTTGTCTTCGTCCTATCCGATAATGGTCCTATTGATATCTCATCGACTGTTCCTTCCTCACTTTGATCCAGAGGAAGTTGCTGCTTACAGAAATTTAAGTGCATGGAGAGGTACCCCTCCTTTGCAAACGACTTGGCACATGCAGAACATTTGAAAGCTGACACTCTTTGCTCATCTCCTACCGTTTCTCCATTGTTCTCACTAACTTCATTTAGAAGCAAGTGTTCACCCTTCTCCGTGTGCTTGAGAAGGGAATCCTTCCGGGTAAAGGACCTTGGGCATTTAGGACATTGCAAAAACTTCTGTGCTGATTCCTTTGTCACATGCCTGCCCAATTTGGGACTTGAAGATAATTCTGTGACAGTTTGGTTCCTGCGATCAGGGTGCTTCATTCTGATGTGCCTCTGTAATGTGGACTTCTGTACATATGCCCGTGGACATTTACCACACTTATAACTCCTTCGAAGCCCATTTGACTCTGAGGCAACAATGGTATGTTTTACTTGCTGGCTAGTCTTTTCGTGCTTTGCATGCCTCATATGCATAGTAAGATCGCTCTTCCTATAGAATGTTTTTTGACATCTCTTGCATGACAACACCGCATCTTTAGACTTCTTAGGTCCCTCGACTTTTACACTGTCACGTTTTAGGCCAGGATGCTTTCGCCTCATGTGATCCGTGAGATACCTTTTTTGTTTAAAGACTGTTGCACACACTCTACATTGGATTACACCACTGCTTTCGTGTTTACAATGTTTCATGTGTACAGACAGGCAATAACGACTTGAGAAGATCTTTGAACAAACCCTGCAACTGAAGGTTGAACTTGGAGGTGAATTCAGCATTTGCTTGCTACTTCTTGACTCCTGTGGATGCTTCAGCTTGAAGTGCTCTCGCAAATGAAACTTCTTTCCATAGGCCTTTGGGCATTCGGTACACTTGAAAGGTTTTGAAATTCCTACTCTCTTAGAATCTTTATTGCCCTGCTGCGGCACAATTTGGTGCTTACCTCGCTTCATATGCCTGGTAAGGTCACACTTTCTACGGAATGTTTTAGAACACTTCCTACATTGGAATGCAACATTTTGAAACTTCGCAAGCACTTCAGCTCTTGATTTGCGACTTTTCAGTTGTGGATGCTTACACTTCATGTGGTTGGTCAGATATTGCTGAAGAGAAAACGTTTTTGAACATATTTTGCAATGGAATTCTAAGCCAGATAGTTTATTCTGCTTTCTATCTTGCACTAAGCCAGCATTTTTTTGCTTTCTCAGCTTCATATGCTTGTTCAAATTGTACTCCTTTGAGGATGTCTTGGGATAAACACTGCACGTAAAGGTTGTACTTGATGGTTGTTTCTCACTGCTTTCACTTCTACTTGCATGTTCCTGATCGCTTGATAATTCTACTTGCAAGCCACTGCTGGAATGAAGGAGATGATGCTCATGCTTCCCTCGCTTCATGTGCATAGTCAGGTCACACTTTCGAGCATATGATTTTTCACATTTCTTGCATTTATAGACTGAAGATGTCTTTGTTGAACTTTCTTCCACCTTAGTAACATTGTCCTGTTGGGTTTCCAGTTCCTCTTTGGCTTTTTCGATGTTCTCTCGAGATGAAAATGAAACAGGAAGACTGCTATGGCTTGGATTAGGAGAATGCTCTTTCTGCTCTTTCTGAGCATTTGACGACTGGATGGTACCACTTGTGCTGGATCCACAAGTTCCAAGAGGAATCAGTTTATGCCTTGCAAAGTCTTCTCTGCTACTGAATGCTTGGGGGCATTCAGAGCAATGAAAATACATATCACTGCCTCGCTTGGGTGAAACAGCCGTTTCCACTTGAGCTGTTTCATCCTCTTGTTCCCAGCCACCATCACTTTCAGCAGAATCTTCCATCTTGTCTCCCCCATTATCAATTTCAGCTGGGTCTTTGTAGACGGAACTGTGGTTGACAGGGCCTTTTGGCTCTCCCTCATGACAACTGCTCAAGCGGTTTTTTGCACTGCAGAATTTTTGCTTATGAACATTGAGATTGCTCAAACGTTGGAATATTTTGCCACAACCAGTGCAATTGAGTCTCTCATCTTGATGACCCTGTTGATGGTTAAGCAATGCATTGTTGTCGGTGAAGGTCTTCGGACACAGGAAGCAAGCATAAATGTGATTACCATAATGCTCCTCTAAGGCATCCTTACTGTCAAAGATAATGTTGCATTCATTGCAAGGATATTCTTCACCCACGCTATGAACGTCTTCATGCTCTAACAACTCCAGGTCTGAGGCAAACTGTATGCCACAAAATTGGCAAAGAAATGTGTGAACTTTCATGTGATGTAGTAGATGGCTTTTGTCAGTGAATGCCATATCACAATTATCACAGTTAAAGAGTTCCTTACCTAATTGAGTTTCTGATACCAAACCTGAAGATGTACCCGCTTCTTCCTCCGAGTGTGAATGAATAATGTACTCGAACGTGGCAGGGGCCGACCAATGTCTTCATCAGATTCCCGCTCTATTCCCGCTCATCATCTTCATTTCCTGCCCCTTTCCTGCCCCTTGAAGGGCATAAAACCCAAAGGCTCTGGGTCTGGCTTGATGCTTGGTCCAGTCACCTTGGTGTCACTATGGAAGGTGTCATTCTCGGTTTTGATGCTGATGGTTTTTGACGTCGGCTCCCGCTTTCTGGCTTGTTACATCTCACCTGTAATGGTACCAGTTCCTGGAGATTAAAAGAAGAATTTTTAGGGCATAAACATTAATTTTTGTTCAAATTCCATTTCTGTATTATAGGTTATCACAAGGTATGGTTTTCTCCTCCCCTCCCCCCCCCCCCCCCCCCCCCCCCCTCACTTGCCACATTGTCGAGATTAAATGAATCAAGTACATTTCTCTAGATTCAATACCAATAATTGTATACACAGCCATACCAACCACAAATAAATTATTTTGCGTGCACAGATGCACTGAATGTTCATGATGACAAATAAGTATACCAATATGGGGAAACAAATTTGTCTTCAGAACCGGGATTCAGGATCTGTCATCATATCCAAGCCTTCAATTCAAGCAGACTGAGTTGAAGTGTGCTAAATTCTTCTTACCACAAGCTGGAAACCCGTCTCTGGTAGGTTAAGGGTAGATTCTGTTTATACCAATACCAAACTTACTTCAGGACACCCCTAAACCTGTCTCAGACAATTACTCGATGTGCTTACAGATCCCTCTACTTCAAAGCGATCTTGGGTAGCTTTAGAGTGCCCTTGGAATTGTAAGATTGCTTTCAAATCCAGTGTGATGGGGAGCAAACCCAGATAACAAACCAACGTTGGACCAACGTTTGAAAGTCGAAAGTCGAAAGTCCTTAGACGTTGGAAAACTAGTTAGGTGGAGGAATGTCGGACAGTCGACGAACACAACGTTTACATCGTTGGAAACTAGTTTGTTGGAGAGTTGTTGGACAGTGGACAATAACACAACGTTGGAAACTATACATTTGCTGGATATTTGTTGGATATTTGTTAGACAACTAACAATGACACAACGTTGGAAACTAGTTAGGTAGAGGAATGTTGGATAGTCGACGATGACACAACGATGACACAAACTATAGTTTTCTAAGTCTAAAAAAAAAAACTGTGTGTAGTCCCATATATGAGTGTTTTGTATGGTTCGGATTCTGCTATAAGGTGACATTTGGAACATTTTTTTATTTATTTATTTATTTTTTTTTTTAATTTTTTTATTTTTATTTTTATTTTTATTTATTTTTTATTTTTATTTATTTATTTTTTTTTTTTTTTTTTGGGGGGGGGGGGGGGGTGAGTATGAAAGCCCTTGGCATTTTCAATTATCTGAATTTACCCCCCCCCCCCCCCCCCCCATTGAACTGAATTTGACAAAGAGCAAAAATTAAGTTTTGGCCGATGTCCACTTAATCATGGTATTGCTCAAATGCAGCCATCATGGCACCAAAACATTTTTGGAAGCAGCAAGCAAAAGGCCTAGCTTCCTTTATGCTATGCAACAAGCTTACAAGCCTGAATGAATGATAAGCTCTCAAGCCACGAGCAGTACCAGGCCTCTGGGAACGACTTTTTTTTCACAGAGGGTGCTGAGCCCCTGAGCCCAATGTTAGGTTACCGCACCTTAAGCAAGCGGTGTTTCAGTATTCGGGCAACATGAAGGGGAAGTTGTAAGGTAAGTCCTAAATTTGCCGACAGTTATTCTGCATTCTAAGTCAGTTCTAAGTACCCCCTCCCTCTCACACAAAACACAAGAAGTTATTTTGAAACAATATCACAGATACATATTTTCATTATCTTGATGAATTATTTAGGTTTTTTTTTTTTTTTTTCGGGTGTGACTTTTCTGTCTAGATTATATGAACCACCTTGTTTTTAAATTTTTGCGAGAGAACGAAGCGAGTAATCAGAAAAAATGGACTTCTTGAAACTTCTTCTTAAGAAAGATCATTGTGTCATTTTGTCATGAAAATACATTGTTGGCCTATATCTGAAGCGGACTGAGTGAGCCAAAAATAGACATTCTTGTTATGAAAAAGGTGTTATTTGGTCATTAAAAGGGGCCTCTGTAGGCCTATAAGATATCTGAATGATATGATCACCTTGCTGCCTAATATGACTTTATTTTGACAACTCGCTGGTCTAGTTGTTTGAGGTCTCGCAAAAAAACAACTGTTTATAAATATTATAAGCAAGGAAACGCACATTCTTTTAACGATATAGAAGTATTATTTTGTCATCAAAATACACTGAACATTTTTAGAAAATGTACATTCAGTCACCTTGCTCGCCGGATTTCTATTTACTAATCATTATCATTATTATTCTTTCTTTTTTTTTTCTTTTTTTTTTCTTTCCGAAACCATCCTGAATCTAAATATGATACGGGTCAGAGCAACGAGCGAGGAAAAATATACCTTTTTTTAGGTAGAAGTGATAATTCGTCATTTAAGGGGCCAGCAACTGGGAAATCATGGGGAAAATGAATTTGCAAAAGGCGTGTTTACTTGTACATTATAACCTGTCCGGGTTATGCGAGCCCCTCGGACTAATGCGATAAAAGTTCGGACAGCACGAAATTTACCGAACTCAGTGTAATCACATACTCCGGTTTCTCACATTTCTCAACAATCTTAAGTGTTTAGACTCTTATCGGGTCTCATCATGTGCACTCGAAAGAAACGTCTTATATAGTGCTCCAAAATTTCAAAATACATACAAAATACAAAATCAATATAGTTTAATTCTGGTTAGTCTAGCCATTACTCTTTATTGCCAATTTATTACAATTTTAGCCAAGGGGAGAAAGAACAAAGATAAAGGAAGAAGGAAAGGAAAAGGCGACAAAGAATGAAATGAGGAAAGACAGAGAATTAGGAAAAAAGGAATAGGTCTATATACATAAGGGAAAGAAAAGAAACTGGAGAAATGAGCAAAAAATAAAGGAAACATGAGGAAAGAACAATATCAGATAGAAAGGTGATATCAAAGAGTAAGACGTAAAGATAAAGGGTGACATAAAGGAAGCGACAAGAAGGAATAATGTGAGGAAATTAAGACACAGAAATTAAAGAAAAATAGACCAATAAGATATTATGGAACGAGTACAACATTAAAGACGTGGAAATGAATTCATATTTAATTTTTCATCTTTCGTTTAATAAAAGGCCATACAAGCTTATAACTCGGCGCAACTCAACAAGGGCTTGTGGTAAATTTATGTGCAATAGGTTATACCGTTAAATAATGAGATGTTTACCCCGAAAAAGAAAGTTTTTTTTTTTTTTTTTTTTTTTTTTTTTTGGGGGGGGGGCAAAAAAGAATAAGCAGCTTTCCACTACCAATCATTTCGCTTACACTTACACATCCTCCCAACGTGTCAGAACTTGAGAATCGTGGCCCCCCCCCCCCCCCCCCCCGGCTAGCACCAGTGGAAAATGGCACTGCTTTTATAGTGTTGCAAGAGAGAATCTTGATCTACAATGAGTAGCAGTAGTAAAATCTATGCCAAGCTATTACTGAACGCACCTAGCCAAAAGGGATCGAAGGGGCAGTAAGAGATATCTTCCCCATCCAAATACACATGCTCATCATTATTTTTCCAAGTAATATTATAATTGAAAGTATCATGCAGTGATACATTATCAAACAAATGCATCTTTCGCAAAAAAAATGTCAAGCACGCGTGAAATTTTTCACGGTTCCTTGCTGCAAGAAGAAGAAGAAGGAGGAGGAGGAGAAGAAAAAGAAGAAGAAGAAAAAGAAGAAGAAGAAGAAGAAGAAGAAGAAGAAGAAGAAGGAGAAGAAGAAGTAGAAGAAGGAGAAGAAGAAGTAGAAGAAGGAGAAGCAGAAGAAGATCATTGTGCTGATTATTATGACGAGCATTCATGTATTCAGCAGATCATAAGCCTAAGTTCAGTTCCAAAATATTATTCTTGGAACCCCAAATGCGCGGGAACATTGATTCGCGGGACCCAAACACGCTAGCTGTACCCGGCGCTACCAGCTAGTATGTAATAATATTATAAAGGTTTACTTAGTTCATCGAGAGTCAATCTGTTCGAGAAATGCAATATTCAAATGAGTTTTAACCCAAAGTAAAAGTGAAGGTTGATTCTTTTCATGAAAGAGAGCAGTGCGGAGATAGGTTGTACATGTTTGCATTGAACTTCATTATTTATTACAGATGCAATAAACAGATAAAATGTTGACTATCAAATTAGAATTTGGAAAGGCAAATTTGTAGAGGTACAATCGAAATTAAAACAAGAACTAAATTCTTGAATACAGGAGTATGGAAATTCACTCATTTACTTAAATAATACATGAATTGATCGTGCTATTTTTCAGCACTCATTAGAAGAAAAAAAAAGCGAGCATAGGAATTGTAGGAAAAGATGTGTGATATTTAAATAAAATGTCAGCATGTAATTCACTCATGAGCTGTAAGCATTGCTTCTCATAAAAACGCTTTCTTTTAAAAAGGAAATATAAATATAGGTTTTCCAGGTCAAGTATCCGCAGTATCAGAGCAAATGTCATTCAAGTGTCAATAGGGAAATCAAAAGTCCCCTAAAACCTGACAAATATCCAAACAGGTAAATAAGATGTCCACAGAGAATTAAAATAACCACACACAATACAATAGAAATCGTTTTCAAAAGGGAAATCAAATGTCCATGTAGCAAGTCCAATATCATCATAAAGGAGTCAAATATCCACACAATAGAAATTGTTACATAATCCTGTGTCAATTAGAGTATCAAGTCTCTCATATGTAAATCAAATTGTCGTACAAGTAATTCATGTGTCTGTTGACTAGGCCTAAAGCAGACAGCAAAGATGGTGATATGTCTCAGGTAATGCAAACAAGTGGAAAAAATCTCTCAACAACCTGAAAGTAAAATCGATTTTTTTTTTCTCTCTGTCATGTCTGTAGAAAAAAAAAGTGCGCATGCATCTATTCACGAAATAACAAGAAAATTATTGGAAGGGGTACATGTAAAAGTATTCAAAGTGTATAAAAGTGTGCAAAAATAAATGGACATTTGTGTTTGAAGCTGGATAATGCAAGAGATAGAGAAATATTTCTCCATAATTTGAAAAACTTGTGTCTTGATTTTTTTTTACGAAAAGAAAAAAGGTAAATACATGTGTGTATCATTTTGATATATGACTATCAAAAATTGGATACAGAAACAGAATAGATACTGCCCAGAACGTTTTCTTTTTTTTCCATATGAAATGTGACATGTGAGGAAGTCATATTCATAAAGATTTATTCTGAGTTTGGTTAACGAACATTTCAATGAAAAGCAGATTTTTTTTAATACTTGTGTTCAATGTCCCGTGATGCGTGTGCCTTATAATGAAAAGTACAATTTGTATGTAAGAAAATGGTTATATGCGTATAATGGCGTATCCAGGAATTTTCAACGGGGGGGGGGGCAAGGCGAGGGAGCGAAGCGACTGAGCGGGGAATCAAGGATGTTGGAGGGTGTACATCCCACCCACCGTAATGAGATTTTTAAGAATTCGTGCACGAAAATGGAATTTTCTGCACACTAAAATTCAGTATTAGGGGTAGCTTATAAGAGAAGTACCATATGGGGGCAAAGCGAGGGTGTGGGAGGGGGTATCCTCCCTCCCACAATAAGGAGATTTTTGTTAATTCGTGCATGAAAATGGCATTTTTGTGGACACTAAAATTCAGTATTACGGGTAACTTACAAGAGAATTAGCATATAGGGGGGGGGGGGCAAGGCGAGGGTGTGGGAGGGGGTCGGCAGGGAGATTCTTGAAAATTCGTGCGTGAAAATGACATATACTGCACACTAAAATTCAGTATTGGGGTAACTTACATGTATATGAGAAGTGGCATAGCTAGGGCTCAGCCGAGGGAGCGAAGCAACCGGGGGAGGGGGGGTGGGAGAGGGGATACCCCCTCCCACGATAGGGAGATTTTTGTAAATTCGTGCATGAAAATGACATTTTCTGCAATCAGATTAAGTATTAGGGGTAGCTTGTATGAGAAGAGGCATATTTACGTTTTACTTTCATTTCCCAGGGTAGGGGTAGGGTGAGTTTTGTGAAGTGAACTCGATGAAGTTTTATTTCATTATATATATATTGTTATTTTTTTTTAAGGGATTTTTTTTTTTTTTTTTGCTCACTGGTCAATGGGGCCCCCTTGTGCCCCCCTTAGCTACGCCACTGTATATGCGGCTCAAGTACACATTGAATTAAACTATTGCCAATTGAGATCACTATTCGACATTTGATTTCCTTGATGGGAAATTGCTCCAGCTAATTGGATATTCATATATTTACTGATGTGACTTTTGAAGTCCCTTATAGGCTATTTGGCATGTACTATGTGGACATATAATTTTACATGGACATTTTAACTCCCTAATCGGTTATTTGAAGTACATGTACTCTAGGTAAATCGAGTACCAACATGGACATTAACTTATCTCTCTAGACATTTGAACTGCCTAAATTGACACCATTCTTGTAATGTGGACATTTATTTAACAACATGGACATTTGAACTGCCTATGATAGGTTCCAACTAGTGGACACTTGACCTGGAAAACCTAAATTACTATATCGTTTCACCATTTGGTGCACAATGAATATCAGTACACTAGAACAAGAATTTCAAAGAAAAAAGCAGCATATGAACCGAATCCCGCTTTTGACGATTAAGAAAAAAAAAGGAAAAAAGCAAAGACAAGATGACAGTATCGATTCATACTGAAGAGACTCATACTAAAGTATTCGTAAAGCCTCTTGAAATACTGAAACACTGAAATTTAACATTATGTTAATGATTGTGAACTGATGAAAAAGGGGATTGACGACATCCTTAGAATGTATTTTGATTTCAAAATTTATATTCTCCTGCACATAATAAATTATAATCATAAATTCCATTAACGATTTTCAGGATAATTTGTGGAAAACTGCAGATTTCAGACACTGAAATGGTATAAATATCAAATAAGTAATAAAGGATAATGAGTGAATGATACAATTATTGTACAATCATAAACTGATCCTTTTAAAAAATCATTAAAATAGTTTTTACAAAATAAATTAACAGATGAGGGGGAAGGGGATTAAACATAATTGTAAAGTAATAAAAACACAAATACATTGCATACGAAAGTTGTAATGAATACTAATCACTTAGAAAACTCGTTATAATCAATGAACTAAAGAAAATAATGTTAAAGACCTCAATTAAAGCCTTTACTGACCCAGGTAAATTGGATTAAACATAATGAGTTAATAAATACAAAAGTAAATAATAATCATATCAAAAGTAATGAGCAGGAGACCAATTCATTCTTTCATATAGCTCAAGTCTTAATGTCTATAATCCATAAAATAATTGATTATCTTACCTGCTTAGTGGAGTTGTTCCATTACGTAGTCAGTGATTCAGTCCTTTCATTGGATAACCAACGCAGCTTCCATGGAATAGCCTCCACGACGATATAGCCAAAGATTCCCTATTAAATGCGTGAATTTTTATAGTCTAGACTGCATCACCAGTCATGAAAATCAGAGGAGGCAGAACATCGCGGGCTCGCACAATGGAAGTGGGAGGGCACATTTTGTTTGGCAGACAAAAAGTGCCCTCCCATTTCCATTGTCTGAGCCTGACGTTTCGCCACCTCTGATGACAATATCAATGCTATTCACTCATCCGAGGAACAGGTGCAAAAATAATGTCTCTGCAATAGCCTATCATTCAGACCAATTCCCTTTGGGCATGGTGGGTGTTGTTTTTGTTCTTTATTGACAATGTCAAAACAGTTGTTTAAAAATCATTAGCATGATAAGATTGTTTGAAATATGAACCAACAATTGTTTTAAAAGTCTAGTCTATATGTTTAACATACAACATTTCTAAACAACAGTTGGTAGGTTCATAACCTAATGATTTACACCAAAAAAAATTTCTCCAAAAGGCAGAGTGTCCGTCTTTCAAAGATTAATGAAATGCATCTGATTGTACGAGGTTAATTGGCATATACCACGTACAGCGCTCGATTCGTATTGAAAAAAAAAATCAATGAATAAAATAAAGTTAATTATCGTAATATTCCAGCAAACACATAACGTTTTCAGAACGTTTCCTGAAAGTTTTTTTTTTTAGGTTCCGTACGTTTTCGTCTAAAACGGACGTTTTTAAAACGTACATATAACGTCAAATTTTGGACTTAGCATTAACCACAAAGCACATTTTTTGTTTTTTTTGGAAAACGTTTTTAAAACGTCAATGGAGTTTACAAAATGAAACGTCCTTTTCAAAACGTTTGTAAAACGTTATCGGACGTTACAAAATTAAACGTCCGGTACCTAACGTGTACAGAACGTTTTTTCCTGACCTATTTTTTTGAACGTTTATTAAACGTGTTAAAAACGTCCAATTCCAAATCATTATGAATGAGTAAATAAAAACACTTTTCTTCAACGAATGCAGAATCGTTACCAAATTTCTTTTTTCCGATGTCCAAATGAACAAATAAACACATTCTTCTACCAAAAATCAGTCGGTTGATATCATAAATGAAACATATGAAATTTTCTTAAACATATAATGTTGGACTCAATAGGCAACGTCAATCATGATGTAAACGGACATTTTGGGTCTGTGCTCACAAACTACATCAAAATCAGCTTGGGATTTTCGCGCGCAGAGACGAGTGTAGTTTTGTTCCATGGGAATTCCCACAATGTACAGTTTATAACCATTGCGAAGATAGCAAACAGAATAAAGCAGAACAGAGGCCGCGGAGCCGGGGGGGGGGGGGGGGCTGGAGGGGCTTTAGAGAATCTACCCAAAGCTTTGTCGAATTACTTATGATCATGTATGTGTGCGCTTGTAAGGGATATTTGACATAGATTATTGAATCATACAAAAGTTTAACCACAGCAATTTCATGCAGACGGTAGCCACAAGGTAATTGGTATTTTGTGAATTCTCCTCGTTGTCTTCCCCGGGTCATTTCCCTCCCTCAGTCATGTGTGTCGGTTTTGGATGGTTAAACCAACTGGTTTTGGAATAAATAGCATGAAGTATTATTACTATTAAAATTTTTCTTTTTTTTTTTTTTTTTTACTTGGGACGGACTCAGTAATGATAGGATGGTGCCAAATATAGAAGTAAATCTCTGACTGAATTGAAAGAGTTAATTTGCAATGGGGTTACGTTGGTTAAGAATTACTATAGCTGCTATATGGTGTAAGCAAGGAAGGGAGTTGTTGGGTTTTTTTCCTAGTGTAAAAGGATATAATAATAATAATAATTAATAATTGTATATTTATATTGCGCAATTTCTATAGAAATATACTCAACTGCGCAGAAGAATCCATAGTAAAAATAGGAGGGGCAATGCCAAAAATAACATAAATGAATATAAGTTAAATCAAATAAGGGGGACCTGGGAAGCCTACTCTCTCTACAAAAATGCCTTACAAGAAGCCTATCTCCTGAAAACTCTCCTGAAACAGGTAAGTTTTTAGAAGGTTTTTGAGCAAATTAATTGATGATGCATGTCTCCTTGAGGGAGTGAGACTATTCCAGAGTTTGGGGGCAGCACAAACAAAGGCGCGGTCACCTAGAGTAATATAATCTTTGTTTTACACGGTGGAATACTGAGGAGCATGGTGTCATTGGAGCTACGTAGCCTGTAGGACTGGGATAGTAATTTCAATGTCAGGAGTTTACTGAGATAAATGGGGGCCAAACCACGGGGAGCCTTATAAGTAAGAAGAAGTAGTTTGAATTTAATTCTCTGGCGTACTGGAAGCCAGTGCAGATCATGAAGAAAGGGACTTACATAGAGAATTTGGGGGAAGTGCATATAAGTTTGGCACATGCATTTTATACACGTTGGAAATAATATACCTGAGATTCTGGTAAGCCAAACAGCAGTCCATTACAGTAGTCTAATTTGCTTGTTACAAAGGCATGGACCAGTGTACTGATGTCATGTGCGAGTTAAGTATTTACGGATGTGACGAAGGTTATATAGATGATAGAAGGCTGCTTTGTATGTTTTGGATATGTGGGTCTCCATGTTCAGCTGAGAGTCAAACCAGACACCATGGAAGGTTTTGTTGCAACCATGGACTGCTTGACTACAGTATTTCCAAATGTTACACAGTTTATATTCAGTTTTCGCACTTGTCTAGGTGATCCAATGATAAGGAATTCAGTTCTGTTGTCGTTGAAATTCAGCTTACCACCTACGGAGATCCATTAGACAGTGTCCGAGAGCTGAAATACAGGATCGTTCTTGTTCCCTGACTGGGCTAAATGAAAAGTATAATTGCGTATCATCTGCATAGCAGTGACAAGATATATTGCGAGAATATGCTTTGACGATTGCAAAAAGTCCTGTACAGCAAAATTGATGCATGCTCGTGGTATCTCGACAAGGTTATTGATACTTCTGCAACGGCATCTTAGGTGTTATATCTAGGGGTAAATTCAACGACAGAAATGTGCTGCTCTGCTGTATCTGAAACAGTTCCAGAAACAGTCTAGCAGAGTCCTGACATATAAAACTATCAGCTGGTTATTAACTCAAAGCATACAATGCAGTAGAACATACAAATTTGTTCAAAAGAACAAGAGCTCTGTGGAGTGCTGCAATCATGCGCTCTCTATATATTTTATATATATTGGGCCCCTCGGGACTCGGGACTCGGGGGCCCTGGACTGACTAAGGAAGCCGAAGGAGGGCTGTGGCGCAGATATCTTCGGGAGAGCTGTGCTATTTGCGGTGGCTCCTTTATTGTTGTGTTTTTATATTATAACTTTCTTGTCACTTTATCATTCTTATTTTTTTATAGTCATTGTCAAATTATTACCATTAACTTGTAAATATTGTGTAATATTATGTGATTAGAAAACTGATAAAACACATATATTAGAAAAAAAAGGGGGCGGGGAAGGGAGCACCACGTTCCGATGAAGTAGTCCTCTGAGTTCTGAAGCAAATGGTGTGACAACTTGGACCCATCGTACATTTGACGATGGGTATAAAGGTGGATTCATCATGGCATTGCAACACATGTCGAAAAGAATGACGTCGCGACGAGGGTACTGTGTGTCGCAATCAATGACATTATGGCCGGGGCTCTATTTTGGGCAAGCCTCCATGGGTTCTTTCCACAACAGAAAATGAAGAAGCAAGACGGCAACGATGTTTGGTAGCTCTGGCTAGACTGCCCCTCTGCTGAGTGTTATTCTCTCCTTTATGCTAACATGCATACGTATGAACTATCAAATAACAATATATCAATTAATATTTATCCTACATAAATCAACAAAAGAAACTATATAAATATTCAAAAGTTTGTCATGTGATTACTAATGAAAATTCAAAGAGTAGGCCAGTTAGAAGATGTGGTGTGTCATGTGATTATTATGAGGAAAAGTGATCATAGAAGAGGCGGGGGAAAGCAGAAAAGAGTGTCAGAGCGATTATTGAAGTAAGTGGGTGGTATATGTGGGGCATGTGGACATGAAAAGAAGAACATACTTATTGACGAGTAGGGACACAGAGTCTATAGAAATCAAAGAGGATAAGCAAACATGTAACTTAGAGCATAAGATAGCAAGCGAACCTTATAAAGAAGTACATGTACGAGCCCTACAGCATATGTTATTATCTGTAATGAATGATTCTTTGTACTATGCTTAATATTGAACGCAGAAATAAATGTCAAACATCATGAGGCTATGGCACCATGTATCGCAATCGATGACGTCATGATTGTATAAACAGATTTGTCGCAGTCGATGACGTCACGAGGCTATGGCACCCTGTGTGGCAATCGATGAGGTCATAATGCTATGAATAAATTTGCCTGAGGTCTAACCTATAACTACACGCTTGCTTTGCTCGTTCGCTGTTTTAAACGTAAAATGGGCAAACACCACACCCGGCCCCTGGCGAACAAACTACAAAATGTAATAAACAATGACCCATGAGCTGGGAAATGAGACTTCGTTCCGAGTCAGACTGGCCCGGAAGAGAGTCTGTTGGGGCCACACTCCGTTCTGGTCAAAAGTGTCCCGGAACAAGATCATAAATGACCTGAAATAGGGTCAAGAAGACTTGATTCTGGGTCACATCTGACCTATTCCAGTTCTTTTTTTGGCCTCAACGGATTATTATCCGGGTCAATCTGACTCGGAATTTTCAAAAGTGTGTGCTCCGATGACGGTTTGACATGTTTCAGCGCCAATGATATTACGAGAACAATTTTGATAATTTTTCAAAGCGGATTCCTGATTTTTATTAGAAAAGGTGAGAACAAAATGGAAGAGTTTGAATGCAAAAAATCTGATATATCCACTTTGCCAGACTAAAATATTTGCAATTAAAGATCAAGAAAAATTAATGTTAGGCTCGTGGACTACATCTGCTACAGCAGAGGACAAAAAAAAAATGAGGACTTAGTAATAAAACCACGGGACCTCACGCGGAGGTGAACGGTGTTAGACTCTTTAAAGGAGAGATGTACATGTACAGGGGGTTCCCACGTTTTTGTTTTTGTTTTGGTTATTTTAGTTTTTTGTGTGTTTTTGTGAAGTATTAACTCTGCCTTGTCAGAGAAAAACAGAGACCACAAATTCCCCCCTCCCCTCTCTTTCTCTCTCTTGCCCCCCTTATTTTTTTTATTTTTATTTTTTTATTTTATTTTTTTTTTTTTTGGGGGGGGGGTGGAGTCAAGTTGAAGGTTCGGCAAATAAATGGCGATACCAGCAATCAATATCTAGCTGCTCCCCTCCCCCCCCCCCCCCCCCCGCCCCCAGGGCCCTGCCTCTCCCTTTTTAAAGACCAACCTCTGTCTGAATGGCATCAAAAACATTATCATTTCTGGTAGACCTACAGTAAAAACTCATATAACGAGGTCCATGCGACCATCAAAATTACCTTGTTATAGCAGGAATCTCGTTCAAGTTTAAAAACGGTAAAATGTAATAAGCTTGGACCGGAATATTACCTTCTTATATCAGGATTCAGAAATATTGTTATATCAAATCTCTTTATACCGAGTTTCGGGAATTAAAATCAACATCACCAAGCACGCACAATCTTAATTTCTTTGTCAAAATAGTCAAAGGAAGATCATGTTGAAAATAAGTTTGTCCATTTTTTGTTTTACTGACAAAATCATAAGAGGGTAGCCAACAGAAAGTGTAGTTGGCATCGGAGAAAACAAAATCCATCTCAAGCCCTCTCGCTTTCTCTCCCTCTCTCTCTCTCTCTCTCTCTCTCTCGCTATCTTCCTTTGAAATAGAGGATGGGGTAGGTTGGTGATGTTAAGAATCGACAACTAAAATGGCCAAAACCGTTTATCTACCCCCCCCCCCCCCCTAAAGACCACCCTTGGTCCGGGTGGTCGTCCTACTAAAATCACCATCATAATTACATATACCACTGTTATCATGAACACAATGCAATCACCAACATCACAAAGCACGCTCCATTTTAATTTATTTGCAAGAAAATACAAGTGCACTGCAGTACAAACAAAAGAAAGTAATAATAAATTCATGTTTGAATCAGGTTTATGAATCTTTTAATTTATTACTGACAAAATCATGTTACGGAACACAAAGCGAAATTGGCATATGAATAGTACATGTATATAATACACGGTAAGATGATAGGAGATCTATATAAATGCCATGTTGGCTAAATCATAAACATGTTTAGTAATAGGCTACTTCCCATAAAAGGCATCATAAGTATGACAAAAATTATTTTTAAAGAGCCAACAACGGTTACAAGCGATAAATAGAATTATCCAAAAATATTCCCATTGCCAAAATGATTAAGTCAAAAGTGGTAAATTCAATGCCGATATGTTCAGGTGAAACAATCGTACAGCCTCTATGCTGATTTTCGCACGTACATGTTCATCAAGCACATACATGTGCAGAGTGTACATGAAAGCTATTCTTGGTTAGCTAGTTTACTTCGCATTACACATGAATAAATTATTACATAAGAAAAAAACGAAAATGTACATCATTTAGAGTATTTTCAACTGGCATAGAAACTCGAGATGCAATTGGTTTCTTATCTCGTAATACAAAAAGCCTCTTAAAGTAAGTGGTAAGTAGTAGATTGCATCACACCTGTACGCGTATCAACATCTTTAGCAGAATGTGGTCAGAAAAATTCTAAATGTCAATAAAAAAAGCCAATTGTTGTTCTGTATTTAATACACAATGTAGTGACTGTACAAGTGGCCATTCGCGCTTTCTCTTCTAAATGTATCTAAAGGCCCTATCCCATACTACCGTTTAACGATTCCGTCTGAGAAACGAACGCGTACGTTCAATAGACTTTTTAACTTCGTTCTTCAGTTGGTTTACAGACGTATCTGGACGCTGGCAGACGGCGCTAGTTCATGGCCACAATTTTTTGAATCTCCCTCCGTCTGACATAAATATTTAGACGGAGGCAGACGGAATCGTTAAACGGTAGTATGGGACAGGGCCTTAAACAAGATTTTAAAGCAGCTCAAGCAAAATACGTCAATGTTGAAATTGAACAACTTCATTAAAGAATCAACAGAAAGCATTAAAATTGATGAGTCATTTGAGGCTTTCGATAACAATGTTTTCAAAATCCGTTTAACACATTCCAGAATGAAACAAACAAAAACTCCTAAATTGACCTCACAAAGGTTATGCATTATCAATATCATGCATATAGCCTCCATGTACATGTCTAATCAAATTGTCTATCAACCTATTCCTTGCAAATTCAAGCATAAACATAATGACTACATACCTCATAACTGGTGATTGGTCACTGATGACAACAGGCCTGAGTCAAGGACGTTTAAAATTACAGGAACAATTCAAATTACAAAAGCAGGAAATGTTTTTAAAACGCCCCTTAACGGCAATAATAATCAAATACAATGTACTTGCATTATTCACATAATCTGTTCAACTTTATGCAAGTAAACTGACAAATTGTAAATATTGATATAACTTGGGAATATAAATCAACCAATAAAAATTATACAGTAAATTCTATTTTTAAACAGGTGCTTCCCATAGCTAGACGAATTATATGTAGTCAGTCAAAGGACAGCACAGTAAATTTACTGCATTTTCGCAAACATTCATACAGGAATTAGGAAGACAATTCGAATAAATGTATAACGCTATTTTAAAAACACATCTACATGACGTCAAAGGTTATGTACAGCTGGGTTGCAAAATGAAAATAGTTTCACATTGTCCGCCTTCCATCAAAAGATACAATGCGCGATTATGTGATTATATTTAGTGTTCAGATGGCGCGACAAATCACCCCACTTTAATGTTACACACGTAATGAACGCGCTTTAACGCGTCAACTCTAAAAAGATATCTTTGTCAAAAGTTGCGCAGACGAATGCATGACATCGTATTTTGAGCTCAATTTGATAGAATCTAATTGATCTACAGCCTTTTTGCAGCCAGGCGACAAAAAGAAATGTCTCCTGCTTGGCGATTTTTTTTTCCCTCTTATTATCATGCCATACACTTTAACACTAGAAATGTTGCGAGAATCAGTCGCGTGGAATTGTCGCGCCATATATGAACAAGCCTTTGTTGTGAAGTAATCTGACAAACAGTCTGACCTTTGAGGGCTATACCCAAACTGCACTTAACCTTCAATACCTTTCAGATAAAGCATTTCATACATACATATTCCAATGTCTACAAACAATACCGTTGGAAATTACATGTACCATGAACACGTACGTACATATCACTTACATATGAATAAACAACAAACTAGAAAAGTTCTTTAAAATCTGATGCTGACGAAAAACTTTAGAAAAAGTTGAATGAATGAAATCCATTCCACCTCTCGTAGAGCACTTTGAAAAAAAAATAGACGTCGGTTCATCTCATTGACGCCGTTTAACCTTCCTAAATGCGGAGAAGTTAATAAGCAATCATTTCACAACATATAAATTCATAAACAAGGAAACCGCCATGAAGTCCATTCTAATAACCAAGAATTAATCAAATGAAACAAAAGACTGCAGTGCCATCCAACTTTAAACACATTTATAAATGTAGGCGAAAGCAGCTATCTCAAGATCTTTGGTATATTGACACAATTGGAGACACAAAATTCTGGTACTTCAACGCATACCTTCTCCCTTGCTCAGCAAAACTGCGTTCACGGATCGTATGATGTAATCCAACAACTAGCTTAAGAAGTACAACAGGCACTGAAAATTTTGACAATAGTATACATGCTGTATGAATACAAGTAAATCACAAATGAGTTCAATGAGTTGTTTTCTTTTATTCAAAAAAATGATTACACTCCTGTCTCATTCGTGCTACCAAAAGAATTAACTTCAGGGGCCCGTCTTACAAAGACAAAGATAAAGAGTTTCAACTGATTCAAATCGATCGCAACTTTGAGATTGATCTCAACTGTGTACTTAAGAGGTAGGAGTTTAGATCAATCTCAATTTAAAGTTGCGATCGATTTGAATCAATCGCAACTCTTTGTAAGACGGGACCAGATAGGTAGGCGAACACTACATCTGCCACATTAAATACTGCTAAGACTGTAATGTACACCACAGTGAAAACACTATTCTTGCTCATCGGTGATAAACATGCCAATTCAGTGTCCTACAGGGGAACACTATAGCCAGGGAGTAAGAGAATCCTTTGTACGAATCATCCTGAACTTTTGGTCCTGGTAATTCTGGGAAAGCGGGCAACCCTGTCCATGATCATACGATACAACATTCCTTACAGCATGTTCTAGAAAACAGACGTTGGATGGATTCAATCATTTAAGCTTACATGGAGGACAAATGGGAGCGTTCATGGCTGTGCACCAGTTCTAAGGAAGTGAATACCTTGTCGCAGAACCGACAGATCAGAATTCGTTCTGGTATCACCTTTGATCTCTTTACAGAACTTCTGGTAGTGCTACTGGTTCCTGCATCTTCTTCAAACTCATTGAGCGTATGCTGCTCTTGGTGTATTTCAAGGTTTTTGCTTGATGAAAATGACTTTCTGCAAAGCTCACATTTGTGGGCTAACTTTGGGTTCTTGGTTGGTTTTGATGGACTGGAAACAACTGGGTGATAAACTGGAGAATCCTTTCTTTGGTCACAGGCATGCTCATTCAGGCTCTTCTGTGTTGTAAAGAATCGGTTGCAGTGATTGCACATGAAGACATGGGTGTCTTCATGTCTCTTCAGATCACACTTGTTTGCAAAGTGCTTTCCACATTCTGGACACTTCCATGCCATTTTCAAAGAGTCTACTTTAGCTGAAATATGTTCGACTGTCTTTGTCTTCTTCCCATCCAATAACGGTCCTACGGATATCTCATCGGCTGTTCCTTCCGCACTTTGATCCAGAGGAATTTGCTGCTTACAGTAATTTAAGTGCATGGAGAGGTACCCCTCCTTAGCAAACGACCTGGCACATGCAGAACATTTGAAAGATGATGCTCTTTGCTCCTCTCCTTCCGTTTCTCCAGTGTTCTTACTACCTTCATTTGTGAGCAAGTGGTCACCCTTCTCCATGTGCTTAAGAAGGGAATCCTTCCGGGTAAAGGACCTTGGGCATTTAGGACATTGAAAAACCTTCTGTGCTGACTCCTTTGTCACATGCCTGCCCAATTTCATGTGCACTGTAAGATCACTCTGCCTGCTAAAAACTCTTGGACACCTTTTGCACCGATAAACCGAACCTCTAGATCCTCGTACTTGAGTATCTCCAATGAAATGTTTGCTCTGATCCTTGACGGTAATGTGCTTCCCAAGCGCTATGTGCATGGTCAAGCCAAACTTAGTAGGGAAAGATTTAGGACACTGAGGACATTGGTGAGATGACAGTGCAGACCCTGCTGCAAGTGCCCCATTATCGACACTACTTCTGTTATGATTATATTTGTGTTTTGATTTCTTCAGGTGCTGAGAAAGATTGTATTGCCTTGAAAAGGATTTGGGACACTGTGGACATTTGAAACATGAAAGTTTTTCGGCAGACTTTTGGTTCAGAGCCTTGGGATGTTTGTATTTCACATGTGCTGCCAAGTACCGCTTGTGTGCAAAAGATTTTGGACATCTCTGGCACTGATGCAATGGATGTTTTTCTCTTATGTGCCTCACCAAAGAGTAACGATATTGGTATGTCTTGAGACATTTTGTACACTTGTGCATTAATGGCTGAGACAAGTCTGGCCCTGATCCTTTGATCACGTCCTTTGTTCTTTTGTGCTTACGTCTCAAGTGCACATTGAGATCACACTTCCTTGCAAACTTCTTCGTACATGTAGGACAATTGAAGCTGGGATTTGAAGATTTGATGGGTACTTTCGAAGGGATGACTGCACATTGTCGATCCTGTGGGTGTTTTCGTTTCATGTGCCGAGCAAGGTACCTTTTGTGAGCAAAAACTTTGGGACATATCCTGCAGGGGATTCCTAAGCTTAGTGAAGAATTCAGCTTCATATCTTTCCTCGAAACACTACTCTTGTGCTTTAATTTCATGTGCACTTTCAATTCATAAAGTGTTAAGAATGTCTTCGAGCACACCTTGCATCTGTGCATAGAACTTGAAGATACTGGGCTCATATTCTGTTTAATGCTGTCAGGGTGCTTCAACACCAGATGCCTCTGCAGGAGATCTCTTGTGCCATATGCCCTTGGACATTGCGAGCATTTGAAACACTTTCGAAGTCCAAACTCTGAACTTACAACAGTGGACTTTACTCTACCCTGAGAAGCTCGATGTTGCCGTGCCATGTGTTTGGTAAAATCACATTTCCTATGGAATGATTTTGGACACATGCTGCAATGAAATTCTGAACATTCAGCCACCTCAAGCACTTCAACCATTCTACTGTAATTACTACTGAACTGTGGATGTTTTCGCTTTGCATGGTCTAAGAGATACCGCTTGTGAGCAAAGAACTGAAAGCATATCTTGCATTTGAAGCCTGGACTTGAAGATAATTCAGGGTGCTTCAATCTGATATGCCTCCATAAGGTGGAATTCTGCACATATGCCCGTGGACATTTACCGCACTTGTAATTCCTTCGAAGCCCATTTGACTCTGGAGCAACAAAGGCACCTTTTACTTGCTGGCTAGTCTTTTTGTGCTTTGCGTGCCTCATGTGCATAGTAAGATCACTCTTTCTGTAGAATATTTTTTTACATCTTTTGCAAGGGAACACCGCATCTTTAGACTTCTTAGGTCCCTCTTTTACACTGTCACATTTCAGGCCAGGATGCTTTCGCCTCATGTGATCCATGAGATACCTTTTTGTTTAAAGATTGTTGCACACACTCTGCATTGGATTACACTACTGCTTTCATGTTTACCAAGTTTCATGTGTACAGAGAGGCCATAACGACTTGAGAAGATCTTAGAACAAACTCTGCAACTGAAGGATGAACTTGACGGTAAATTCAGCATTTGCTTGCTACTTCTTGACTCCTGCAGATGCTTCAGTTTGAAGTGCTCTCTCAAATGAAACTTCTTGCCATAGGCCTTTGGGCATTCAGTACACTTGAAAGGTTTTGAAAGTTCTACTGTCTTAGAATTTTTAGTGTCCTGCTGCGGCCCAATTTGGTGCTTACCTCGCTTCATATGCCTGGTGAGGTCACACTTTCTACGGAATGTTTTAGAACACTTTCTACATTGGAATGCCACACTTTGAAACTTCACAAGCACTTCAGCTCTTGAGTTGCTACTTTTCAGTTGTGGATGCTTACACTTCATGTGGTCGGTCAGATATTGCTGAAGAGCAAAAGTTTTTGAACATATTTTGCAATGGAATTCTGACCCACATACTTTATTCTGCTCTCTATCTTGCACTAAGCCAGCATTTTTGTGCTTTCTCAGCTTCATATGCTTGTTCAAATTGTACTCCTTTGAGAATGTCTTGGGACAAACACTACACTTAAAGGTTGTACTTGAAGGTTGTTCCTTGCTGCATTCACTTCTACTTGCATGCTCCTGATCATCTGATACTTCTACTTGCAAGCCACTGCTGGAATGAAGGAGAGGATGCTCATGCTTCCCTCGCTTCATGTGCATAGTCAGGTCACACTTTCGAGCATATGACTTTTCACAAATCATGCATTTATAGACCAAAGATGTCTCTGCTGAACTTTCTTCCACAGCAGCAATAATGTCCTGTTGCCTTTCAAGTTTCACTTTCACTTTTTCAATGTTCTCCCGAGATGAAAATGTATCATGAAGACTGCTATGGCTTGGATTTGCAGAATGTTTCTGCACAATTTGGTTTCCCATTATGGAGTTACCAGAGCTCGATTTCTGAATGGACTTAGCTTCTTTGGTCGGATTTGAAGAGGGCTCTCTTGAGCCCTTTCCTCTCTTGCTGGTAATTTGGCTTAGATTAGGAGAATGGTGTACCTGCACAACTTGATTTCCCAGTATGCATTTATCAGAGCCTGATTTCACAATGGGCCTGGCTTCTTTGGCAGGATATGAAGTGGTTTCAGTTGAGCTTGAGCTTCCCTTGCTTGTCATTTCTTTTCCAGAGAGGCCGTGCACTTTTTCCAAGTGGGACTTAAGGAAATGTTGCAACTTAAACTGTTTAGGACAATTCTGGCATTTGAAGACTTGGTTATGGCTTCTCACATGTTTCTTCAATTTCTTTAAATTTGTGAAGGTTTTATCGCACAGATCGCAAGGATAAATGTGTTTCAGAGAATGCCTTTGCAGTGCTGCCAAAGAAGGGTAGACTGTTTCACAGTCCTTGCATTCAAACCCATTGCTATATGCTGTAGACTCCTGACTTACATGAGCATCTGACGATTGGATGGTACCAGTTGTGCTGGATCCACAAGTTCTAAGGTGAATCAGTTTATGCCTTGCAAAGTCTTCACTGCTACTGAATGCTTGGGGGCATTCAGAGCAATGAAAATACATATCACTGCCTCGCTTGGGTGAAAAAGCTGTTTCCACTTGAGCTGTTTCATCATCTTGTTTCCAGCGACCATTAACGTCAGCAAAATCTTCCATCTTGTCTCCTCCATTATCAATTTCAGCTGGGTCTTTGTAGATGGAACTGTCGTTAACGGAGCCTTTTGGCTTTCCCTCATGACAAATGCTCGAGGGGTTTCTTCCACTGCAGAATTTTCGCTTGTGAACACTGAGATTGCTCCCACGTTTAAATATCTTGCCACAATCAGTGCAACTGAGATTCTGATCTTGATGACCCTGTTGATGGTTAAGCAATGCAATGCTGTTGGTGAAGGTCTTTGGACACAGGGAGCAAGCATAAATGTGATTACCATAATGCTCCTCTAGAGCATCCTTACTGTCAAAGATAATATTGCATTCATTGCAGAGATATTCTTGACCCTCTCTATGAATGTCTTCATGCTCTAACAACTCCAGGTCTGATGTAAACTGTATGCCACAAAATTGACAAATAAATGTGTGAACTTTCATGTGTCGTACAAGATGGCTTTTGTCAGTGAATGCCATACCACAATTATCACAGCTAAAGAGTTCCTTATCTACTTGAGTTTCTGATACCAAACCTTCCGCAGCTGAAGATGTACCCGCCTCTTCCTCGCAGTATGACTGAATAATGTGCTCGGACATGGCAGGGGACCGACCAATGCCTTCATCAGACAGACTCTCTTCCTGCTCATCATCTTCATTTCCTGCCCCTTGAAGGACATGGCTGGTAGGGGCATCTCTTGGCTGTACTAATCCCAAAGGCTCTGGGTCTGGCTTGATGCTCTGTGCAGTCACCTTGGTCTCAGCATGGAAGGCGTCATTCTCAGTTTTGATGCTGATGGGTCTTAAGGATGTCAGCAAATTTCCCACACTGGAAATCTCATCATTTTCTTCAAAGAAGGGTTCCTGCTTTATGTCTCGATCCATCTCACCTGAAATGGTACCAGTTCCTGGAGATGAAAAGAGGAATTTTTAAGAAATAAACACTTGTTCACATTCCATTTCTGTATCAGAGGTTATCACAAGCTATTGTTTTCTTCCACCCCCCCCCCCCTTTTTGCTGCATTGTTGAGATCAAGTGAATGAAGTACTATTTCTCTAGATTCAATACCAATGACGGTATACATAAAGCCATACCAATTACCCAATAGATTAAAAGTACAATGGTTATAGTTGAATCTATCAAGAGGTGGAAGGAATCTAAGGGTACTTAGGTTCAAATACGAAAAATGCACTGTTATGAAATACATGCAGCCTTGTGAGAAACAACCATTTCATAGCACTGTTAAGCATGCCCTTTATTTTAGTTTTGTAAGTGCAAATTATTTTCTGAACTTTATAACACATGAGTTGAGTGGGGCCTTCAATGTGCACATCTTTCACCCCTGTTATGAGCTAAGTTTCCAAAGCCATGACAAAAGGATTGACCCCTTCTTAAACCAGATTCACAATTCATTTCCGCCCACAGACCAGTTATGGTCCATTTACACCGCTGTTGTCAAAACCTACCCGAGATAGATTTCGAGGAGGTGGCCTTCTGTGGGTGCCTCACATGTATGCCAACATTGAACTACTTTGCATGCACAGGTGAACTGAATGTTCATGAAGACAAATGAGCAGCCAAGGAAACATGGACATCGAGGGTGATGTATTTTTTCCATAAAATCAGTATACCAACATTGGGAAACAATTTGTCTTCAGAACCCGTCATCATATCCTAGCTTCATTTCAAGCAGACTGAGCTGAAGTGTGCTAAATTCTTCTCGACACCACAAGCTGGAAACCTGTCTCTGGCAGGTTAAGGGTAGATTCCATTTATACCAATACCAAACTTACTTCAGAGTGTCCCCAAACCTGTCTCAGACCATCCCTCGATGTGCTTACAGATCCATTCACTTCAAAGCGATCTTGGGTAGCTTTGAAGTGTTCACAATTCAAAGTGATTACAAAATGGTAAAATCTTTTTTTTTTATATATGATCGAGAATAGAATTCTGTGATGAACAACATTAAAAATTTGATGATTTTCAATCGAAATCAATGTATTTTGGCTTATTTTCTCATAAAAAGTCAAGAGTTGACCAAAAATTTAGGTATGAGGTATGACGTAAAAGTGAGTACCCACCTTTGCGCATTGCAGTTGTGCTGCACGCTATTTTGCTAGAATTGCGTGACAAGGTAACCATTTTGACGTCATTTTTACGTCACTGTGAGTACCCAGTTGAAACTGGGACACAGCTGATGGGTCAAAAATATCCTGAAATATTACATTTGGGGGTTTCCTTGGCAATACAACTTTAAAAAAAAAATAGGCATGTGATTTTCTGCCGATGAAATCATGCTCTTTTAAATGAGCGTTGTTTCAGCATTGGGTACCCCTTTTAAACACCGAAAAGGACAATGATCTAAGAGTGCAATATGAGTAAACTATGAGACTGCTTTCAAATCCAGCATGACAGGGATCAAAGTTTTTCTTTCCCATTTGCCTTTGATTTTGTACATGAAAACCCTACTGTATGTGAACAGCCTTTTCATGGTTTCCTGATTGGATGGTACATTTCATTCTTTTCCCGTGGATCGAAAACTACAACAGGATTTATTTGTCCGTCTTCTCCAACTTACAGAGCGTGGCGCAGCATTGATAATATGTACATAGGTACATGTACAGGGACCTACATGTAAATGAAGTATTATTACAAATTAGGAATTGGCAGCATATCTGTGACCTTGTGCAGGTTGGGGCAACCACCCTCCTCAAACAAATAAATAAATAAATAAATAAAATGTCTTATATTTAAAAAAAAAAATCAAAGGAATCCAGGTCCTTCAATTTCAGTTTTAAACTTGCAAAAAACTTCCTTGTGGCCAGCTTGGTCACTTTGTTCCTTAACTTGCACATTTCCTCAAATACTCTATATATTCTTCCCCCCCCCCCAAAAAAAAAAAAAAAAATCCTGCGTGAGGCTTTACACATGACAAATGTGCAACACTTTCCTTTTAAGAACAAGATTATAAAGCTGGACTGTAGAGTCAGGAAGGGGTTCCTGATTGAAATTTCAAACTGCAACATGACATATACACAGGGTCATACTGCATTTTGGGGGCGAAAAATACATGATACATCATGCTATTTTTGATGAATAAAATCAATCAATCAATCAATCAAATGCCCTGGGTCCTGGTAATGTTGAGCCTTTCAGCAAGTAAAATGAACAGTTCAGAGTCTAGAGAAAACTGCACCATACAGTAAAATACAGTAAAATTATCCACAAGACAACAGTCTAGGATCTACACATGTACACACAAATGCAAATATCTACAGGGTCATACTGTGAAGGTCTGTTGTTGAACAAAGAATTAATAAGCAAACGAGCTTCATTGGCTGAATAAGAGGTTCCATGACATATGCTCCGCCGACATTTGCTACGCCGACAACTGCTCCGAAAATTCCGACAAGTGTCCCGCGAAAATTGCTCCGCGAAAATTGCTCCGCCGACATGTGCTCCGACATATGCTCTGTCAATATTTGCTCCGCCGACATATGCTCCGCTGACATTTGCTCCGCCGACAATTGCTCCGCCGACATTTGCTCCGAAACAATGACATTTGCTCCACCAACATTTGCTCCGCCGACATATACTCCGAAACAACATCTGCTCCGCCGACATTTATGCTCCAAAAGTACCACATTTGCTCCGCCAATATTTGCTCCTCCGAATTGATCATAATCACCAATAAATTAATGATAATTCTAAACTCTGCTGCGACAATTGATCATTATGACAACTGCCTCGCCGACAATAATATTTCTCCGCCGAAATACATTCCAAAACCACGACAGCTGAACCAGTGACTATACATGTATTGCTCCATCGACACAATTCAATGGATTTTAGAGCTTGCTTTTGTAATTATCAGTCTAAATAAATCTACATAATCAGAGTATTCATAGTAAATCAGAACATTTCCAAACTGCAAAGTACATGATGTAGTATGCACTGAGATAAAATACTGCGGTGTGTCAAAATTGCCCCTCATAGGTGTTTTAAAGAGAATGGAAAGTAGGAATGCCTCCGTCCACCTAAGGTAGGTGCCGGAGGCATTATGTTACAGGTTTGTCTGTATGTCCATCCGTCCGTCTGTCCGTCCATCCCGTTTTTCTTTCTCGCGATAACGGAGCTGTGTGACAGATCGACCTTAAACTTGGCTTACATGCATATGGGAGGGACAATGATCCAATTAGATTTTGGGGTCTCAAGGTCAAAGGTCATTATATACATAAAAACTGCATGGGATCTTGCGACTCTGTGACAGTTTAGCTTCAAACTTTGCTCATCTGAAAACATCCTGCATCTAAATATTATACGAGCGAGCATAGCGAGGAAAAATATACACTCGCTTTCTTTGTACCATTATTATTTCATTGTCAAAATACACAAGCAAATAAGCCAATATGACTTTATTTGGGCACCTTACTCCTTTTTTTTTCTTTTTCCCCTCCTTCCTCTTCCCTCTCCATTCTCTCTCTCTCCCTCTCTCACTTGCCAACAGCGATCGTGATTTTTTTTTTTTGGGAGGGGACACATGCCCTATTGTGTCCCCCATCCTCCAATATTTGGGGGGAGGGACGTGTCTCCCCCCAAATATTGATGCCCATGGACTGTCAACGAAATTAATTCGGCGGAGAAATTGTCAGCGAGGCAGTTGTCACATTATTGTCAAACTTATTCGGACGAGCATATATCTAGTCGGAGTAAATTTTTGTGGGCGGAGCACATGTCTGCGGAGCAAACATCATTTTGGAGCATATGTCGGCGAAGCAAATGTCGTCGTTTCGGAGCATATGTCGGCGGAGCAAATGTCGGTGGAGCAAATGTCGGCGGAGCATATGTCAGCGGAGCATATGTCGGCGGAGCAAATGTCGGCGGAGCAAATGTCAACGGAGCAAATGTCGGCGGAGCATATGTCGGCAGAGCAAATGTTGGCGGAGCAATTGTCGCGGAGCAATCGTCGCGGAGCTTTTGTCAGAATTTTCGGAGCAGTTGTCGGCGGAGCATATGTCAGCAGAGCATATGTCGTGTCACCGTATAAGAACATGGAGGCATGATTCACAAGCAAAGGACCACCATACACCAACCGCCTCGGTCACATACATGGTCAAAGACAGCATTAACACTGCAGTTGGCCAGCAAAATGTCTTGTAATTCCCAAAACCCCTTATCTACAGGAAATATTGGACTTGGACGACCATTCCACAGATATATGATCTACATGTAGCTGAACATGAGATGAAGAGGGATATGCAGAAGTATATGCAGGTACTGATATTTTGAGAGCTTTCTCCACCAGTGTGGCTTAAGGAGCTCCCTAATTGCACTATTTTTCAAACACGTTTACACGACATCAAATGATTTTGCATTCAAAATATGCACAGTTCAGAGCTAGAAATCACCCAGAGACAAAAAGCAATAAATCTGTAACATAGAAACAGGGTTTTGAAACTGTCAAAAATCTGTGTTTTCAAACTTGTTTCTATCTTCACAAAAGAGCTACATGTATGCTACCTTAATCACACCATAATCCATCACAATTAACCTGATGGAGTGTCTGGTCCAAAACAGATGCTTCTATGTTGAGCTTTCAGGAAAGAGAAGTCGCTGGCGCAGACAGAAGAATAGGCTACCTCAAGGGAGTGTCTTGGCACCCATGCTGTTCAACACCTAAGTGAATGACCAGCCTATTCACCATAACACCAGGAGCTTCATGTATGCAGATAACCTGTGTATCACCACTTAAACTGTGGATTTTCCAAAGGCAGAAACCACCTTAAGTGAGGCACTCGATAACTTGCCCCCCTACTACAATGAAAATTACCTGAGAGCCACCCTTTCCAAAATGCAAGTATGTGCCTTCCACCTGAAGAACAAACATTCTAACAGAAGGTTAAAGATCTCTTGGAATGGCACTGTTCTGGAGCACTGTGACAACCCAGTTTACATGTGTCTTGGTATTACCCTTGATCAATCTCTAACCTAACAAAGCTCATGGCAACAAGGTGAAAGGGAAAGTGAGCGCTAGGAATGCCCTACTTCACGAGCTGAGCACATCAAGCTAGAGAACTAATACTAAGTGCTATCAGATCAACAGCTCTGGCTCTCTGTTTCTCTGCTGTTGAGTACGCTTGCGCAGTATGGGGATGTTCAACTCATCCAAAAAAGATAGATCCTGAGCTGAACACAAGCTGGTGTTGCAATACTGAATCTTCTTTAGCACTGTGTACATGTATGTTTTCTCTACACCTTTCATTCACAATGAAGTGCATTGTTTGCATAATCATTATCAACGCTTTCTACTGTTATGCTGCGTAAGCTCTCAAGCACACCATCCACACAGAGAGCACCAGAGTTCTGAGTCACTGAAGCAAAAAAAAAAAATCAATCAAGCCCTCCTCAACAAAAAGAGTACACAACTCCCGAACAAAAATGTCAGCCCAACACCCAACCTTTCTGTTGGACCTCGGGTTTTTCGTCATGGACGGGCAGCCCCGGCGACATACAGGAACAACATGGAAATCATCACCAGCAGCAGCATACCTTGACTCCACCCACCTTCATTCATCACCAGCAAACCACTTGCTCCTTCAGACGTACCTTCACATCATTACATCACAAATCAAAGACAGCAAGTTCTTCAACCTACTAATGGCTCTGCACAGACCGGATCTCGGTCCTATACAGATATCGGGACCTACAACATGAGATGCTTCGTCTCCTCTCAGTATTATTTGTGTGACTTATTACTTGTGAATGAAATTCTAAGACTTGCAGTTCAGGAACACTGGCTCAGTGATAGTAATATATGCAAGTTGGACAGTACATGTGTAACAAAATTGGGCAGAGATCTTTATAATTATTAGCCCAGAGCTGGCCCTCTCGTGTTGGGTCATTCCTAGGTAAACATGTACTAGGAAGGGTAACAGAATCACTAGACCATGAAGACAAAGGGGTTCTGTGCACTTGTGTGCTGTCATATAAATAGAGGGCAAACAGGGTCAAGAGGGTAGTTCATTGTTTAGTAGATTTGTGTTAGGACACAGACCATTGACATGCAGATTGTGGAAGAAAGGACTTGAACTGGTGTTGTTCGTGTAACAGTATTATTGTCAATTGATTCAGGCATTGTTGTCGGAGACTGGACTGTTTCAGCCAAGAATAAATACAAATTGAATGGTATATAGAACTTGTTTTACCTCTCCTCCTCTGAAGTGTAAAGTAGATTTAAGCTTAACTTGTTAAGGCCTGTTTTTGCCTGTGATTCCCTGGGTGATGGAATGATTGATTGCCAATAGCTGAAATGATTTCTGATTGATCGATTGTGCCTCTGTGACTGTGAATGAGTGAATTTTGTTAACATGCCAGCCATATACTTTGGCGAGAGCCCATAATACATGTATGCAATATTTTCCGACAGCCTGGATAGGTGCATGTAGAGGCAAGCCAGAAAGAGCAAACACGTTACACATGTGAAACCCATGTACATGTAGTCTACACCAAATGTAGTGGAAATGAACACGATGTGCTAACATTATGCCAAGGCTCTGGTGGTATATCCATCTTCAGCCACAAGAGGCTAGAACCCGCTGCAAACCTTGTCTCTACTGAATCTGATAGAATCATCGCTATATTAGTAAAGCATGATACCCCAGCCATGAGATCATCCGATTCAATGTGTATATACATGTATGCCATCCGGAAGTACCACTGACTCCAGACATCTGTACAAAACCTTATTGTATGAGATGGCACTTCACATCTCAAAGATCGCTCCCACAGCGAATGTTGTCATCACTGGAGACCTAAATGCAGACCTCATGGCACCAAAACAATTTGGGAAGCAGCAAGCAAAAGACCTACGTTCCTTCATGTTATGCAACAAGTTTACAAGCCTGAAAGGCAAGTTCTCAAACTACAAATACATGTTCTGCAGCAACAATGGGCAGTGCAAGCCTCATATAGATTACATCATTCTGAAGGAGGACACTGCAGACTTGTGCTCATCCTTGAAAATTGGCCCACAGATGCTGAAGAATGTGTCTGACCGTCACCATCTACCTGTCCAAGTACAGTACAACCCCAAACTTAGTGGCAGATCAACCATCCACAAACAAGAACAAACCCAACTAATGGACAAAATTCAGAAGGCTTAAGGGCCTTTTAAGGCCAGATGACAGACCTAACAGTTCCCCTGGGAGAAGCCTGCAAGGATTATGTCATTGGTTACTTTCTGTTTTCTACAACCTCACTGCAAGGGCAGAGCAGGCACTCAAAGATCTCACAACTACAATCCTGACATCTGTACTCACAACCTCCTGCACTCCTACTCCTCTGCTGGCAAATGGTGCAAACCTGAATGGTCAAAGGAAGTAGATGATGCGTACCTGCACATGAAGCAATGGTGGAAAATACAGAAAGATTTAAGAGAGCACACTAAAGCTAGCAGAAATAGCACATGGACATCTCACAAGGAAGCCAAGCGCATCAACAGAATGCATTGTATGGGAGGATGTAACATCTGCCAACCAAGAAACCCTGAAGGGAAGGGAGAATTTCGCTCCCTGATGGAGTAAGCCTGCCGATAACAGCAACTCCTGGATTCAAAAATACACAAATGGGTCCACAACTCACAGTTATATCCAGTAACCTCCACACAGCAAAGGACTAAACCAAAGAAGACTGGGGGTCTTGATCAGGTGGCACCAGAGCACCTTCAGTTCTGGTCCATATTCCGCCACCTACTGCTCCCCATCTTGAACATCATCTGCAGACATGTCCACGAACCCCTGAGCCTTTAGAGAGGCACAGTCATTCCTATCCACAAGGGAAAAGAGAAACTTCTAACTGAGCCAGATAACTACCGTGGCATCACATTCACATCTGTCTTTTGCCATTTTCTGGAGCTGCTCCTCAAGCCTGGTCTGAAGCAGTCCCTATTTCAGCAAGATATCCCTGACAATCCCCATTCTGGCTTCCAGAAGAATCCCTTATAACTGCACTCTCCCCTCCACCTTATCGAGATGAATGCTGCAAGGTGGCTTCACACTTGACATAACCACAGCCTTAAAAACCGTACAACTGTCAATTATATCTGCAAGAATCTTCACTCTTGAAGGAGGCAGATCAACCCTGAAAAAGAAGAACTGCCTGCCTTCAAGCTATAGAAGGCAGGCATTGAAGGAAACCTTTGGAAAATCCAGGGAATCCTCTTCACTTGCCTAGAAAGTGTGGTCTTGTGGAATGGGAGGATCAGCCACCCCTTCCCTATCATCAAAGGGTTCAACAAGGTGAGGTTCTCTCTCTCTCTCTTTCTCTCTCTGTACATGGGTCCTCATGGGGCCTCATCAAAGCCCTGAGAGCCACAAGAGCAACCTTATGTACAGAATGTGCAGGAGAGCTGGTTGTAGCACATGAAGTAGTCCTGAGCAAAAAGTCAGAAGACCTCCAAATCATGCTAAATACCACCTTTACGTACGCCACAGAGTGGAGATACGAGATCAACCCCTCAGAGTGCCATCATCTTTACACCTCTTTCCCAAGCATCCTGGTTGTCTGGACCGGACATCATTCAACTGGTAGAATCCCATCCTCACCTTGGCATTACCTGCACCTTCTCCCACTATGATCCTACCCCAACAATGGCCTCATAAGGGAAGATCAAGCTTGATACCCTTACATTGGAGGCATGTACCTAGCACAGCAGCTGCTCTGTGGAAGTGGTTTGCATCCCAAGAATGCTATATGGGGTAGAAGTACTTCATCTGACCAAGAAGATGCTTCCTGATCTTGACAGGACCCAATATCATCTTTACAAATTCCTCCTTGGTATTTAACGCATCACTGCCAAGGTGATAATCCTGCTTACTAACCTCCCACCAGTCTCCGATGAATTGGATTAATTCTTTCTCTGACTCCTCGCTTCTTCCTCATCATAGAATAAATGTACACGTTCTATGCCACATACCATCCAGGTGCATTATAAAGAATCTAAACCATAAGCTCTCGCAGTACCCACTCCCTTCTCTGGAAGATCTCATCAGCTGTTCACCCCCACCACACGCCTCGAAACTAGCAGTGATAAATGCCATGGAGGTAAACAGAGCTGAACTCACACAGGCGGCAGTCATCTCAAAGCTATCTTTTTGGCTACTGGAGAGATGCCAACCTCAAAGGATGATTGTCAGTAACATTTGACATATAGTCCCAGAATTATCAAATGGGGGTCTTTACCGAACACATGCCAATGAAATATCAACTATCATTTTTACACACACGTGCTGCATGCCACCGCAGTATACAGTGGCTACACTACAGCTCATACATTCAGAGCGAGACTCATTCACCAAGAGTTCAGTTCCAAAGTCATTACGAATGCTAAATTCCACCGTCAAAAATGGAGAATCGGTGCCATTTTTCCAAAGAACGCTAGGCTTCAGTCCAGTGAAAATAAACAGGGTCACTGAAATCCTGCCCGAAATCAAGAAATCAAGGGTTTTGTGATGCATTTCCTCACTTATGGCAAGAAACCGCTGTGATGGTATCAGCAAAACCAAACTGAAATGCAATACCGATGCAGTATGATGTACATGTAACGGGATGTATGCAGGTTCCAACAAGGCAAAATTTGACCGAAATGGGAGCACTGACGTGCGCCCCAGCCCCGCGATCGTGCTCGTTTCATGAGTAGGGAAATTCAGTGAGCGCAAGCGCATGCTACAGAGATCAGTACCGTGCAAATGCACATACGCATACAAAGGTTCAAGATGTATACGGAGAGGCCTACGTATATTTTTGTTTGGCTTCCCGTAACATTTTGGTTGTTTACCATAATACTGTAACAAGTTGAATGAAAATTGAATACGGCAAAACCATAACGCACATACGCATACAAAGGTTCAAGATGTATACGGAGAGGCCTACGTATATTTTTGTTTGGCTTCCCGTAACATTTTGGTTGTTTACCATAATACTGTAACAAGTTGAATGAAAATTGAATACGGCAAAACCATAACGGTTGGCATCCCTGCCACTGTCCACAATGCTGATGATGCACACAAGCTTCTCCCATCAGTCTTATACCCACCAAGGCTTGGATTAGGGATTCCAATCAAAATGCAACTTCTCGGCGTAGTATACCCCACCAACTACTGCTTATACACCATAACCAACCCAACCAAGAGCCCACACTGCCCCTGAAAGCACTCCTGACACTGTCACCCACCTGAAAGGAGAATGCCCAAACCACTCTCTTCTTGGGAATAGCTTTCTTGCTGAATGGCCTCAGTGATGGAAGAAGGTACTAGAGTACATCAGGACCAAAGCACAGGCTGTATCCTTCATGAAACAGCCTCTACAAGGTTCGTAGAAGGGGTTTACGGTTGACCATGTGGTAAGTCCTAAGGGACTATAGATAAAGTGGATAGAGATTGAGGTGAAATGGAGAGGCGAGAAAGTAGGAAAGTTGGAGGGCAGAGTTTCTTTCGAAAACTGGGTGAAGTCCTAAAAAGGTCCACACAGAGCGCCACCACCGACAGCTGTTCACCACGCCACCCATCCCGCCGGCCATCTTACTCCTCCACGTCCGCAAATCCGCCCACACAGAGCGCCACCACCGACAGCCGCAGACCACGCCGCCGACCCCGCCGGCTGTCTCACTCCTCTACGTCCACATATCCGCCTCAAGTACGACACACGTAGCGAACACTCACTCCTGAAGACGGAGTGTCAAGCTGCCCGAAACGTCAAGTCTTCTCTCCTTCTCCGCCCGCCTCAAGTCTTCTTACCTCTCGCCGACTCAAGCCTCCTCACTCTTCGCCAACTCAATCCTCTCACCTCTTCTGGTTTACAGTCCTTTTAAGGACTTCACCCAGTTTTCGAAAGAAACTCTGCCCTCCAACGTTCCTACTTTCTCACCTCTCCATTTCACCTCCATCTCTATCCACTTTATCTATAGTCCCTTAGGACTTCCCACATGGTGAACCGTAAACCCCTTTTACGAATATCCGTACCACCATGCAAACCTTCAAACATCATCTACAACGTTCATGCAGTCATGTCTGCCTATCTGATTTGGGTAATTATTCACAAGATCACAATTCATCTCTGTACATCCTTCATTCTTGACCTGCACATTAACGGTACTGCTGTCAACACCTCCCTGTAAATTCCCTCAAGTGTCGCTATGTACATGAAGCCTCATCACCAATCCTGCACCAATAGCAGGTTCTCCATAATGGAGAAATCCGAGAAAAGAAGAAGCTATTTCTACACTTCTTGACATTTTGTCTGCAGAAACATTTGTTCTTCTTGACTTCTTGACTAACAAGGCCATCAATAGATAATGGCATTTTGTTGAGCGACTCGAGCTACATAAAAAGCTTCCTCAAAAAATGAGGGGCTTTTCTACTTAGCTTGGCTGAATCCTCATGGTGCATCCCCTGCATGACTGATCCTATTGTTGTTCAGTGTATACTCATTACTTGGTCTGATCTTCTTGCATTACATGTACCTACATGTAGGTTGCCTTCCTGTCTTGACTTGGTCAACAAGATTAAGTTTGGTAAGCATGTAGCACATGCCAAAAACTCCTGCCCTAATTGCAGCAGGCCTGCTTGCAATGCGTGTATGTTGTCCAAAGTATGGTCACATTTCAAAATGACACACATCAATGCCGTAACGACAGGATGAAAAACGGTGGTTCTTCGGAAAGGTTTCCTTTCTTCTTTTTCTCAATAAGAGAAAAATGGTATGCTTCAGATTGGGAATTTGAGCGTGAAAAATGGGGGTCTTCTCCGTAGCACATACATGTACACATACTATCACACGTAATATACTCGTGCTTCCCCCCCCCCCCCCCCCCCCCCCCGGGCTCCATCCCACAAAATCTGGCCGACTGCACCTCCTGAAACATCTTCAAGAAATTCATGTCTGACTAGGGGAGCATTTCATCAACATTTGTCTGACAAGTTTTCAGATCTGACATCTCTCCTTGATTTTGATTGGCTGAGAAGCATCGTTACTATGGCAACTGTCGGATAAAACAGACTTTGTCGGATAAAACATCCGACAAGTCCTTTCATGAAAAGCTCCCCTGATACATGTAAGTCCTTTCACGAAACGCTCCCCAGGTATTGTTTTCAGCCGATGACAGATCCGGGCTAGTTAACTTAGACCCGGGACAAGTCAACCCCACTGCAAATATGGGGCCGAGCTGTCCCAGCATATCCTAATTTTAACCCTAACTCTAAACCCTAAACCCTAACCTTAACCCTAAAAATAACTCATGAAAAAAATATACATGCCAGGACAGCTCCGCCCCGGGGCTGAGTTTTCCCTGGGCCCCGAGTAAGCCCGACTCTATTTTCCATGAATAGTCATGTGTGTGTGTGTGTAATTTGCTTTTTATAGGCATGCATCAATCAGATAAGATATGATTAGGTCTGCGACCAACCTTTAAAATCACCATCCGAAAGAAGTGACTCGGACTCGAACCTGGGTCCGATCATAGATCAGATCATTCAGGCTGCGCAGACAAAACTGACTGCCGACGTTACCAGCAGGCCAACTCCGGCACCGACCCATTTGCATGAAAATATGCAGCCTTTTTTTAAATATTCAGCACTTGACAGTGCACCTACACGTACACTTCAATACGTACACCACAGCCATGCAAGAAAGAAGAACAAACTCACCGTACAATTCTGTCTTTATCTTTGTTCCATCACACCATGCAGTCTCACACGTAAGCAAAGCACGTCTGCACGGTCTGGATCAGTCAGTCGTTACAACCTGAAAAGACAAGTGTCGAGAGAATTGCGATTAAAAACGTTTACAAATAAGCGGCGAAATATGTTGGCATATTTCATGAGATCTACTAGTATAATTTGAAAATTCTGTGATACGATTGCACAGATCTACAGCGGTATTCTTCTTATCATACCTACGCAGAATCAGTGTCCTAGTCCAATCTGAACGATCGAGGGACACGACAAGCAAGAGGATCTAGGAATCCTGCATGCACAAGCAGCAACGTACGCGTAACGTTGAAGTACGTACGTTGAACGTTCGTCGTGCGCGTGCATATGCACTAGCAAGCTGGCGGCGCGGCCTGACCAAAATCTCGCGCTGAATGTTCGAATTATATTCGCGTTCAAGTGCATGCATGCAAGCCTACATACCATGCATGCCTAGCTAGCAAGGCTTTGCGATGAACGGTACGATCGCATATGCATGCGCATACACACAAGTGCAATGCTGCAGCGCTGATTTACTGCCTACCACTGCACACACAGTACTACAGCATGCGAAAGATGGAACTGGAATACAAATTCTGCCCATGGGGGCCACCTATAAAAAATAGTCACATTGGGACACTTTTTCGTTATAGTCAAAAATCAGCTGTAAAAAGTTAATTTTAAGTAATATGACATCCGGGGAGCGTTTCATGAAAGGACGTGTCGGATGTTTTATTCGACACTTGCTATAGTAACGATGCTTCTCAGCCAATCAAAATCAAGGAAAGATGTCAGATCTGACAACTTGTCAGACAACAAATGTTGATGAAACGCTCCCCCCTTTATCCATATTCGAATGTTTCAGGGCATAAATTAATGTCTCTGAAAACATAATTTAGGCGCTTCGATAAAAGGGGCTTTTTTAAAAAAATCGAAAATAGCCGCCAGTTTACATCTAAAAAGCATAAGATTTTGCACACAGGTAGATTAATACATTATAACAAAATTTAGATGGAGAGACATCTCAGATTCTGCCCTTGGGGGCCGTGGAGCCATTTTCAAAAATTGTCGCAATGGGGGCATAATTATTTTCTATGACTACACAGCCCAAATGAAATGTGACAAGTAAATTTTAGGTAATATAGTATCAGTAATCCATATCCTGATGCTTCAGGGCTGAATATTTTATAGAATAATTTAGGGGCTCAATTTGATAAATTGGGGGCTATCTTTAAAAAAAAAATCGAAAATAGCCCCCAGTTTACATCCGTCTTGGAATAAAAGTACCGAATTTGGCACACAGGTAGATTAAGACAATATCACAAGATTTAGATGTGGAGGCATCTCAGATTCTGCATTTGAGGGCCGTGGGGGACATCTTCGAAATTGCTTGTGTTCACCATAGGGCATAGGGCAAATTAACATTTAACGGCAGATTTCTGACTGTGTATAACGAAAAAGTGCCCCTATATGTGACTATCTTTTAAAGGTGGCCCCATATGGCCCCCATGGGCAGAATTTGGGATGTCTCCTCCTCTGATTTTGTTTATACTACATATATCTACATGTGAATGAGCAAGAGAGAGAGAGAGAGAGAGAGAGAGAGAGAGAGAGAGAGAGAAAGGAATGAAACCTCTTTAAAAAGCAATAGTATATAAATCATTCCATCGAAGCAATCCAATTTATTCTTCTAACACGATTAAAAATTGTTCACCCTCTACCGGCCCTTCGGTCTACTATATCCAGCGATACCCATTCTCTATCTCTTCAGGCTCAGTTTTTCTCCTTCTTCTTCTCCTTCTTCTTCTTCTTCTTCTTCTTCTTCTTCTTCTTCTTCTTCTTCTTCTTCTCCTTCTTCTTCTTCTTCTTCTTCTTCTTCTTCTTCTTCTTCTTCTTCTTCTTCTTCTCCTTCTTCTTCTTCTTCTTCTTCTTCTTCTTCTTCTTCTTCGTCTTCTTCTTCTTCTTCCAGATTTTCTGTTTCTTCCTTCCTCCTCATCCTAATTCTCTTCGAGACTCCTCAATTCCTTTTTTCCTCTTTCTGTTTCTGCTTTTGGATTTTGCTATACATTTTGTCGCGACTTTCCGCTTCAGACGTTGAGTTATTCTCCTTTTCCTCAATCCATTAATTTCTGTTTCCTTGACAGATTTTCTTTGCAAACAATGAAGTCATACTTCCTATTTGTTGTTGTTGTTTTTTTTCCTCTGGGCATCCTTATATTCTTTGTTTTATTTTAGTTTCTTTAGTATATACTCTTTCTGCTCAGTCTACTCTTTTTCTCCTAGCCGCCTCGTCGCACCATTCTACATCTTTTTCTTCCTCTCCGTCTTCTCCTTCTTCTGATTTTGATTGCTTTTTTCATCTCATTTTTTTCTTGTTAGTTTTTCAATACTAATTATTTATATTTTTGCTTAAATTATGTTAGGCCTACTTGAACGTCTCTCTCTCTCTCTCTCTCTCTCTCTCCCTCTTTCTGTCTGTCTGTCTCTCTCTCTCTCTATCTATCCTGTTGATATTTTAGTTTATGCTTTAAGTTACAGTCTTTTCATGGCCTTTTTAAAAAATGACTAAATCAAGAAGACCACAAATTCAAAGATTAGAGAGAGGGAGAGAGAGAGAGAGGGGGGGGGGGGTGTATTTTGCTTTGACCAGAGTGGAGAAATCCTCCGACGCTAATTGACCTTGGCCAGGTTGGAGCTTCCGCAAATCTGGGGATTTCCCCAAATGAACTATTCATATAGTCTCAGACGAGGCACTATAATAATTAAAAGCCAAACCAATTTGGAAGTTTACTTCACCTAAGTCAGATTTTGGTTGTAAAACTTTTCTAAAAATCTGTTTTGATATCATTTTTTGAAAAATAATCATGTATTAAAAGGTCAATATGTTTGAATAAACTGTAATTGTCATGAAGAAATTTGAGAAAAGCGACTAATGCGACTAGCGACATAAAGGTATTGCGCCTGCGCTATCTCACCTTACAGGTTTTCTACGGTTAGAGCGCTGGTTCTAACTTCTAGTCTCAATACTGCTTGCGGAAAATTCATCGCTTCGTCAGCATAAACGGATTTGTTAGACCTTAATTCTTAGGCCCTGGCAGGTGAGATCAGATATTAAGCTGGTATATCAATGAGCAGAAGAAATGTTGTGTGTGATAGTGAAATTATAGCATTTTGCTTTACCGGTAACCTATCGATCCCGACTTTCCCAATAACAACATGTTCTTCAACATGTGGGACTTGATGCTGTTCCCCGCTTCTCCCTGCACGCCTCGGCCTCGGGAGTGAGTGTTCCGCCAACTTCCGGTTATCAAAATGCCTACTGAACGATTTAAATTTTATGCGAAATTTATGTGGGGCTAATGCACTCTCGTATCCATCCACGGTATTATGCGGTTTTAGGAATTAGATCTAGATCTACATCATCTAGATTAACCACTTCTTTTTTTTTTTCATTTTTTAATTTTATTGAAAAATAAAGTCAACCAGTAGTCCATGTCAACCATAACAAACCTGACAAATCATAGGATTAATGTCAATAGTGAAAGACACAAAACGACACAGCACAGCACAATACAACACACACAACACAACACCACACCAATACAATGCCCTATTTTTTTAGTGAAGCCTCACCCTAACGAGCATTAGGCATGTTGGGGTTAACGTTACATGGTCCTTGTAAAAGGACCATAAACAAAACAAATAAGTAATTGTCAATAAGAAATTGACCCTATAATATATACTACAGTATAGACCCTACTAGTTCATAATCATATACTGATGGGGGGGGGGGGGGGGGGGGAATTAACCACTTGACCGGACCATGTCCATGTTGACTTGTTCGTTTGGGTGCTATTACTCTTTCGTATCCATGCGCATATTTTCAGTTCTAATGAACAAGTGTGCTTCAAATTTTCGTGATAATATGGATGCAACCTGTCACGCGAATTTGAATGTCATCGGACAAATGAACATAGATTACGGCTTCGTCGATGTCCAGTGCCGTGGTCCTCTCGATCTTCGATTGCACTAGGCGTTGTGTGCTTTCTGTCAGCCGTGCATGTATCTAGACTCTACACGTAAACTGAAGCTAGCAACCAGAATTTATGCACAAATTTCTGGCATGGTATCCTCCAGACATATAAAATTTAGGTTGCTAGCTTCAGTTTACGTGTAGAGTCTAATACGCACGGCATATGGAAGGCACAAGCTTGAAGAGCGCCATCAAACCTCCACCAACAACAACAACAACAGCACACGGCGCCTACGCAATCTGAGATCGAGAGGACTACGGTGTTGGATATTGACAAAGCCATAATTGAGATTCCCTTTGTCCGATGTCATTCCAGTTCGGATGATAGACTGCATACATATTGCTTGTCATTTTGTGAAATTTTGAAGCACATTCGTTCATTAGAACTGAAAATATGCGCATGGATATGAAAGTGCATTAGCGCCTTCGTTTGTACGTGCGCACTTGTGAAGTTGTGTACAAAGTCAAAGAGAGTGAATGGAGGGGGAATGAGGAAACCATTCATGCCATTGGCATTGTTTGTGACTGAATGAATCGCTGCTATACAAAGTGAACGGTGGTTTCCCAATTCACGATAATACCCCATGCACAACGTATGATAATGAACTCATGCCAGGTACCATTCTTGTTGTTCTTCGCTGTACAGCTTCAATTTTGCGATTGTCTGATACAAATCATGGGTTCCATCACTTCCACGATAGAGTACAGTATTCCAGATGATGAGTCATTACCCGGGCCGAACCATTTATTGATTACTAACTTACTAACTTCTTACTGCCAGAATACTGCCCAACACCTGTAAAAGGGGTCAAACGAGCAGGGTAGGGTGCACTGATGTTAGTTACTTAGAGAGAGGGGTGATGTTTAATATTTATTCAGTGATGTGGTTTTGGACTGCTGCTTAACCCATTCATGACCGAGGTCCACATTTTGTGGTTTGGTCTAATATCTTTTGATGCAAAGCCCTAAAAATCATACCAAATACATGAGCAGAAAGAGCAAAATATTCTACACAAACTGTGCCCATTTTGGCTGCGTCAATATTCGTTGTTTGATGCTGAAATTTTTTTAAAGGAAAATGAGCATTAAAATCCTTAAATTGGCAATGTGATAGAAGGTTTAAAATCACCATTTTCCCCTGCAAATTGCCAACTTTTTGACTTCTCATCATAATTTTTGTCAATTTATATTCATTTCAGATACATGACGTTTTATAAGGAAAATGTAGCAATAAAATAAAAAATGTTGGTGTTGCCAATTTGAAGAATAAAAGCTGATCAGATTAGGCTTTAAATAATTCCTGTCACGAATGGGTTAAACTTTTCTTTGTCAAGAATTGATTTTATGGAGTTAGGTACGAGTACGTTAATATTCCAATCTACAATTCAGCGGGGTAAACATGAAAATTTATAGCAGTTTTTGTTAGCTGCAACTGAAATGAAACTATTAGTTGAAGATGTGTTTCTCAGGTTCCTTTCGGACTGGGAGCAGGTAGATTTCAAGATTTTTCAAACATAACAGTTTAGTTTAGGGCATACTAGGGTTGATAATTGATTACAACATTATTTTAAGATATTTCTTATAAGATAGCTGACACTTTTTTTTTTTCATTTATAACCCTAAAAGATGGAACTCTAATTCTGTGAAATTCTGTGTTTTCAAATCACTTTATTTTTGGTTTGGTACAGAAACTACATGCACCGATTGCAGACCAAGCATATATACATGTACTTTAAGTTGTAGAAAAGAGAATAGGCTTGTGAGCAGCTTACTATTTGCTATTCAATTTCCTTTCAGTATGGCGACTTTGGACCCAGAAACACCCTTAGATGCCCTAGAAATCAGTTACATCAGTGAGCAGCTCGGCCCGTACGATTGGCGGAAGCTTGGCCTGTACCTCGGTATAACAGAGAACCGGCTGGCCAACTGGGAGAGGCAGTACATGATGAACATAGAGTCAGCTGCCAGTCAGATGCTCTTCACCTGGCATAACAACCAGAACCCGAGGCTGGAGCGAAGGCTGCTTATAGAGGCCCTGGAGAAGTGCAAGCTGCGGAGCCTTGGAGAGAAAGTCAGGACAGGTGAGCTGCACAAAGAAATTTTTTGTGACAGTTCATACAGTTTGATTCAATATGGATTTTTAGGTTGAAGATCATATGGCAAAAGTTGCAAGACCAGGGCCTCATTTCGTAAAACTTGTTATCAGTAACTGTTATAAGCTACTGAAATCCTTGCATCTGATTGGCTGAGAGCAAATTTGTCATAGAAATGTAGTTGTTATTGATAACAAGTTTTATGAAATGGGGGCCTGGTCTTGCAACTTTTGTCAAATGATTTTCAACCTAAAAGTCCGTAGTAAATCGAGGCCCAGTACTGTCATATTTACGGTAAAATCATGAACATGAAAATCATCCAAATTCCATAAATTCTGAATTATTGCAAGTTGCAACTTGCTAATGAAGGGAGAAAACGAAGAAGGTGTGGAAAAAACAAGACAAACACCAGTACGGTATAGTAATTCGTCAGGGGAACAGCTACTGTGCCGTTTTTCTTTGGGGAAAATGGAATTCATGAAATTCTGAGTACATGTACAGGAGAAATTACAGAGATGCTCAAAAATAGGTAGCAGAATTTTCCAAGCAACAACTTTGAAATTAATTACCAAGTAACAGCTTTGAAATTGTTAGCTGTCTTGTCCTGGGTCAGATTTCTTCCAAACTGCCTCTGATCTCCTTCTCCCATCTTGGTGCATTTCTTTGAGCCATCTTGATTCAGAACTGGAGTGGTGCTTGAAAGTCATAATTTTTCATAAATTCAAAATATGGCCATGCCAAAGAACATTCGTCAAGGGATAGTTTTACCAATGCTGTTTGGTTGATCTTACATCTTCTAGTAAATGAGGAAGGGATATCATCAGAGGCCAGCTACATGTAGGACTAATAGACCATTTTGCTAATGTATTCAAATTAATGCACATTTTTAACGTTTCTCTCCAGAACTTTGGTTACCAACTATTCACTTCATTTGTTATGCATAAGGGATCTCAATAGAAGGAATCCAGTTTGCACACAGTTGTTGCTATGTGAGCAAACCTCTGGCAAGCTTCTCACTTGGCAAGGGAAACTTTTGTTCAACAAGTATGCATAAATTTAGTAAACAGGTCTATTGCTTTTGTCATTTGTAGTTCAAATGTTTCTATCATTTGGTTCCTCTTGTTGTGCCAGTCAGTACTTGTGGCATGCTTGTAATGTGTAAGTCAAGGTGAAAAATACCCAAGGACAACGGGCGATTTCACCCTCGGCAGAGATCAAATTGCTTCATAAAATCTTTAAAACCAAATTCTTTGGGCCGACCATTTGCTTCAGAATCGCACTCGCCTCAGCTCTGAAAATGAGCAATAGATTCACGAATCGTGATATACATGTACATGTAGGAGCAGCAAATAAACATTTCTTTGAACAACACGCATATTTAAACGCATTACTGATACTCAATTACGCATACTCTTAAGGAGAAAATTGGGATATCAGCAATTAAAATTCAACATAGTTCCCCTAGGCTAGATATAGCTCCTGTAAAGCTGTCCACAGGAGCTATTTTTTCAGAGGATACATGTAGCTCTTGGGAATTTTTTTTTTTTTACCCTGGTGTCAGTTGATCCTTGGAGTTGATAAAAAGTTATTACATGTACCTCTTTCGTTGCAGGGGAATGCCGGCGCACAGTGCCTCAAGGAATGAGGCCCATCCCGCCAGAGACCTACAACCATCACCATTATCCTCAGCAGAACGCATACCGGCCAGCCAGTCTCGCCTCCCAAGACCCTGAACCAGCGTACATACCCCCTGCCAACCCCCCACAGCAAGCCCACAGGGCACCACAAAGGCCGGTACAACACCAATTCAGCCACGAGATCACGGAAATGAAACTACGCGATCTGTCCAACAAACTAGGTTCAGAATGGAGAATGGTTGGTACCTACCTGGGCTTCGATAACTCGGCAGTTCAGGTCATGCAAGAACAACATCCAGTTGTGAAGGTACTGAATATGTTTTTTCCCTTGATATTAACCCTTAAAAGGCTGTGATATTTTGACCATGCCACAGCTTGGGGAGGGGGGCAGATTCTGCACCACCCTTCACCCCCTAGATTTTGGCCATCAACCTCGTGATGATGCCGAAAATTGGCACGCATGTGACCCACAACGTAATCTATAAAACCATGTAATAAATTGCTCTAAATAATTTCACATGAATTAATTATGCTAATTTATGCATGATATCAGAATTTTGCTCTAAATCATTGAATAAAGCTCCAAAACTGCTAATTTTTTGTCTAGACACTTTTGTAGTATTCTTAGCAAATGTACTTGAAAAAAAATTGGTATGAAAATTGATTTCTTATGTATTGGTATAAAAATTGATTTCTTATGTATCTCATTTCTAAATTAAATCTAATTTTTTCTAGAATTCTTATGTTTCTCTTGTATCTTTTTTCCATATGGAAATGTACATGTTTATTTCATCATTGTTGATATTTCTAGGGGGTGTAACATAAAACATACAATCAATCTTACGATTGATATCAATCGTAAGTCTATGGCAAACCATGTACTAAAGAGATACAATCGATTGTATCTCTTTATGTTACACCCCCAGGCTGTTCTGATTTATTTATTATTAGACTGATATAAAGAAGGAATGTTAATGCTTTCAAGTAAGCAATCAGGGACTGACTGCTTCTGCCAAAGAACTAAGAACTTGATGGTAGGGACTTGTGCCTAGCCAAAGGGCACTAATGCATCAACTTAGTCTCCAAGGATGGACAGTGCGATGCAGTTATTGTATAGCTGTCTTACAAACTGTGTGTTTGACAGTGCTTTATAAAGAAGAAGAAGAAACAAAAAAATGAAAGACCGCTACATGTACTTACCAAGACCAAGACTAACGCTCTACCTGTGAACCATATTCTTTGTCCTATCTCGATACAAGGATATTTTTATTTTACTGATATTTCAATTCTTTGTGTTTGTCTTCATACAGGAGTGCATATTTCAGATGTTACTGGAGTGGAGAAACACCAAGGGTGTCGATGCTACTAAAGCAAAGTTAAAACAGGTACTAGGGCGATCTGGGCGGGAAGATATAACAGATTTCATCGATGAACCAGATGACTGAAACCCAGAAAACTCTACAGAAACTTTGATGTTTTAATTGACAGAGACATTTAGCAAGTCTAGTCTTCTATGACAGTTCAAGACCACTGTGTGTACCTTACAAAGAAGTCATCAGAGATATTTGACCAGAAAGGATCTTTAAAAATACAACCGAATCAGCAACGTTGAAGTGATGACATCATGATGGACAGCTCTTTCCACTTCATAATGGATGTCATTCGAAAACCTGAACTGAAAGAAACTGTAAAAATACATGTTCACCTAAATGAGCAATTTGAATGTAATGACTTATAAGGAGGTTTATCAGAGTTATTTGACCTCAAAGGAGTTTAAATATACAACCGAATCGGCAACTTTGAAGTCATGACATCATATCATACAGTCGTTTCCACTTTATAATGATGTCTCTTGAATAACTGCAGTGAAAGAAACTGTAATAATGCAACTAAATGAGCAATTTTAATGTCATGACTTATATAGAGCTTTATTGTGACTTCTAGCAATCACTATGAACATGGCGGACAAAGAAAGCGGACAAAATAAACAACATCTCATTCTACCCTTCACAATCATTCTGGTAGTCAAAAGAACATCCCTTCACAGCTATTATGTTTAAACATATAGTTCCAGGTGAATATGCATGTGACACCTGTTCCACATTATTTTAGACAATAGCAATGAAAAGATGTTCTTTTGACTACCAGAACCATTGTGAAGGGTGGAATGAGGGGTTGTTTATTTTGTCCGCTTTCTTTGTCCGTCGTGTTCATAGTGAATGTTTGAAGTGAGCAAACCTTAAGAAATTTTGAGCAAAAGGTTAATGGCACAATTGTAGAGAGGTGTTTCCTGTAACAGTGTAAGGAACTCTTATCACCATTCAAGCTCGATGGAGGGCATCTTATAGGTACGCCACATCGAAGATGAATTAAGGCTCACTCATAAGAGGTAAACTCGCTAAATGCTCATGAAAAGTTACAGGCCTACACAGGTGTATACATGTAGATGATGATTAACTTTAATAATAAAAGTCTTCCTCTTGTAAGATATAAACGATCGGCAAGAGGTCTGGGCTGCGTTTCACGAAACCGTCATAAGTCTAAGTTCCTGGACATCCCATTGAAACACGTGTTAATTCTACAACACGCGTTTCAATGGGATGTCCAAGAAGTTAGACTTATGACGGTTTCGTGAAACGCAGCCCAGGAAGATGGCTTTTACTAAACAATCAGGTGACGGCCCTGGAAATCACTCAGCTCGCAGAAGCCAATTGTTTTGTATTGGTGTCTTCAAATCAGTTGAACATGCTCTGGAAAATTCATTTAAAATTGTTAACTGCTTAACTATTTATCAGTAATGTCTAGAAATTAAAAGGGGTATGGGGGGCCTTTACTAAAAGAAGTAGGAAAGTTGATTTTTTTTTTAATGATAAAAACTAAAAAGAATCTTCGATGTACAGATCATTGGCCACGACCCGAGCGTTAAGTTAAAGCCTGCAAGAGGTATGCTGTAATGAAATAACTAGTTTATAACCAAAATCAAAATATGCTTAAGGCATCACTTGGGGAGGCATTTCATCAAGTGTATTGTCAGTGAATTTTTACTGACAAGTTTGCTCTTAGCCAATCAGATGCAAGGATTTCAGTTGCTTCTAACAGTTGTCGGTAAAAATCACTGACAAGACACTTGATGAAACGCTCCCCAGGATGCATTGTCATGTACACTACAAAGTAATTGACACGTACACAGCAATGTAGGCATACATTAATTACATAGTTCCAGTTCCTTATATTCTTTTGTTTGTGCATCCTGATATAACAGGATTCCTAATATAACAAACTAACAAAGTAATGTTCATAGTCCCAAGGTGGCAGGGTAAAAAATAAGTAATTTTTTTCAGGGGCTACTTTTTGAGCCCACCGGCCTGAATTTGTCTTCGTTGTATTACAGTTAACATTGGACCATTAGAGAATTTCAGGGGCCCTTTTTTAGTTTTTCCATGGATCTTTTTGGCATTTCGGGGGCGAATTTGCCTTGAGCCCCCATGTATTTTTTTTCCCCTGGAGGGTGGATAATTACATTAATTGTTTTGTTTCATATTATACTTGAACTGTGTTGCGAGCTTTTAGGTGTGTTCATTTCATGAATCATATCATTACAGTTAACGTTGCACCCTATGAGAATTTCAGGGGCCCTTTTTTAGTTTTCCAGGGCTCTTTATGGCATTTGGGGGGCGAATTCGCTGAGCCCCCGTGTATTTTTTTTCCCTGCAAGGTGGTGGATAATTACATTAATTGTTTTGTTTCATATTATACTTAAACTGTGTTGCAAGCATTTAGGTGTGTTCATTTCAGGTATCATATCTTCTGTTCAGAACTAAATGGATCTATGTATTAACTTTGAATACATGTACATAAAAGAATTTATGGCCCTTTTGGCTTTTGGCAGGGCCCCATTTCATAAAACTTCTTATCAGTAACAACTGCCACATTTCTGTGACAAATTTCCTCTCAGCCAATCAGATTGAAGGATTTCAGGAGCTTATAACAGTTATATTGTCACTTCTTATTGGTAACAAGTAAATATTTAAATAATATGGACCGGCCTTGAGAGATATGACATATATTGCCCAAATTAGATCATATCTTCGGAAAGGCCAGTCCATATTATAATTATTATCTACAAGACATCTTGAGCAAATTCATGACATGATGTATCATGATGTATCTAAATTCACATTATAAAAAAACAGGCAAAACAGAAATCATTCCCAAAAAATAAATTTGCATTAGATGCGCGCAGTGCACTGCACGCGCGTTAGATCGCGCTCGCGCATTTAAACCAAGTTTTATTGTTTGCGCGTGCTCAAAATTCCTTGTACGCGAAAAAACGTGGTATATCAAAAATATGGACCGGCTTTCTGACTGATATGAACTTTTCTATAAACTGGGTCGATATGACTTGAAAATTGAAAATGTTGTCCGCAAAATGAATCGTATTGTCCCGAGTCGAAGACGAGGGCAATATGGATCTTTTAAGGGCAGCATTTTTGATATTCCCCGAAAGAAGAGCCAGTCAATGTAATTATTACCTACAGCTATAGGATGATGCATAATTCAAGCCTATCATTTTGTAGCAACGACAAACATGTCTGCTAATTGCCTGTCCGTCCCTTCTGTGCCAAATTTCATGCATGAACACTCATCATGTCAAGAGATATGTCAGGCAAGACATCCCAGTTTTGCATTGATATCAGTGTAAATGAGGGATATATTTTGCTCTTTTACAGGAAATATCACTTTTGTCACTTGCTTCCTTTAGCCAAATTAGGGCAGCGTAGTATAGCGACATTGAACTCTTTAACATGCAGAGAAGACTGTCATTTAGTGATTGTTCACTTTAAAACTAGTACATGCAAGTACATTTATTTCACTGTGGTTTATGCAAGATATGAGTAAAAATGGCTTAGCTCATGGCAGACCCCTAGAGTGCTCACAAACCTTTTCTCATGGATCGTGTACTGTATGCTGACTGCAATATCTTGAATCATGTGGATGAAGGTTTGAAGATATGGATTCTGTACTAAATTTACATATAATCTGGGGGGTTTTTTTGCAGAAGGGTAGTTATGCAGTGTTATAGAAGGATACCAGTCAATGCCTGTTCTGGAACTTTGTGTGTTCTAGAAAGCAACGTTTCCTATGACTGCAGTATCTTGAATTATTTGGATGAGGGCTGCAAGAGGTGGAAACTGGGGTAATAATATTTCTGTAAAGCGCTTAGAGACTCTTGGAGATGTATTAGGTGCTATACCAATCCAGAATATTATTATTATTATTATTATTACTAAATTTACATACATGTGTACAGTGTATGTACATGTATAATCAGTTTAAATCCTTGGGGTGATTACTTTATTACATGAATTTGACATGAAAGTTGATCCACCAAAAATGATAATTTAAACATGTTTTTGGAAGGTGAAGCAACTTTGAGTTGCTCTGTATTTCAATACTCTATTATTATAGCTTCTATTAAATATGTATAGGATTTGTTTAGTGATTTTGTAAGATACTGTTTTTTTTACATTCTGAGATTGTCTCACTTTATTTTGAGGAAATATTTCTATTTTATATTATCATCAGCCATCAATGACTGTATTACGGTACATATGTCTAGGCTAGTTATCATAATCATGCAATTTCATTAGCTCCAATACATCCAGACAGGCATAAAGATCCCAAAGCTTTGTTTTCATTTTCAATACTTTTAATGCACTAGACCATCAGTGCAATTATAGACCGATTTTTGTTTATACCCCCTTTTAGTGGGAGTACATTTGTGCATCTTGATTTTTCACTAAAAGAATAATGTGAATACTTCAACTGATTTCTGTTGTAAAGTAGATCTTGAGAATTAGCAGATACCAAGTATAATGTATATATGACATTTTATTAAATGTACTCCTTCCTGTATTTTCACCTCTCTTCTGTGCCGTATTCTTCACTTTATACACACTTTTTATTTTGGAGGCAGAAGTGTCAAGTTCGGGTTAATTAGCCTGAATTCACAAACGAGGTGTGAATTTAAACCATGGTTTAAACCATCGACTTAGACATACATGGGTTGAACTTAGACCAAAGCTAGATCAACCATGGTTGAGAATACCATGGTTTAATTTAAACCTCCACTGTGAATTTTGGCCATAAAGTCCAGACTTAGGACATTTTTACAGCTAATATGAACACTAACGATATAAACATCAGTAAACTCAATCCGCTCTTGTTCCAGTCAGTAGCTGTAGGTTAGGACAAAATCCAGACTTGATACCTTTTGGCAGTGAATATCAGAACGGTACTATGGCTGGCCATTCCCCGGGGGGATGTATTTCATCGAGGCCTGTACATCATCCGCGTAAATCACTTTCTGAAAAGCACCCAAAACAGGGATTAAGGTAGGGGTGATTTTGGATACCCTAAATGGGGAACCCATGAACAATCTCAGATTTTGAGACCCTTAACGGGGATTTTATATCTTGCATTGTTTTTATGTACCCTAAGCGGAGATATCTTCAACTAGACGTTTTCCCTGTTTTTCAAGTTTAAAAAAACCCTGCTTGTAAACACATTAAAGAATGTTCTCATTAAAAGAGAGGTATTTTTTTCTTTTCTTCACAAAATACACACAATAACAGCGACTGATTTGCCATATTTTCATTCCATCCTCAGGGTCTATCAAATTTCCTACCCTTTTCGGGTTCCAGCACTAGTGAATTTCATACCCTCTTTTCTGATTTTTGCTGTTTTTGATACACTGAAGTGGATCCCCGGGTTCCCCGCCCGGTGCTGAAAAACGACCCTTTTTCTACGTTCTTGTTTACGCGCATGATGTACAAGCCTCAATGAGACACATCCCCCCGGGGGCCATTCATGCCACATTCTTTTTCACCACAGGTCTTGCATAGGATTTGAAAATCATGGCCACAAATCTGCAGAATTGACATTTTTTGTAGTTCACTGGTGAAGAAAACAAGAATGGTGAATTCTGCAGATTTGTGCCCATGATTTTCACATCCCTTGAGAGACCGATAGTGAAAACAAACTTTGGCATGAATGGCCAGCTATAGTAAAGTGTGATTTGAGTGAGACTTAGTCTTTGTGAACTACCTCCCAGGTTAATTAGCATGACCCAGGTTTGTGCTCCAGAAGGACAAGTAGAAAGTCACGGTTCATTTCTGCTACTACAGATGGTTTTCTTTAATATTATGTGGACATGTTGTTATATTAAAATCTTGTTATCCTGGAGCTCAAAGCAGTTAATACAGAAAAATATGACAGGCAACATCATATTACATTCAGAATTGGTTTTATCACTAAATTTTCTTTGAATGGTCATTACCATCATTTGCAAAAATTCAAGACCACCTGGGAATTTGTGGGTATTTCAATAATTTTGAATACATTCTCTCGTCTCATTGAATGATTACATAAAATACTACAGTGGTTTGTACATGTGGCACAAGAGCAATGGTATGAAAGCATTGAAAATAAATGCATGTTGGGGAAAATACTGCAATTTGGAAGGATGGTCTTAAACTTTTGCAAATGATGTTAGGTTCTGTTTTACCATTTTTTTTTATTCTTTTTTTTTTTAGAACAAAAAATACTTTTTTTAAACCGATTTGAATACAGGGAGCTCTGTTATGAAAATCTCCAACAATGGAATTATATGTACCTTAAAGGAGAAAAACATTGACATCTTGTCATATCTGCACTGTCAAATATAAAACGAATACAAATACAAATGATAGAGGGGCTGGTAAAACACTCTATTATCTTGTAAAGAACTACCCTTGGTAATTTGGCCAAATTACCATCAAATCATGCATATTACCATCAAATTACCATGATTCGATAGTAATTTACCCTCAAATTACAGTGGGGTACTGTGGTACTCGTTTAAAAGGGTTTGAAAGTTTGAAAGTGTTCTTTTTAGTGATGCTTTACTATTTTTTCATCTGCGATCATATACATGTATCTGATTTTTCATTCTGAATGCATAGTAATGCACCATAAAAATACAGAAGTTAATTGTAGCAAAAGTACTCTTCAAACATTTATTCAAGATCACTTGTTATACAAAATCGATCAAATCAATCAAATCACAAATTATCAGAATACACCGTCATTGTGTTAAAGTAGAAAAGCCCATGTACAGCCAATTTTTTCATACCTGTACAAGAATGATGTACACATTTAGTTACATTCAACACAACTGACCATTTTACTAAGTATATGTATATCCATTTATGCATGTTTCTTCAAGGAACCCCTGGTTACTTGAATTTAGTTCATCTGTTATGCATAATGCCATTTCGAATGGAGATTTGCATTAATTATTGCTATGCCAGGTGAACTTCTGGCAAGTTTCTTGGTTGTCAAGAGAAGCTTTTGATCAACAAATATGCAACAAAAAAAAAAAATTAGTAAACAGGGGGGTGTTTCATAAAGCTGTTGGTAAAGTTACCCATGACTTTTACGAACGACTTGAATATGAAGTGCCAAATGGGATGCCCAAAGATTTTCCTGACGTTTTAACAAAGTATGACTGCATTTCCCATAATCTCAATTAAATTGCTGCAAAAAATATAGTTCGCAATAAAAATGATAGTAAACAATAGTAATGTTAATTTACGTCTGCATATTTCACCTTAAGCTAATGCGATTTATCATGATTGAGAATCGTATTTGGCTTGCCATATTCTAGTCGTTCATAAAGTCATTCGTAAACACCATCCTGGTCTGTTGTTTTTATCTTCACTGAATTAATACCAACCAATCGTACAGACCTTGTACATGTATCTATTTTTATGAACTATAGGCGAACCTCATTATAACACACTCCTCCAGACCAAGGAAATTACCTCTTTATATCGAAACCTTGTTATATCAGGGCTAAAAAACAATAGAATACAAAAAAGTGGGACCGAAAAAATTACCTTTATATAGTGCTTGTTACAACAGTGTTCTTTATAAACAAGATTCCACTGTACTTAATCAACCTTTCTGGATTGCTTTGAAACTGTTTCTTTCAAAGTATGAAAACAAGACCAAAACTCAAGTTTATATGTAATAAAGGGGCTATCAAGTTTTATACTCAGTTCTAAATCACAGCAGAATTATTTTTGCATGTATTCATTTTTTTTTTCGTCTTCTTTCTTTTTTCCCCCTTAATAATCTGTATGTTTTGTCTTCATGCCATTCCTTCTGTAGTGCAAAATTTCTTGATCAAATCTGATGTTAATCAGATCCTCTTCAACTGGACAAGCTTCCTTCATTTTTTGCTTATTGAGTTTGTACAGCTTCTAAATTTCCACTCCCATCATAACATTTTGTTTTTCTTCTTTTCTTTATTTTTTGAAATTGTCTACAACTCTCCATGAACATTTAATTTTCTGCCATGATCGTAGACCAGGAAATCAAAGTTTTGAATAACTAGATCACTGTGACATTAATCCCTTACTATGAATTATATAAAATCAAGAGATTTATATCATTTTTTTCTTCTTCTTCTTTCTTTTGGCAATGAGTGATTAATTTTGTTTTGTTGTTTTGTTAGTTTTTACAATTTACATGTAAATTACAGCTCACATTTCAAATTCGGCTTATTTCCCTTGTCCAATCATTCAGAAGTTTCATTCAGCTCTAAAAATCCATGCAAATGCACTGCTTTACACCCTGTAAAGACTCATTCATATATATATTATGCAGCAGCACACCACTTAAAAAAAAAATAATAAATGTGTGTGTATGTGTGATTTTTAAAAGTGTGCTACGCAGCACATTTCTCCATCGTATAAGACATATACAAAGTAAGTATGCTTACAGCACATTTGTAACATGAACTGCATTCAGTTTGTACACACATATTTCTTTTTCTTCTTTTTAAAGCAGTTACTGCTGCATACATACATGAACAAGCCTTAAATATGCAGTGTATTCCTGCTACAATAAATTTTTAAAACTCTGCATCGAGGCAACGGTCACTTGGTCTTCTTCTCGGCTAGTTTCTTGAGGCTGACCTTGCGTATAGCGTTGTGGATGGACATCTGAACACTGTCTAGAACCCAACCTGGGACTGAGCCAACTACCCAACCCTGTAGAGTGAAAGAAAGAAAGGGGGGTATGATGTGAAGAAGGAAAGGAGATGGAGAGAAAGGAGGAAGGGGGAGGGGGAGGGGAGGAGGAGGGAGGAGGAGAGGAGGAGGTGGAGGAGGCGGAAGAAGAGAAACAGGAGGGGAGGGAGGATCAGGGGGTAAAGGGAAGGAGTCAGAGGGGGAATAGGAGAGGAGGGAGGAGGAGGAGGAGGAAGGGGAAGGGTGAAAGGGAATAAGAGGGAGGAGAAGAGGAAGAGGAGGAAAAGCAGAGATGAATTGACAAAAGAGATATAGGGAGGCAGAGATAAGACAGATAAAAATGCAAAATGGGAGAGAATGAGAGAAAAAAAAAGAATTCATAAGAGATAGAAGCACACAGCAGAGAGAGAGAGAGAGAGAGAGAGAAAGAGACAAACAGAAAGGAGGAATGGGGAGTTGACAAGGAGAGAAAAAAAGAAACAGAGATTGAAAATCAAAATTAGCAATCAAGGGAATGGCTCATTCTTAAGTACATATTGCTTGAAAGATGCTCTGAGAAGTTGATTAAGAACAGTTCTGTCCTAAAGTTTCCATAATACCTCGCAGAAATACCGTTTTCCTAATATTTTTACAATTTTACTCTTCCTTTCAATTTCATTCCTCAGGAGATTAAAGGTTATGGATTTGGTTATGGTTTTGGTTATGGTTTTGGTTATGGTTATGGTTAAGGTTTTTGTTTTGGTAGACCCACAAAAACTATTGGTCAGATTTCCTCGCTTTCCACATGTCAGTAGCATGATAGAAAAAAACTAAAATGCTGTGAAGTTTTTTCCTCCTGAAGTTGAATATTTGACAATTTTTTTTTTTTTTTTTAGGTCAGTGACAATTACAGTCCTGTTTACATAACAAGTGCAATAAAGCACTGCAACCCCCACAATGACACAGTGCTTTGTATCTTTACTTATATACTCTAACTGGGTTGTTTTTTTTGCATGAGCAAGCCTGTGTGACATTACGTCCTGATCCAAGATCAATTTTTGTTCATTTCTTTCAAAGAAACCAACACCCTCAAGTCAAGTAGTTTTTAAATGAAAGCTAGGACAGAATAAAACAGATAGTTAAAAATTTGAACGAAATCAGATGCGCAACAAGATAAAATATTGCTATATGAAATTTGTTGACGTTACCATAGCTATTCTGCCCTACTTTGGCAAAAGGAAGCAAGAGACAAAAGTGACAGTTCCTGTCAAAAGAGCAAAATGTATCTGTCATTTACACTTGATGTCAATGCAATAGTGTTGTCATGCCTAACATTTTATCTTTTAGCAGGATGAGTGTTCATGCATAAAATTTTGGCCTGGAAGAAGGGCAAATTAGGCAAACTCTGAAAATAACAATAACGGAAATTTGGTTGATATGTCACTTGCTTCCTTTGGTCAAAGTATGGCAGTACTGATGACATCATTTCATGGGCAACTCTCAATACGTTTTGTACACAGATAAATTACCTGAAGATTATGCATGAGGCAGCCATTGGTGCGATTGTCAGAACCCAAGGTGGCGAGGGCGCTCTTCACGTAGGAGGTGGGGCTTGGGATGGTCATGGTCTCCCGCCTCAGCTTGCTGAGTTTAGTGGTGACGTAGAATGGCATCACAGACTAACAGAGAAAATAGAAAACAGTAAATATAATAGTATAGGATATCTATATGTTGCACATATCCACCAGAGAAGGTCCACATTTAGCTCAGTTGCAACAGTCACTCTAGCACGTTAATTGTGGGAGATCGGTTGACAACAGTACCATCAACAACTTGCACTAGTCACCTTTTTCACTCCTACTCTAAAAAGTGATTACAGACTTCTAACACATTTTCCCTGGGCTTTTCTTGCTAGTTCCACTAACTCATCCTTCTTTCTTGGGCTTGGGATCCCTTGGTCAGTCTGGAAGGAATTCCTTGAAAGCTGGAGCACTAGTTAGTTGGTAGCCTAGCTTAGCCGGAGTAATATTGGGAGCGCCTTGAGCACCTTGTCTGGTGGATACGTGCGTTATATAAATATCCAATATTATTAATATTATTACTGAATTTCTTCAATTTGTCACCTCTCTCACTAGCCACATCTGCTATCTTGGAAATAGTTGCGAGTGGGAAAATAAGCCTCTAATGGTACGGCCGTTGGTGGTGCATGCATTGCAAAACGCAAGAATTCCTTCTTGCCAGTACCCATTTACACCTCGGTGGAGAGTGACAAATGTAGATTTATCTTGCCAAAGGACATTAGTGCCACAGCGGGACTCAAATTTGGACCACGAGATCCACAGTCCGGTGACTTATCCACTAGACCATGACACCTCTTGAGTTCTGGTCAAGCGATCACAATGTGAAAGAAACTGTTTCAAAGGTTCTGAAATTGGCCAAAGACTGATCAAAATACTTAAAATTCTGATTTCAGTATCAAACTGAATACCAGCCGCGGAGCTATATACGATATTCTTCCAAACTCATTTTGCCTTCCGGACGCGGTTTTTCGCATCACTGTAATTTTCTTAAACGTCTTAGTACGCTTCCCGCAAAAGTGGTATTAAGCTGCAGTAATATGTGAATGAGGGTTCTAGGACAACTCCCCCGGGAGGACAACTCCCCCGATACGATTCCCACCTAACAACTCCCCCTGGAGCACAGCTCCTCTGAAGGACAGCTCCCCCGAGGGCAATTCTCCCCGGAGGATACTTTTCCTGGATGACAACTCCCCAAGGACAGCTCCCCCAGTCCCCGGGGGAGTTGTCCTGATACGGTAAATGAGACATTACCTGCACTTGTATTCCCTTAGACCGATATTCAACGTCTAATCCACGTGAGAAGAAATCAACAAAGACCTAAGCCATGATGCGAGAGTAAGGAGAAAAATAAACACAATAACTGTTACTGTATGAATTGTTAACCCATTCGGACATATGTCCACATTTTGTGGTTTGGCCTAATATCTTTTGATGCAAAGCCCTAAAAATCACACCAACTACATGAGCAGAAGGAGCAAAAAATTCTACACAAACTGTGCCATTTTTGTTGCGTCAATATTCGTTGTTTGATGCTGAAAATTTTTTAAAGGAAAATAAGCATTAAAATCCTTAAATTTCGGTCAATTTATATTCATTTCAGATACATCATGTTTTATAAGAAAAATGTAGTAATAAAATAAGAATGTTGGTGTTGCCAATTTGAAGAATAAAAGCTGATCAAATTAGGCTTTAAATAATTCCTGTCACGAATGGGTTAATGCTCAAACCAAAGTTTTCTTATACCGATACTTTTGCAGATTAAAGGCCATAGATGACTAATAGCATAATTTCTAGTCCTGCAATTATATTGTGAAAGAAAATCTTTCCAAGCAACCCATCCCAAGGCATCTCCAGATAGGTTCCCAGCAAGGTTTTGCTAGGTTTAGATGCATACAGCCATGTTTGGATGCTGCTAGCACAAAAACGAGCACACAGACAGCCCCCCCCCCCCCCCCACAAAAAAAAAAAAAAAAAATTCTTCCACTTCATTATACCTTTCTCTACAAGTGTTAAAAGTTTTCTGAAGCTGTCCTGGGGGGGGGGGGGGGTGTTTCATAAAGCTGTTCGTAAGTTAGGCATGACTTTACGCACGACTGGAACATGTTCTTGGGTGCTAGTCAGATTCTCAATGATTAACATGTAGCACAAGAACATGTCACCAGTCGTGCGTAAAGTCGTGCATAACTTACGAACAGCTTTATGAAACACCCCCCCCCCCCCCCGGATGTTTAGTGTATGGTACAGGTATTTGCACCCATCCAATCTCTAGACAAGTTTCTCGTCAGGTTTTAAAAGTTTCAGATGACTTCCACTACATGAGGGCGCTGTTGACTATAAAACCATCCATTTTTTAAGTTAAGCCCCCTTTAGTATATTTCCCTCTTCAATTCTCGAAATTTTTACAAAAATTTCACCAGTTCCAACAGAGTGATGGGCATCTAGCTTTGCCACTGGGAATTCTGAGCCCTATCTGAGGACAATATCAAGCAACGATGCCACTCTACCAGGCATCCCCACATTACATACTTAAGTGTCCCAAAGAAAAAAAACGTAAGCACATGGATCTACAAGTCTAGAATCTCTGCATTTTTTACCTTCTCACGAGATAGAGCAACCACCAGCAAAGTTTGGTGAAAATATTGTGGATTTTGCTTTACCTGAGGAAAGTCTTAAAGAGGTCAAAATTCATACAAGAAAGGAAAGAGAACGATACCTTTGTAGCAGAGTAGACGGTTAGCATGGGGCTTGGGTTCATTCCAGAAGCAGAGGACACATTGATGATAATACCCCTCTTCCTAGAGTATCACAAATACAAAAAATCTGACAGAATTAGACAAAGTGATAGAACTGGGTAGAATTAGTATACAGAGGACGGCCATGGGAGGCAATAAAAGCAGTCTTTATGAGCAGACGGTCTTTACGTACATAGGTGGTATTCTCAGCATCATTTATCTCTAGAATTTTTATTTTGTCTCTAAAACAAGATTGGTATTCTGAGACTACTTTTCATCTCAGATTTTACCTTTAATTTTATCTTTGTTTCTCATCTCCAGCATGTGTACATACAGCTATAGATAAATGCACAGCCCATTTCACTTTGAAGGAAAAGATAAAATGAAAATTAAAATAGAGTAGGGGCTATTTCATCTCTCAGGTGCCCGGTATAAACAATACTTCTGGATAAATTTGCAACGAGCCTTGAGATAAAATTTTTTTTAAATGCCATAATAATCGATAGTATTATTTGAAGATTTATGCTGACTAATATCGTCTTTGAAATAATCCTTGAAATAGCATGCGGAAACCTCCGAAAATACCACAGTTATTTTTCAAGAAAATACCAGCCAAAAAGGCCTTTGTGCTTGAATGAAAGTGCAAGCAGCGTATTGAAATTTGTACGAATAACACATTTACATGTCGAACTAGAATACTCCCTATTTGTATTGTACAATGCCTCAGTATTTTGGTGAGAAATTGATGAGAATCAAGAAAAGTTTGGGGGTTTACAAATCACAGTGTAAAAAGGAGGGAAAGAAATTCTAACTGCAAAATGCTTGGTTGTGTATGCTTTTGTAGTGCCCAACTTGCTTTGCCTCAACAAAATTAATGATTAAATGCGTATACTGCGCAAGCTAATTGAGAAAGAAACAAAACAAGTCATTACATCCAACAGCGGAAATGAAACTTCTCGTGAGACACCTGGTTAACACGCGAGCAAGTGGCGCAGTCACAAGGCCTTTTTCGAGATTGGGTTTTATCCCCTGCCCAGCTGCATGAAACATTCCTAGCCTGTATGTATTAGCGAATTATATCTGCATGCAAATACACCAGCTATGACTAAATCGACCAATCCGACGTACAGGCCAATGTCATGGGAATGATACGACTGCTGATTAGCCGCTACCATTTTGGCAGAGAATTGGTAGTGAAAACAAAGGTTAACGTAAGAAATTCAAACCAATCTTGAAAAGGCCTCGTGGCTGTGGCACGTGCCCCCCCCCCCCCCCTCTTCTGGCTACGTGCCTAGTAAACAAGCCCTTATTCTTACCTTTCTACCATCCCTGGTAATACTAGGTTAGTCATCTGAAGGAAGAGAAAAAAAAAGAGATATCTGAATGTCATCAAGAATGTATTATTCAACTTGGGATGTGCAAAGAAGAGTGTTCATGCATGAAAAGGCAAGCACTATGCCAAAAGGAGGTGTTGTGGCTCAGTGGTAGAGCGGTGGTCTCGTAACCGGGAGTACCCGGGTTCGAAACCAAGTGGACGCGCTAATGCCCTTTGGTAAGGTATTAATCCTCATTACCAAGTCCTTTGGAGGGGACTTAAAGCCGTTTGTCCCCTGGTTGCTGACTAACAAGCATACACATGCTTTCTTAGCAGTGAGGTAAAATAACCAACCATTTAACCATTTAACATTTTCTTCTACATGTCACGGATTTCATGGTGTTATAATATTCAAAATACAAGCTTCAATTACCAATCCTATGAAAAAGGTATTGATAGTTCAAATATACTCTCACTAAACAAGAAAGCAAAATTAAGTAGTCTACTCAACTTACATGCCCACACAAATGAAAGTATATGGGCAATTCCGCGTCGGAAAAACAGTCACCTTACTTCACATTTATAGTAAAAACAATCACTTTGATAGCCCTGAATAGCTAAATCTTTGAATTAAAAAAGGTGAAACAATAAAGAATTCCACAATCTTAGTCTGTGTTGGTATAATGCATGTTTGATTTTTAAAAGACATGTTATAAGTTTAAAATTGGTGCTTTTTTCTGGTTATTCCGTTACCAAGGTGTTATACTACAATATCATAAATGTTGGAATAAAATTGTTGGAATGAAAGAGCTCACATGAAAGAATGGGCATATTTACAGATTATTAAATGGTGACAAAGGGAGGCAGAGTACAAAAGAGGCACAGAAAGTCGAAAAAATGTTGGTAATGGAATTACACCCTTACCGTGGAATTGCCAATTTACAGAACCAGACCATGAATTCTGTATGAATCTTATACTATCCTTCATTTTCTTTATACCAGTACTTTGAATATTCGTAGAAAGGGTTTACGGTTCACCATGTGGTAGTTTTAACCCATTCGTGACAGGAATTATTTAAAGCCTAATTTGATAAGCTTTCATTCTTCAAATTGGCAACACCAACATTTTTATTTTAATGCTACATTTTTCTTATAAAACGTCATGTATCTGAAATGAATATAAATTGACAGAAAATTATGATGAGAAGTCAAAAAGTTGCCAATTTGCAGGGGAAAACGGTGATTTTAAACTTTCTATCACATTGCCAATTTAAGGATTTTAATGCTTATTTTCCTTTAAAAAATTTTCAGCCTCAAACAACGAATATTGACGCAACCAAAATGGGCACAGTTTGTGTAGAATTTTTTGCTCTTTCTGCTCATGTATTTGGTATGATTTTTTGGGCTTTGCATCAAAAGATATTAGGCCAAACCACAAAATGCGGACCTATGTCACGAATGGGTTAATAAATGGTGAGAAGGACTATAGATAAAGTGGATAGAGATGGAGATGAAATAGAGAGGCGAGAAAGCGGGAAAGTCAAGCTGCCCAGAACGTCGAGTCTTCTCTCCTTCTCCGCCCGCCTCAAGTCTTCTTATCTCTCGCCAACTCAAGCCTCCTCATCTCTTCACCAACTCAATCCTCTCACCTCTGCTGGTTTACAGTCCTTTTTAGGACTTCACCCAGTCTTCGAAAGATTCTCTGCCCTCCAACTTCCTACTTTCTCGCCTCTCTATTTCATCTCTATCCACTTTATCTATAGTCCCTTAGGACTTACCACATGGTGAACTGTAAACCCTTTCTACGAATATCCGTACCACCATGCAAACCTTCAAACATCAACCAGTACTTTGAATGGTTGACAAATAAAATGTCGAATATATAAAAAAAAATTTGAGGGAGGGCCTTTTGTTCTTTCTCCCTGTAAACAAAATAATTTTTTAACAAATGGAAAGCGCTACAATAAAAAAAAAATTTTAAATGTAATTATTCTGTTATCATTGAAAACCTTTTTTCATCATCATCAATTCATCATCACCATCATCACCATCACCATCATTATTAGGCTAGTTTCTATTAATAAGATTAAATTACTCGTGGTATAACAAAAGGGGTGCATCCCAAACGAAGAGCCAGGGCACACTCACTTTCGTTGTCAACAATTAAAACATCCCTAATATGCTGCACTCTTACAAATACATATCTTTTACCGAAATACGTAACACAGAATGTCTACTCTACCATTATTGCAAGGCTTGTGCTTTTATTACATTTTCATTTTTTTTAGAGGTTATATTAATTTTTTTCAAATCTTAGGGTGTAATCGCTTTTGTTGGATACTTTTTTTATGTATTCAAGTTGTGAGTGTGAAAAAAATAAGGACCTACCACAAGAACAGTCTTGATTATCATTTGACAACAAAAAAAAAAATTACGATACATGTATGTGCAGGAAACATAACAAGTGAACTTCTATCTTACCATAACAACGGACAAGCAGTTGATATTGATGATGTTGGGCAGGAACTGTTGAAAAGAAAAATAAGAAATAAATCAACAAAGAACAACGATGGATACTCTGAAGGCTCATCCATACATGTATGCCCTACATGTGCCTACAAAACCAGAAAAAACTTTGCGAGAAAATTTCTTAGTTATTATCAAGATGCAGTTTCACAAAACAAAACTTTTTGCAAAATTGCCTTAGTTTTACCTTTTAAGAATTTTAGCAAATTTGAAAAACTTGTGGTTTTTTTTCTGATTTAAGAGTGTTCTTAGTCATATACATGTACAAAACTTTTTTTTTTTCAACATATGCCTTTACTATCAGATGGACCCATTGCCAACCCCAGTAGAAACTTGCAGGTAGATGTGACTTCATTTGACCTTTGACCCCCAAATACCACTGAGGTCCCTACAGAGCATCAACCACCTAAGTTTGGTTACAAACAGGCAAATGGTCGCAAAGTTATTCAAGTTTCATAAGCGTCATGGACAGATGACAGACGGACACAGCTAAGGATCCCTTAGCCTCACTCCACCTGAGTGGCTCGACAAAAACTGAACAAAACATAAAAATCAAACTTGATCACAAGCAGGATCTATAACCCCAGGATATCCACCAGACCAAGGCCTCTGAATAACAGTACTCACTACTGTACCTTCTCAGCATCTACCAGTTCACAGAAGTACTGTGGGAAGCTGTAAGACATTCCAACGTTGTTCACCAAGACTCCTATGTCCAGACCTGCGAGATGTTCTCCGATGGGTGCATAGATGTCGCCTCCACCGGTAAAATCAACAGCATACGTCTTGGTCTCCACCTTGTACTTTTGCTCTGGGTGAGAGAAGAGAAGGAGAAATAAACATGATGGACGATTATACATGTAAGTGGCATGATCATTTTAACATCAATACCATTATTACCATAATTAGGAGTAGGAGCAACAAAAGCAACGTTCAGCAAAATTATTTCCATCATCATTACTGTCATCATCACCATTGCCATCATCATCAGCATCAACATCATCATCAGCAGCATCATCATCAACATCATCATCATCATCTTTCATGTCTTAGCCTTACCAATCTGCATGGCAACATCCTTGAGTTTGTCTGGGGAGCGGCTCAGCAGATAGATATTGAGACCCTTGGCGGCAAGCTACAATAGCATTGGCATTGATAGAGGAAATAAAGAAAGACTTTGAGATAAAATGTATGGAACAGGGCCGGTATTCAATTCAGTACTTGGATTAAGTAAAACTTTTACAAAGTATTTTACTTAGCTAAGAAATTTGCTTAAGTCATATTCAATTCAATACTTTGAACTTAAATAAAAGCCAAAATTCTTACTGATAAGCATTGTGATGTCATATTTTCAATGCGCAATCAGCATGTTGCATCAAATACGCTCGAATACGGTATGATATAATTCTGCGCAGCTCATGATGACTGATATAAAATCCTATGCCTGCCAAAACAGTGCCAATCAAGGCCTCCAAAATAATTGGCTTAAGTCTCCTAGGTACATGTAGGTGTCTTAGATTTAGAGTAAAATACTTAGCCAAAATATTGAATTGAATACCAAATTTTGTTAAATATTTTATCTAATTAAAAAAACTAAGAAAAATATTCATACTTCTGACTTAAGTATTGAATTGAATACAAGCCCAGGAGTCCCAAAAAACATGAAGTAATCCTCCTGGGCTTAATAGAATGAAGTAAAAAACCACCTAATGTTGGCAGTTTTTCAGCATATCTCTCCAATACCTTCAAACATTAGGAAATCTTGACTGATGAAATTAAAACAGTGAAATGTTAATATCATATACATATACTTTGTTTGATTGTTAAATTCAACATCTACATTTTCCAGACATATAAACATCTCGTCAGTGGAAAAAATTGTATTTCTGGCACAAAATACAGATTTTCTTAATCAGCTTAGTGAAATGAGTGGTGCGAATGACGAATCTTGAACACAAACAATACGGACAACAATATGCATTTCGCGTTCCAGACGCATCTTTTCACGCACCTCAAGAAGCTACTACAGATTATTCAACAATCATTTTCTTGGGCAGCACTTGGGGCCCACAACACGAAGGTCCGAATTCACAAAAGAGGTTTCAACCCAAGGGGTGGTTTAAACCCCTCCTGGTTTATTTAAGTGTACCTATGCATGTAGAAACCGGTCCAATAAAATCTATTTTCTTGAGGCATGCGCATGGCCAATATGCTTCCTTTTACGCCTAAGATTTCAGTGTGCTTTAAGTGGTTTAAACCAGGTTTAAAGTTTAAACCAACCCATGGTTTAAACCTCTTTTGTGAATTCCAGCCAAAGGGTTTAATAACTTCATTCAGTTTTTCCTGCTTTCATTACCAGCAACATAAACATCGTCAGTTATACTTTTAGACTCACTTGTTCAGCGTATGCCTTTCCGATGCCATCAGTAGCCCCAGTAACAACTGTGAATTTAAAAAAAAAGACATGATTATAAAAAAAAAAAGGACAATTCACCTAATTACTCTTCTGAACTTGGATTTGGTGACATACAGCACATAAGAAAGAAAGATCTAATACAGGTACTAGTATTCAAGGACAGACAAAGTCCCTATTATTAGATCTGAATATATTAGAACATATTTCCGCGTCGTGACCGATGGTAAATATTTACAGATCTCCTCTTTAATATTGACATCAATCTTCATATTTCTCGGCTTGCTACAATATTTGAAGCTAAGCTTATTATGGCCTGATTTGATTAGTTAAAAATCATATTAGAGTCGAGGAAAGCAAAAATGTAACACTTTTCTCTAAATGTTTTGAACTGTCCCAGAGAGTTGGAAGTCTATTCAAAGTAGATGTTATGCTCAAGACTCAAGACACATATTGCTTTCAACTTCTAACAGTTTCAGTGATCTCAATCAGCTCACAACTTTTCAAGCCTGTGTCAGTGTGTGTGTAGCTCAGGCTTGATTGTCTTAACTGACAAGTTGAATCAAGGCCACACAGGGGAACATTAGTATGATGAGCTGTGAAATTTATGTGGATGCCGCCCTCTATAAGTTGAGCCTAAAAAACACTTATCAACAAATCATCGGAAAATGTTTGCTTTTGACATTCTAGGATGATGAAATGTCCTATTCCCATTCCTTCAAATGGATCTAAATTATCTTGATCATGTGAATTCTTTGAAAAAAATCTTTGATTACTTACTGCTGTTGCTCCTCTGTCCAATATACATGTATGTGACAGAGAAGTTGAGAGAGCACTACTTCCCTACTGTCAACAATTTCCACAGTATATCTAACTGTTAGGCCTCACTAGGGGAAGTCTTTACCGTAACAGTTTACTGTTTGGCAGTGTATACAGCCACGCGCATGTGTCTTTAACTTACGGCCACGCGCGTGTGGCTGGTTACATGTACACTGCCTTTTAAGCTAATCAAGGCTTGATTTTTTTTTTACACAGGGCTGCACTGGTAACTGGTATGCTGGGCTGTGCAAATTTATGTGACATGCTGCCCTCTAACAGTCAAAGACAGAAATCACTCAAATAATCAGCAAATTCATATGAAATATTTCCTTTTTACACCCCGGATAATAAAATATCCTGTTTCCAATTCCATTCCTCCAACTGGATGTAAATTATCTTGATCAAGTGAATTTTGAAAAATATTTTTCTGATCACTGGTGACACAGCTCTTGCTCGTCTGTCCAATAAATTGGACGGAAGAACACTGCTTTCCTATAGTCAGTAACTTGCATATTACAGCATGTCTGTTGTGCGAGGTATTATAACCGAACACTAGTGTGAGTGATCGGAGTAGATCTGTCTTTATTGTCTAAAGTCTATGTAGACCTGCTAGAAGTCTAGACCGAAGTGTTCTGTCTCTAACAGTCGTCGTTAGCCTCATATTTTGGTAGGGTCGGCACTCCTCCTTTTTAGAGACAGAAGCGCCCCAGTGTGTTGTGCATGCAATCTCATTGTTCTGGGCACGACAATGAAAAACTACCTCAAATCAGCGATTTTCCCCCTTTCTTCATGAATATAAAAATATCATTATACACTACAGAGTAGACCTATACAATGTAGCTTACCGATTTTATGTTTGATTCCTTCTTTTTGTAACTCTCCATTTTCAGGTAAATTTAGGGTCCTAACATTAGGTCCTCTCGGTTGAAAATCTTGCAGCAGCCAACCTCTATCTCTGTTTGTCTCCGCGCTTTTCGCAGGGAGATCAGCAAATTTGCGACTCGCATTTCAACCGTATTAACGAGCGACCAATACGAAACAACAACAACAAAAACATCCTTCATACGTATATGGCCAAACGTACGTGGTCGATCGTTTGAATACGGCCAGTTGAAATGCAAGGAGTAGCGAATTCGCTGATCTCCCTGCGAAAAGCGCAGAGGCAAACAGAGATAGAGGTTGGCTGCTGCAAGATTTTCAACCGAGAGGACCTAACGTTAGGACCCTGGAGCGCGTTTCATGAAACCGTCATAACTACAAGATCAACAACATCTTGGAGATGTCAGTCATCTTGTCTCCTAAGTGTTTCACAAAGACGTCTTTGCCAAGACCAGCGACAACTTCCCTGACAAATGACTTGTCGCTCCTCCGAACATGTCATATCTTTTTAGCACGCCATCACAGGTCACCTTTTCGTCGGCTACGGGCAACTCACGGGCAGCGAAAAATAAGGAATGTTTATTTATTACATACAAATATTTCTTGAGTTCCAGTCTCTCATTCCATAACCAGTTATTACTGATGTTGATATAAAAGTATAAGTGAAATAACCTATATGTCTTAGAAACGTTTTAACCCTCCAGCAAGTAATTGTGATTAATATTGATTATCCTCCCATGAGTTTCCCATAGAAAACGGAGCAGTCTGTATTTAAAGGCCCGTAAGTACGATGACAATTCAACACGTATGAACTTCTTCCATATTTCCCTTTTTTTGCAACCACAATATTTATTGAAATCATATAAAATTTATTCATTAATGAATTAATGTCAAAATTTCGATCACAGAATATACCAATTTAGTATTTTTCAAACATTAAAACAAAATATGGGTCTGCTTTCAACAATTTGTCAATTACGGTGTCCTCTTAATTACAAATCTAAATTCGCAAAGCGCAACAGCAGCTTTTCGTTTATTAATTTTAGAAATTCTCAGATGTCACAATTGATATAGCTTTTCACTTGAATGCAACGTTTGTATGATGTTTATCAAATCCCATTGATGTTTTCTATACTTCTCCAACAATTCGAGCAAAGTTGAGTCTAAATTGTGTTGGAATGATTGATAATAAATCCAGTGGATTGTGATCAAGGCTATCTTTTTCAGCCGATAGTATCGATATCTTGGATTTGTGAGATGTCAGGCTTTCGTGAAACACTTTGTCAGGTCCATGACATCTCCGTAGATCATCAACAAGAGATATGACTGTCATGGCGTTGGTTTCATGAAACGCGCCCCTGGATTTACCTGAAAATGGAGAGTTAAAAGGAATCAAACATAAAATCGGTAAGCTACATTGTATAGGTCTACTCTAGTACTCTGTAGTGTATAATGATATTTTTATATTCATGAATAAAGGGGGAAAATCGCTGATTTGAGGTAGTTTTTCATTGTCGTGCCCAAAACAATGAGATTGCATGCACAACGCACTGGGGCACTTCTGTCTCTAAAAAGGAGGAGTGCCGACCCTACCCAAATACGAGGCTAACGACGACTGTTAGAGACAGAACACTTCGGTCTACTAGTAGAAGTCTAACAGTTAGACCTCTAGGCTAGGTCTATTAAGTTAAACTTAGTTTCATGAAGTCGGACTGACTAGCAATGCCTATGGAGCGCTTCTGTCTCTAAGTGAGGAGAGCCGACCTTACCCAAATAAGAGTAGGGTGTCTGAACATTTTTCAGAATTCAGCTATTTTTAGAGTTTCGTGATTTTGCAATACAAACATGACAAAGTGAAGACAATGTTTTAATTAGGCCTAGGCCTAGCATATATATCGATTTTCATGAGTCACAAGTATTTCCATCCAAAGATATCTGCATCTGAAGTTGGTCACATATTCAGATTAAAATGGTGCCGATAAGAGGCTAACTAGAGACATAATTTTCGGTCTATGATTGCAGTCTGAGCAGTGCAGTGCAGAGCAATGCAACTCAAGGACGGTACCGGTACGTACTCCCAGGTCCGTCGCCCGATACTCACCCGCCCACTTTCCGTGTCGTTTGGGGTTGGTCGCCAAGCCAAGCGCTCTCGCCAACATAAAAGTTTTCACATTTCTTAAAATAGACCACAGCACCTTCAGAGATTTGTAGATAGTTGCTATAAATCCAACTGCAGCAAAAATATTAATCACAGCGGCGGGTGGATCAAAGGAACTCATGTTGAAGTTATTTCTGAACGGTTTACACAGTTAATCAGATCGTACGATAAACGTGTTGCAACGTAGTCTAGGAATCATGCGCTCATAATTAATGATAATATTATCTGTCTTTAATTAATATGGAGCATAATGGTTCCAATGATTTCTTTGCAAAATGACACAAAAATTACTTCCTAAGTTATGGAATACATTTAATACCAAAATGAAGAATTCATTGGCCCGTATTTTGGCATAAAATGTATGATCAATCTCGGCTCCCTGTCTCTCTAAATTCAACATAATTAGCGCCAATCGGGGCACCAATCAATACCCAGGATTTTTTTTCGGGGGGGGGGGGATGAGCGGCCAAGAATAATGTTCTATATTTGTGAAAACACGCATACAATCGAGGGAATGAAGCAACCGAACGGGGGAGGGTGTGAGAGGGGATATTCCCCCTCCAAGGGAGCTTTAATTTGCATTTTTAAATTGAAATTGAACGATCTGGTGCATGCACTAATTTGTATGAAACTTCCGAAAATTTTTAATGAAAAAGAAAAAAATAAATAAATACTACTGATCAAATTATTTGAAAAACATAAAACCCGAGTCTAAAAGGGGCAACTGCATGCCTATTGTCTTTGTTTTCCCATCGAGTCTGGCCTATCACCGGCGTAAATCCACTTTGAGGAGTGAGGGGAATGATCGACTTTTTTTGCCGATTTTTTTTTCTGTCGAACTCACACTTAAGTATGAACACATGCCCTCACCCACCTGCACAGACCACCCCCCCCCCCCCCTTACACACATCTTTATTTTTATCTCGCGAGCGAGCGCAGCGAGCAAGCGAGCAGTACCACTTTTTCTGGTTTTCAATCGCACTTTCAAATGAAAATTTGAAAATATGACAAGCGAGCGAAGCAAGCGAGCCAAAAAAATCGGCTTTTCTGGTTTTCAATCCCATTTTCAAATAGCAATTCTAAGATATGATGGTTGTTTACGACAGATTGATAAAAATTTTATTTTAAGATTAATTCAAACATTATATATTTGTACACGCCATCCCCCAAATTTATGTGTGTAGGGTATTTTTTGTGTGTATGGGTGTGCGTGTGTGTGTGTGTGGGTGTGTTCGTGTATAAGGGGTTTCATTCCTTTTTATTTTCTTTCTAATACGCATTAACTAATGAATATCTAATTTATAAAATTATGTTATTAAACAAAAAAGAGGACTTGCATAAGCATTGATCTGTTTCCATTGATTTGTATATGTGTACTTTTGAAGTAAATCTCCCCCCCCCCCCCCAAAAGAGAAAATATGGAAAAACAAAAGCAAGTGTGGGGGGTGCAGGTGTGAGTGTGAGTGTATTTGGTTCTGTTAGGTTCTGTTAGGTTCTGTTTGGCTTCGTTCGTCTTTTTATTTATTTATTTATTTTTTTGTTTTGTTTTGTTTTGCTGGTAAGAATCGTCCTCTTTCAACCACATACAATTTCCGCCCATGACTGCAAAAACAGAAATATTAACCGCATACTCAAGTATGACTCTGAAATTGAATATGGACGATCGAATAGTTAATTGCGTAATACCGATCCGTATGTTGGGGTTTTTGTGGGGTGAAGGTAATTGAAGTACTGTTCTTTGTGTATACGGCCACGTGACCCTCAGCGGACTTCGGCTATCGATGTCAGATACTTCGGTCATGTCGTTTAAAGGGAAAGTTTACCATGAAATTTTGTCATTGTCATTTTATAAGAGTAGAAACAGACCTAGAAATAAAAGTGGTAGTTGATATTAGTTGAAGCAGACCGAGGGTTCAGTGCAACAAAGGGCTATCTGCATTTGTGGAAAGTTTGATCAATCTTGAAATGAAGATTTGTTGCACTGACACACAGCAGTTTAAAGCAGATAGCCATATCTATTTTGGGTGATATCCCCAGCCGCAGCAGTTTGCTGTAGAAACCACTTTTACCATTGGGTTCCTGTTCTCTACTGGATCATTTTTATTTTGAAACCTTATTTTGACCAAAATTGCAGATAGCTCTTTGTTACACTAAAACCTTCGAGACGATGAAATCCATCATATATACAGTGGCGGATCCTGGGGGGGGGGGGGGGCTTGGGGGCGCAAGCCCCCCCCCCCCCCCCTCCTATTTTTTGCATGGCGCCGAAGGCGGTGCTACCTAAAAAGCAAATGAGGTTGTAAATCATGACCGATTGATACAGTCATACACTCTAAAATCTAAAATGCTGAATCATCATTTAAAAGGATATAGAGGAGTGACTACATTTTCAAAATGTGACATTATTAACCCTTTGAACATGCTGGATTCAACACACATGCTGGATTCCAACCTTTATACTGTTAAATCCAGCATGTTCAAAGTGTTAATCTTTTTTTATATAATGCACGGTCAATCCTCCATCCTTATAAGCCTAAACGGTGATTTAACATTTCAGTTTTATAGTGTACCTTTGATATGAACATGAATGTTATTGCAATAACGGTGTTATGATTAAAATAAGTGGTAATACTTTTTTTCACTCAAGTTATCTCGCTTATATAAGTTTAGATGTAACAATCATCACATAAATTAAAGGCTTTAATTTTTTCCACCAAAATCTTTGAGTATACACATCAACATCTTCTGAGTATCAAACTAATTCGTAACACATTCAATGATATAACAAAAAACAATAATGTAATAGCAATGGTGAAATGATGATTCTATGATTAAAATTGGTAATTGTATAATTTATGAAAAAAATAATAATGATGATAATAACAATTACAATAATATTAATAATGATGATAATGATAATAATGACAATAATGATAATAGCGATGATCATAATGATGATTATAAGAATTGTAATAAAAACATGCAACGCAATACAGTTAGTACGAAATGTATGTTTGCTTTTATTCCTTTTTCAGCAGTGTGCTTCTTGATGTTTCCTTTGAATGAATTTGTCTGAAGCTGTATCATGTAAATGCCACATATTCCCATTTCATTTTCTGGACAATGAACCATACGAGCCTTATCGAACACTACCGTTTCTGCGTTTCATTATATTGCAAGTAATTCTCTTAAAACATGATGATGATTTTAGTTTGGACAATTTCAAGAAAATGTTTCGAGTTTCCTTTGACAAATTTATGTCCTTTATATTAGTTCTATCAAAAATATCAGACCTAGTTTTTAATCTGTGAAGAAACTCATAAAAACTAAAAAAGAGACGGAGTATTCTGTGCCTGCTAAGAAAAGAGGAAACATTCACTTTAAGAAATGGAAATTTGATTTGTAAAATTGTACAGATCATAATGAACATATTGCACTCTTCGTTAAAGTGAAACCTGCAAGATACTATATCAAGTAAAGCAGATGTACTGTTTTAAAGGGATTTTTTAATAACTACTACTACTACTACTACTACTACTACTACTACTACTACTACTACTACTACTACTACAGGGTTTTGTTCATCGAACTAGATGAATCTGCAATATTTTATTTTGTATTGCTTTTGCTGAACCATTTGGTACTTGTTTTATATAAAAACTACAAAAAGTAACTCCCCACTAATTCAAAATAGCATAACTTTTTAACGAAGAAGTTTTGACCAAAATAATTTGGCAGGAGTGTTTCTACACTTATTGACTAACTTCTGTATGAAAATGAGATTGATCTGTCAAGTCATACATGAGTGAGCAGACATTAAAGGTAAAAATGTCACTTTTCAAAAGTCACATGAGTCATTTGGGGGGGGGGGGGGGTCTGTGAAACAAGCCTTTTCTGGTTTAAGTGCTGTTGATGTTTATCGATATTGTGTCATTTTGAGTGAGAACATTTTTAACGATGAAGCAAGAAATGTTACAAATTTACTGTTTAATGCATGCCGGAAACTGAAACGACTATCCGGTATTTTCACATAATGTGCCGAGTCATGTTGGTTGATGCCAATTCTTTCCATAAACTGAATGGATTTGTAGATTTAGGAGGGCTGAATATCACTTTCTTTTAAAAAAAAAATTGTGTTCACCCAACTGTGATAAACATGAAAAGTGTCAGGGAGAGGCATGACGGGATCAAGCAATGCGAAGAAACCAAATTCGCCAGTTTTGTTTCACAGAACCCCCCCCCCCCATGACTCTTTTGACTTTTGAACAAATGAGTGAAATTTTTGCCTTCAATGTCTGCTCATTCATGCATTACAATACGGATCAATCTTATTTTCCCACAGAAGTTAGTCAATAAGTGTCGCAACACTCCTGCCAAATTATTCTGCTCAAAACTTTTTCGTTAAAAAGTTGTGTTATTTTGAATTAGGGGAGGGGGTTACTTTTTTGTTGTTTAGATTGTAGGCCTACTTGTTTCTCAATTTGCACCTTTTGTAATCGTGAATATTAATTTTAACAAAAATTAAACAGATACAAAGCACATTTAGTCTATCAGGATATCCGTTTGTTACATACAGAAGGAGGAGCTCAAACATCATTTGAAATCACACTGGAAATTCGTACAATAGAAATTTTCAGCTATGATACCAAAATGGAAACGCCCTATGTGACTAACGCTTTGTCATGCTTGCGGTCTAACCGCAGAAAAAAAAAGCTACAAATTTGACAACGTTGTGATAACAAGGAAATTACACAAGAAGTCAGGCATGTCAGTCGGACTAGAATCGAATTTTTTTTTCCCACGTGAGTTCCAGGCTGGAATTAGTATCAGCGACTGCATTAAAAAATAACTGTGATTACTATAACCATTTCTGACGGAACAAACACCATTGCCTTGGTATCATTATTATTACAGCAAAAAGAAAGAAAAGTTGCAAGCCGGGGGGGGGGGGGGGTCACTTCCATTGAAGAGTGGACAGCATCCGCAAGAATCGTCCTTCAAAAAGCACCCTAAATGAGGATTCAAGGGCAGGCCGCTAAGACACCCTAAACACGAATTTTGTGCAGATGTCCCATATTTGCACACCTATACCCTAAACGAGGATATTCCTATTTTCATACCATGAGAGTGATAGTGGGGTCCATTGAAAGTTTGGAGCCGTTTTTATCTCGAGATATTCACTGGCTCATTATGTTTTACACAGGCGTTACTTATAGGATTTTCGCGCCTACCCCTGAAAAAACACCCTTTTTCCGCGTTTTTTTTTTTTTTTTTATCGTGGATGCTGTCCACTCTTCAATGGAAGTGACCCCCCCCCTCCAGGGGGAGGGGGGGGGTTGCGAGTGGGATCGAACCTAATTTAACCTCTCGTTTCTGACACGCCCACGTACTCTACTGACTGAGCCACTAGAAGCCGACGCCGAGTGAGCGTTCTCTTGAAATGGAATTCATTGCTAGTCTTACTTCTCAGACGCCCATATGATTGTCAATGGGGTCTGAAATTCTCGTGGGGGAAAAAAAAAATCACGGACTGGAACGATGAAAGAGAACAATACGGTTTGGAGGGGGAGGAGGAAAGAACATTAAAGAAGCAACAAAATTTCCCCACTATTCGTAAAATCTCAACTGAAGTGAAAAACGAGAAGATGGCCAAGGCGGTTACAGCCAGAAGGTCCGATAGTTAGCGGGTCCGTTAGACCGACACCCAATAGATAGAAGGTTCGATAGACCGAATGTACGAGAGGGTCCAATGGACAGAAGGTTCCAAGACCGAATCGGCAGGAGGGTCCAATAGGCAGAAGGTTTTGTAGATCGAATGTCCAACGGGGTCCGATAATCAGAAGGTCCAATAGATAGAAGGTTCGCATAGTCCGAATGTACGAGAGGGTCCAATAGACCGAAGGTTCTATAGACCGAATCGGCAAGAGGGTCCGAAGTCCGAAGGTTTATAGGGGTCCAATAATGTTACAAGGTCCAAGAGACCAACAATAACGTAAAATAAGTAAAATAAGTAAAATGAGTAGGTAAATAATAAGTGGGTAAAATAAGTGGAGGCGTTTTTTTCCCCCGATCGTTCGTCCGTACATCCGTCCGTCCGTAGCGTATTCGCGTTTTCACGATAACTTGAGAACCATTCTACGGATCAACTTCAAACTTGGCTCATCTATGGGAATGACTATGATTAGATTTGGGGGGTCGCAGGGTCAAAGGTCACGATCATTATATGCATGAAAATAGTTGTTCACGCGATAACTTAAGAACCATTCGATGGATCAACTTCAAACTTGGCTCATGTATGCATATGGGAGGGACAATGATCTTACTAGATGTGGGGGTCATGAGGTCAATGTTCAAAGGTCACAGAGGTCATTATATACACGAAAATGGTCATTTGCTCGCGATTAAGTTAAGAACCATTTGACTGATCAACTTCAAACTTGGCTCAAGACTTGGGAGGGACAATGATCCTACTAGATTTTGGGGTCACGAGGTCAAAGTTCAAAGGTCATAGAGGTCATTATATACATGAAAATAGCTCTAGCTCGCGATAAGTTAATAAGGCATTGGCTAACTTTGTGAGCAGCGATTTAAAAAAATTATCAAACTACGATGAAACATGTCTATGAGTACTTGTATTTGTACTCAAAACCCTGAAACCAACCATAATTTGGAATGAAAAATTGTTAGTACGACGCAAACCGTGATTTTATTATTTTTTAAAATTGGTAATTGTATAATTTATGAAAAAAATAATAATGATGATAATAACAATTACAATAATATTAATAATGATGATAATGATAATAATGACAATAATGATAATAGCGATGATCATAATGATGATTATAAGAATTGTAATAAAAACATGCAACGCAATACAGTTAGTACGAAATGTATGTTTGCTTTTATTCCTTTTTCAGCAGTGTGCTTCTTGATGTTTCCTTTGAATGAATTTGTCTGAAGCTGTATCATGTAAATGCCACATATTCCCATTTCATTTTCTGAACAATGAACCATACGAGCCTTATCGAACACTACCGTTTCTGCGTTTCATTATATTGCAAGTAATTCTCTTAAAACATGATGATGATTTTAGTTTGGACAATTTCAAGAAAATGTTTCGAGTTTCCTTTGACAAATTTATGTCCTTTATATTAGTTCTATCAAAAATATCAGACCTAGTTTTTACTCTGTGAAGAAACTCATAAAAACTAAAAAAGAGACGGAGTATTCTGTGCCTGCTAAGAAAAGAGGAAACATTCACTTTAAGAAATGGAAATTTGATTTGTAAAATTGTACAGATCATAATGAACATATTGCACTCTTCGTTAAAGTGAAACCTGCAAGATACTATATCAAGTAAAGCAGATGTACTGTTTTAAAGGGATTTTTTAATAACTACTAGTACTACTACTACTACTACTACTACTACTACTACTACTACTACTACTACTACAGGGTTTTGTTCATCGAACTAGATGAATCTGCAATATTTTATTTTGTATTGCTTTTGCTCTCATGCCGTGTTCTGAACCATTTGGTACTTGTTTTATATAAAAACTACAAAAAGTAACTCCCCACTAATTCAAAATAGCATAACTTTTTAACAAAGAAGTTTTGACCAAAATAATTTGGCAGGAGTGTTTCTACACTTATTGACTAACTTCTGTATGAAAATGAGATTGATCTGTCAAGTCATACATGAGTGAGCAGACATTAAAGGTAAAAATGTCACTTTTCAAAAGTCACATGAGTCATTTGGGGGGGGGGGGGTCTGTGAAACAAGCCTTTTCTGGTTTAAGTGCTGTTGATGTTTATCGATATTGTGTCATTTTGAGTGAGAACATTTTTAACGATGAAGCAAGAAATGTTACAAATTTACTGTTTAATGCATGCCGGAAACTGAAACGACTATCCGGTATTTTCACATAATGTGCCGAGTCATGTTGGTTGATGCCAATTCTTTCCATAAACTGAATGGATTTGTAGATTTAGGAGGGCTGAATATCACTTTCTTTTAAAAAAAAAATTGTGTTCACCCAACTGTGATAAACATGAAAAGTGTCAGGGAGAGGCATGACGGGATCAAGCAATGCGAAGAAACCAAATTCGCCAGTTTTGTTTCACAGAACCCCCACCCCCCCCCCCCCCATGACTCTTTTGACTTTTGAACAAATGAGTGAAATTTTTGCCTTCAATGTCTGCTCATTCATGCATTACAATACGGATCAATCTTATTTTCCCACAGAAGTTAGTCAATAAGTGTAGCAACACTCCTGCCAAATTATTCTGCTCAAAACTTTTTCGTTAAAAAGTTGTGTTATTTTGAATTAGGGGAGGGGGTTACTTTTTTGTTGTTTAGATTGTAGGCCTACTTGTTTCTCAATTTGCACCTTTTGTAATCGTGAATATTAATTTTAACAAAAATTAAACAGATACAAAGCACATTTAGTCTATCAGGATATCCGTTTGTTACATACAGAAGGAGGAGCTCAAACATCATTTGAAATCACACTGGAAATTCGTACAATAGAAATTTTCAGCTATGATACCAAAATGGAAACGCCCTATGTGACTAACGCTTTGTCATGCTTGCGGTCTAACCGCAGAAAAAAAAAGCTACAAATTTGACAACGTTTTGATAACAAGGAAATTACACAAGAAGTCAGGCATGTCAGTCGGACTAGAATCGAATTTTTTTTTCCCACGTGAGTTCCAGGCTGGAATTAGTATCAGCGACTGCATTAAAAAATAACTGTGATTACTATAACCATTTCTGACGGAACAAACACCATTGCCTTGGTATCATTATTATTACAGCAAAAAGAAAGAAAAGTTGCGAGCCGGGGGGGGGGGGGGTCACTTCCATTGAAGAGTGGACAGCATCCGCAAGAATCGTCCTTCAAAAAGCACCCTAAATGAGGATTCAAGGGCAGGCCGCTAAGACACCCTAAACACGAATTTTGTGCAGATGTCCCATATTTGCACACCTATACCCTAAACGAGGATATTCCTATTTTCATACCATGAGAGTGATAGTGGGGTCCATTGAAAGTTTGGAGCCGTTTTTATCTCGAGATATTCACTGGCTCATTATGTTTTACACAGGCGTTACTTATAGGATTTTCGCGCCTACCCCTGAAAAAACACCCTTTTTCCGCGTTTTTTTTTTTTTTTTTTATCGTGGATGCTGTCCACTCTTCAATGGAAGTGACCCCCCCCCCCCCCAGGGGGAGGGGGGGGGGGGGGGGGGGGGTTGCGAGTGGGATCGAACCTAATTTAACCTCTCGTTTCTGACACGCCCACGTACTCTACTGACTGAGCCACTAGAAGCCGACGCCGAGTGAGCGTTCTCTTGAAATGGAATTCATTGCTAGTCTTACTTCTCAGACGCCCATATGATTGTCAATGGGGTCTGAAATTCTCGTGGGGAAAAAAAAAATCACGGACTGGAACGATGAAAGAGAACAATACGGTTTGGAGGGGGAGGAGGAAAGAACATTAAAGAAGCAACAAAATTTCCCCACTATTCGTAAAATCTCAACTGAAGTGAAAAACGAGAAGATGGCCAAGGCGGTTACAGCCAGAAGGTCCGATAGTTAGCGGGTCCGTTAGACCGACACCCAATAGATAGAAGGTTCGATAGACCGAATGTACGAGAGGGTCCAATGGACAGAAGGTTCCAAGACCGAATCGGCAGGAGGGTCCAATAGGCAGAAGGTTTTGTAGATCGAATGTCCAACGGGGTCCGATAATCAGAAGGTCCAATAGATAGAAGGTTCGCATAGTCCGAATGCACGAGAGGGTCCAATAGACCGAAGGTTCTATAGACCGAATCGGCAAGAGGGTCCGAAGTCCGAAGGTTTATAGGGGTCCAATAATGTTACAAGGTCCAAGAGACCAACAATAACGTAAAATAAGTAAAATAAGTAAAATGAGTAGGTAAATAATAAGTGGGTAAAATAAGTGGAGGCGTTTTTTTCCCCCGATCGTTCGTCCGTACATCCGTCCGTCCGTAGCGTATTCGCGTTTTCACGATAACTTGAGAACCATTCTACGGATCAACTTCAAACTTGGCTCATCTATGGGAATGACTATGATTAGATTTTGGGGTCGCAGGGTCAAAGGTCACGATCATTATATGCATGAAAATAGTTGTTCACGCGATAACTTAAGAACCATTCGATGGATCAACTTCAAACTTGGCTCATGTATGCATATGGGAGGGACAATGATCTTACTAGATGTGGGGGTCATGAGGTCAATGTTCAAAGGTCACAGAGGTCATTATATACACGAAAATGGTCATTTGCTCGCGATTAAGTTAAGAACCATTTGACTGATCAACTTCAAACTTGGCTCAAGACTTGGGAGGGACAATGATCCTACTAGATTTTGGGGTCACGAGGTCAAAGTTCAAAGGTCATAGAGGTCATTATATACATGAAAATAGCTCTAGCTCGCGATAAGTTAATAAGGCATTGGCTAACTTTGTGAGCAGCGATTTAAAAAAATTATCAAACTACGATGAAACATGTCTATGAGTACTTGTATTTGTACTCAAAACCCTGAAACCAACCATAATTTGGAATGAAAAATTGTTAGTACGACGCAAACCGTGATTTTATTATTTTTTTAAAATTGGTAATTGTATAATTTATGAAAAAAATAATAATGATGATAATAACAATTACAATAATATTAATAATGATGATAATGATAATAATGACAATAATGATAATAGCGATGATCATAATGATGATTATAAGAATTGTAATAAAAACATGCAACGCAATACAGTTAGTACGAAATGTATGTTTGCTTTTATTCCTTTTTCAGCAGTGTGCTTCTTGATGTTTCCTTTGAATGAATTTGTCTGAAGCTGTATCATGTAAATGCCACATATTCCCATTTCATTTTCTGAACAATGAACCATACGAGCCTTATCGAACACTACCGTTTCTGCGTTTCATTATATTGCAAGTAATTCTCTTAAAACATGATGATGATTTTAGTTTGGACAATTTCAAGAAAATGTTTCGAGTTTCCTTTGACAAATTTATGTCCTTTATATTAGTTCTATCAAAAATATCAGACCTAGTTTTTACTCTGTGAAGAAACTCATAAAAACTAAAAAAGAGACGGAGTATTCTGTGCCTGCTAAGAAAAGAGGAAACATTCACTTTAAGAAATGGAAATTTGATTTGTAAAATTGTACAGATCATAATGAACATATTGCACTCTTCGTTAAAGTGAAACCTGCAAGATACTATATCAAGTAAAGCAGATGTACTGTTTTAAAGGGATTTTTTAATAACTACTAGTACTACTACTACTACTACTACTACTACTACTACTACTACTACTACAGGGTTTTGTTCATCGAACTAGATGAATCTGCAATATTTTATTTTGTATTGCTTTTGCTCTCATGCCGTGTTCTGAACCATTTGGTACTTGTTTTATATAAAAACTACAAAAAGTAACTCCCCACTAATTCAAAATAGCATAACTTTTTAACAAAGAAGTTTTGACCAAAATAATTTGGCAGGAGTGTTTCTACACTTATTGACTAACTTCTGTATGAAAATGAGATTGATCTGTCAAGTCATACATGAGTGAGCAGACATTAAAGGTAAAAATGTCACTTTTCAAAAGTCACATGAGTCATTTGGGGGGGGGGGGGGTCTGTGAAACAAGCCTTTTCTGGTTTAAGTGCTGTTGATGTTTATCGATATTGTGTCATTTTGAGTGAGAACATTTTTAACGATGAAGCAAGAAATGTTACAAATTTACTGTTTAATGCATGCCGGAAACTGAAACGACTATCCGGTATTTTCACATAATGTGCCGAGTCATGTTGGTTGATGCCAATTCTTTCCATAAACTGAATGGATTTGTAGATTTAGGAGGGCTGAATATCACTTTCTTTTAAAAAAAAAATTGTGTTCACCCAACTGTGATAAACATGAAAAGTGTCAGGGAGAGGCATGACGGGATCAAGCAATGCGAAGAAACCAAATTCGCCAGTTTTGTTTCACAGAACCCCCCCCCCCCATGACTCTTTTGACTTTTGAACAAATGAGTGAAATTTTTGCCTTCATTGTCTGCTCATTCATGCATTACAATACGGATCAATCTTATTTTCCCACAGAAGTTAGTCAATAAGTGTAGCAACACTCCTGCCAAATTATTCTGCTCAAAACTTTTTCGTTAAAAAGTTGTGTTATTTTGAATTCGGGGAGGGGGTTACTTTTTTGTTGTTTAGATTGTAGGCCTACTTGTTTCTCAATTTGCACCTTTTGTAATCGTGAATATTAATTTTAACAAAAATTAAACAGATACAAAGCACATTTAGTCTATCAGGATATCCGTTTGTTACATACAGAAGGAGGAGCTCAAACATCATTTGAAATCACACTGGAAATTCGTACAATAGAAATTTTCAGCTATGATACCAAAATGGAAACGCCCTATGTGACTAACGCTTTGTCATGCTTGCGGTCTAACCGCAGAAAAAAAAAGCTACAAATTTGACAACGTTTTGATAACAAGGAAATTACACAAGAAGTCAGGCATGTCAGTCGGACTAGAATCGAATTTTTTTTTCCCACGTGAGTTCCAGGCTGGAATTAGTATCAGCGACTGCATTAAAAAATAACTGTGATTACTATAACCATTTCTGACGGAACAAACACCATTGCCTTGGTATCATTATTATTACAGCAAAAAGAAAGAAAAGTTGCGAGCCGGGGGGGGGGGGGGGTCACTTCCATTGAAGAGTGGACAGCATCCGCAAGAATCGTCCTTCAAAAAGCACCCTAAATGAGGATTCAAGGGCAGGCCGCTAAGACACCCTAAACACGAATTTTGTGCAGATGTCCCATATTTGCACACCTATACCCTAAACGAGGATATTCCTATTTTCATACCATGAGAGTGATAGTGGGGTCCATTGAAAGTTTGGAGCCGTTTTTATCTCGAGATATTCACTGGCTCATTATGTTTTACACAGGCGTTACTTATAGGATTTTCGCGCCTACCCCTGAAAAAACACCCTTTTTCCGCGTTTTTTTTTTTTTTTTTTTATCGTGGATGCTGTCCACTCTTCAATGGAAGTGACCCCCCCCCCCTCCAGGGGGAGGGGGGGGGTTGCGAGTGGGATCGAACCTAATTTAACCTCTCGTTTCTGACACGCCCACGTACTCTACTGACTGAGCCACTAGAAGCCGACGCCGAGTGAGCGTTCTCTTGAAATGGAATTCATTGCTAGTCTTACTTCTCAGACGCCCATATGATTGTCAATGGGGTCTGAAATTCTCGTGGGGAAAAAAAAAATCACGGACTGGAACGATGAAAGAGAACAATACGGTTTGGAGGGGGAGGAGGAAAGAACATTAAAGAGGCAACAAAATTTCCCCACTATTCGTAAAATCTCAACTGAAGTGAAAAACGAGAAGATGGCCAAGGCGGTTACAGCCAGAAGGTCCGATAGTTAGCGGGTCCGTTAGACCGACACCCAATAGATAGAAGGTTCGATAGACCGAATGTACGAGAGGGTCCAATGGACAGAAGGTTCCAAGACCGAATCGGCAGGAGGGTCCAATAGGCAGAAGGTTTTGTAGATCGAATGTCCAACGGGGTCCGATAATCAGAAGGTCCAATAGATAGAAGGTTCGCATAGTCCGAATGCACGAGAGGGTCCAATAGACCGAAGGTTCTATAGACCGAATCGGCAAGAGGGTCCGAAGTCCGAAGGTTTATAGGGGTCCAATAATGTTACAAGGTCCAAGAGACCAACAATAACGTAAAATAAGTAAAATAAGTAAAATGAGTAGGTAAATAATAAGTGGGTAAAATAAGTGGAGGCGTTTTTTTCCCCCGATCGTTCGTCCGTACATCCGTCCGTCCGTAGCGTATTCGCGTTTTCACGATAACTTGAGAACCATTCTACGGATCAACTTCAAACTTGGCTCATCTATGGGAATGACTATGATTAGATTTGGGGGTCGCAGGGTCAAAGGTCACGATCATTATATGCATGAAAATAGTTGTTCACGCGATAACTTAAGAACCATTCGATGGATCAACTTCAAACTTGGCTCATGTATGCATATGGGAGGGACAATGATCTTACTAGATGTGGGGGTCATGAGGTCAATGTTCAAAGGTCACAGAGGTCATTATATACACGAAAATGGTCATTTGCTCGCGATTAAGTTAAGAACCATTTGACTGATCAACTTCAAACTTGGCTCAAGACTTGGGAGGGACAATGATCCTACTAGATTTTGGGGTCACGAGGTCAAAGTTCAAAGGTCATAGAGGTCATTATATACATGAAAATAGCTCTAGCTCGCGATAAGTTAATAAGGCATTGGCTAACTTTGTGAGCAGCGATTTAAAAAAATTATCAAACTACGATGAAACATGTCTATGAGTACTTGTATTTGTACTCAAAACCCTGAAACCAACCATAATTTGGAATGAAAAATTGTTAGTACGACGCAAACCGTGATTTTATTATTTTTGGTCTCAAAAACAATAAATAAGAGTACCGTTTTGCTCGAGCTAAAAAAAAAAAAACTTTATCTGCCTCCCTCAGCGTGATACGCCAATACACACAATAAGGTCCGGTGAGCCATGTTTGGCGAATGCTTCTTTTGAGTGCAAGATATGCCCCTTATCAAGTTCAAGTTCAAGTTCAAGTTCAGGTTTTATTTCCAATATAACACAAGACATAATATTTTTTTTCTTCTTTTAAGCAGAAATATCGTAAATAAACAAACATACAACATGTCTTCCTCTAATTAACATCAAAAACAATTTAAGTGTCTGCTTGACATAGTGTATTAAAAGAAAAAAAAATGATATTGGAAAAGAGAAATCCACAAAAAAGCAATGCTTGTAGTGACGTGGATTCCTCAAGAAAGAAAAAGGAAAGTAAAGAAAAGAAAACAGAAGAATGTGTAATACAGAGGTAGGTGAAACGGCAGTATATATTACAGTTGCAGATTCAGTCACACAATGAGGACTCCGCCAGATGAACGATGCATTGCGCATTTGAGACAAAGAAGAAAGGACAATAGGAAAAGAGAGAATAAGACAAGATAACATAAGACAAGACAAGACGAAAGAGGGACAAGACAAGACAATACAAACAGAGAGGAAACACAAGGGGGGAAAGAGGAGAAAATAGCAAGAAATTAAAAAGAGGAAATGGGAGATGGGCTGTCACAGACCAACATGACATAACATGACCGACAACCAGACTGAAATATAAAACGAATAGACAGGTGGGAATTTCGTATGTATAGGATAGTGCGATGACCTAGATTAGACGTAACCAAAATTGAAATCTCAGTTCCAATGTTAACTGTTGTAAGAATGGAGCAGGAAAAGTTTGAGCTTATGTTTAAATGCATTCAAGGAGACACTATCTTTAATATCATTACTAAGAGAGTTCCAGAATTTGGGACCGTTGTATATGAATGTGTTTTTGGCTAGTAAAGTTCTGCAGAAAGGTAAATGAAATTCGTAAGAGCGTCTCGTGGGATAGTTATGGTAAGATTGATTTTTAAGGAACATGGCATCAAAAAATATGGGGAAGAGCATTATTATTATAGTTGTACATAAATTGCCCTAACTGGAATAAATACAGGTCTCTGACTTTCAATATTTTACTCTCAAAGAACAACGGATCCGTGTGTGAACGGAAGGCAGAGCTATGAATAACACGAAGTGCCTTTTTTTTGCAAAAGTAACAATCTGTCCAATAGATATTGATGGGTATTTCCCCAAGCAAGAATCCCATAATTCAAATAGGGTAAAATTAAAGATGAATAAAGCATAATAAGTGATGTCGAAGGAATAAAAAAATTCAGTCTGTTGATAATACCTATATTTCGTGAAATTATTTTGCATATATTTTCAATGTGATTTTTCCATGAAAGTTTGTTGACAACTATAATTCCAAGAAATTTTGTATGTGGAACAATTTCTAAGGGAGTATCATCAAAAATAATGTTCATTGGTAATGCATTTATCGAATTACTGAATAACATATATTTTGTTTTCTTGAGATTCAAAGATAATCTATTAGCTCTTATCCATTCAGTAACTTTAATGAGTTCAGAGTTAATAACATTGACTAAAGTTTGTGGGCACTGGTGGGAGAAAAATAAGTTGGAGTCATCAGCAAACAAGATAAGTGACAGAATTTGGGATGACCTACAGAAATCATTAATGTAAAGGGTAAACATCAGTGGGCCCAGTAGGCTACCCTGAGGGACTCCACATTTTATATCTTGCATGTTAGAATTATGACCTTTAACAAAAACATATTGTTGTCTACCGGATAGGTAGCTCCTGAACCACTCCAAGGCCTTCCCTCGCACCCCATAATGTGACAATTTATGTAATAAGATTTCATGACTGATGGTGTCGAAGACCTTGGAGAAGTCCAGGAAAATGCCCACCAGGTGACAAGATTTGTTAAGAGCACTTACCACTTTATCAATAGAATTCAATAACGCCTATGATAAGCACCTATGATAAGCAGTTAAGTGCCTCTTACTTTCAACTGTGCATCTTTGGCTTTCCAGACAGGGTGTCTTTCTTTGTTTTCTGATGAGTCCCAAATTTCATTTCTCTGAAACAAAATTTCAAGTCATTGACTCAGAGCAACCTTTTGCTCACAAATCAATATAAATAGGCCTACGCAGATTAGTCATTGTTGTGCCTATAAAACCCATTTGGATTTTATTTTTTCCCTCCGATAGATCCAATCTTTAGAATAATTTTCGCCTAAAATGAGTATTCAGTCCATCTCACCAAACTAAAAAGTATGATGGTTATGTCTATTGTTGACCCATATGCAGGTATAATTACAGAAACTATTTACATAATTCTAAGTTATTAATCTTCAGTTGTATTTTAAACCATCTTTCTAGATTTAAAATGGTATTTACTTTTTAAATGTTTTTCTTTCACAGCGGTAAGTTAAAGAGTCGTCAAAGCAGGTGTCGGCGTTGGCGCAGGCACTGTGGAGGTTTCAATCCAGTTCAGCTTCAGTTTAAGTTTTATTTTCACTTCAAAGAGAACAATCACTTTTAAAAGGAAATCAACCAGTTACAGAAAATTCACTAATTTAATGATATGACACATTTTATATGAGTGAAATAAGGGTTGGGTCTGTTCCTTTTCAAGCAAATTAAGCTTTTATTTAGGCGTCCCCCAGGCGCGCTTCCATGCAGAGCGTTTTTCTTTTTTTTCTTTTTTTTTTTTTTTTTTGGGGGGGGGGGCTTCTGGGGGCTTGAAAGATATGTTTGATGGAGCGAAGACATAATGCTTGAATTAATGTCTTGTCATTTCAGTTCCAGAAGTAGTAGTGGTAGTTGTGGTGGTAAAAGTAGTAGGCCTATAATACCCTACTGAGAAGTGATCATTAGATAGCAAAACACCAATATGCAAAGAATGAGGCTTTGACAATGTGCTAAGCACTGACAGGTTATAGATCTGGAAAACATCCTGTTTTTTATTTTGCAAGCGAGCGAAGCGAGTAAGCCAAAATTTTGGAACTTAATAAGATATTTGAAAGGCATATTTGGAAAACTTGCAACCAAATAGGCCTATGACTATTTTATAAAGCTCCCTGTTGGTCAAGTTGTTTATTATTCATTATTGTCCCAAAAGACTCCATTTTCTTGCTATAAAATAGGTGTTATTTTGTCATGAAAATATACTCTATGTCTGTAATGTTTATCAGTGGTATATTTGGAAAACTCGCAGCCAAAACTGACTATTCTATAAAGCTCCTTGCTGGTCAAGTTGTTTATTGTCCCAAACGAACGTATTTTGTATTATGAGCAAGAGAAACGAGCGAGCTAAAATTTAAAGTTCTTGCTTTAAAAGAAATTTTATTTTGTCATCAACCATATACTCTATAGATCTGTAAGATATGAATGGTATTTGGCAACCTCTCTGTCAAATATGACTCTACTTTAGTTCTTCGCTGCTCCTGGTGGTCACTTTGTAAAACACCGTTTTTTGAGGGAGGAATAACACACTCTTAGGATGCTAGTAGCCTAATGATAATTAATTCTAAATACACTGTAATTCAGCTGATTCATATACCTTTCCAAACTTTCCCGTATAATCGACTGAGCGCAGCAAGCGAGGAAACATTTATACTGATTTGAAACCGATATCTAAATGTATACTTTGTCTTCGATTATATATATCTGCCAAATATGACGCTTTTTTTTCTTGCGGCTTGCTATCCAATCATAAAAAAATATTTTTGATAATGTACACCTTCCTGCATTATTATTAGACACCTCGTTCACAAAATATTAAAATGTATGATATTCGGACATGTTGCTGATGGAATTAGATTGATTTTGCTAGAAAATAACGCACAGGGGATATTGGCCTAAATTAAAGAAAACATACCATCATGTCTTCCAATGTCTTCTCGATCAACTTTCTCAGACTGTTTTTGTTTTCCAAGGGTCCATTTCTGTTTTCACTCTATTTATTTTCGAGTTCGGGGTGGGGGGGGGGGGGCTGCGGTACCTGCCTATACTTCATTTCAAGTGTTAAAACAATATAAATTTGTGTCTTCGACATAATTATTATCTAGCAATACTTTTTAAGGGTTTTGCTAGATTGCTTTATAGTGGACATATTTGGAATACAGAAATATTGTAATATCATATGAAATTGCCTATAATATCATCACTTGTCATATCTTTCGTGGGGGTGGCTTGAATCCCCAATGCTCACACGTAGAACCGCGCCTAGCGTCCATCCCCCCCCCCCCCCCCTCCCACAGCTTGCCCAACTAGCAATTATTTACCCATTACGTTCTATCTATCGGACCTTCTAACTATCGGACCCCTGGAACCTTCGCACTAAATTGGACCCTCTCGGCGATTCCCGTACATAAAGACTATGGAACCTCCTATCTATCGGACATTCTGACTCTCGGTGGAGATTTAATCTATAGAACCTTCTGACTATTGGACCCTCCTTCCGATTCGGTCCATAGAACCATATTAGACAACAACGGTCTAGCGCGCGCCACAACTGCAACGCGCGAAGCTGGGTAACCACATCTACGTCATACCTCATACTCAAACTTTTAGGTCAACCCTTGACTAATCACAAATAATTTGCCAAAATGCATTGATATTGATTGAAAATCATCTAATTTTCCATGTTATTGTGTTTAGAATTCTATTCTCGATCATATGTCAAAAAAAACCATTGTGTAATCACTTAGATCATATACAGCCCTTGAAAATAAACCAAATTTGAAAGTGAAAAAGAGAACTGGGGTGCCGTTGCATAAAGCTTGCTATTATAGTAACTTTGTCATCAATGGTAACTTTCATGGAATACTGGATTTTGATTGGTTGTTGAGCAACGTTACCATGGCAGTTACCACTGATGGCAAAGTTACTATAATAGCAAGTCTTTATGAAACGGCACCCTGGGATACCTTGTCCCGGTTTACCCCGGTTACTTTTTGTGCATAAGGAAAATAAGCTTCTCTCGGTCATAATCTATAGACACATTACATGAAAATATCTTTCTATACATCGCAAAGTCATAATAAAAGATTTTTCTATTCCCTTCTACAGATTATTCATACTACTTCAGAAAAACTTGTGTGTATCAAAAACTCCATAAATATGAACATTATTTATTGTGAAAGAAACCTCTGAATTTTAGGTTTAAACTTACAAAAAAAGCACTTTCTTTCACCCACTATCTTTTTAAAATTGGTGTGTTGTATCTTTAAGCTAACGTTACTAATGACTCTTTCACAAGTTTTTGTAAATGAAAAAAAAAAACATTCCTAGCACTTATTTTTAGACAACTACCAGAAAAAGTGGTGATTCTCGCATGTTAAAGAGTTTTGTCCCACTTCTCCCTGACTGTCCCACTTCACCCCCATTTTGTCCCACTTTACCCCGTTCAAGTACCTCATTTATGATGATTATTTGCATAAAAACTAAAAAGATAAGGATGGTGCCAAATACGTTGTTTTTTTTAGCCCAGTATTAGTAATTATTCACCATAAAAATGCATAGGATACAATAAATATTTCAAACGTTACAAAGTGAAAAGTGCCAAATCACAATTCTTGTCTTACTTCACCCCGCTCTCCCCTTTAGAAACCAAGAATAACGACATTAATGATTGCAAATCATTTACGCATTCTTGAGTTGTACATGATCTTGAAAAAAATAATAAAACAAAAAATATATAACACTAACAGTGTAAACTCCTCACATCAGTGTGACCAGCGTGACCAGTAATCAAAATAGAATCATGCTAGGAATCAATGAAAAAAAAATATGCTAAATTATGCACACAAACAAAAAAAGACAAAAAACAAATGCTTCGAAAACGGGATATGGGGACATTTTACCCCAAACATCCAAACATTGACTGACAAGCAAAAAAAAAAAAAAAAAAAGAGTCCACACCAATTTTCAAGTGTATTCCCCCCCCCCCCCATCGCTTCTTATCCCAGAAATTCGCTATTTTGCAAAAAAAATCTAAATTATGCTGAAATTATGTCAATTGTATCAAATTATGCTAAAATAATGCTAGAATTTTTTTTTTTTAAAGATACAATTATGCAAAGGGGGACAAATTATGCTAAAAGCATATATCATTCCCATCTCTAGCAACACTGCCTCACATGTTAACTGAGGAATTATGGTAGTCATTCGTCACAAACAGATCCAGACATTTTTATCGTTTGTTGCTCTGATCCCTCGATACCCCTTCCCTGCCCCCCCCCCTTTTTTTTTCTTGGTACGGGCCTATCGCAGCGAAGGCATATAGTACAGCTCTTTTGTTTTTTGTTAAAATTACTCAAAGAACGTTAACTTATGCAACTTTTCAGCTCCTGGGGAGCGTTTCATCAAATGTCTTGTCAGTGATTCTTACCGACAACTGTTAGCTACTGAAATCCTTCCATCTCACTGGCTGAGAGCAAAATTTTCACTAAAAATCACTGACACACACTTCATGAAACGCTCCCCTGCAGGTATTATACCACTGTAATTTCAGGAACGTGTGTAAATGTTTTAGGTACGTGTGCAATTGTTTTAGGGACGTGTGCATTTGTTTTTTAGGGACGTGTGCATTTGCAATAATTGTTGGCATGTCACTCATTTGCATTTGCTTTAGGGAGGTGTGCATTTTGAGAAACATGTGCATTCGTTTTAGATACTAGTAGGCCTACATTGTCGCATCTTCACAAAAGTCACTTGAATCCAAACCTTATAAAATAAGGCTCCTCGATGGCAAGAAATTCAAACAGAGGAACAGTTTCCTTCATCAAGTGCAGCTACAGGTTATCGTCATGAAGAAAATCATCGTTATTTTGCTGTGTGTTGGCGCTGCTGTTTTTGCAGAAGGTAAATGATTATGAAATCATTTCACTGAAATACCGAGGTTGACTCCTAGTTGACACCTTCTCTGTTTAATCTTTGTTTTTAAACTCACCCTCTTTTCAATTGGATAATTTTGGTTTTGGCGTAAAATTAAAAGAAGCATCTGGGGGCTCTTGGGTGACAAGAATTATCAATACAACATAATTTCTTTTTGCACTGAGATTCTGTATAGCATGTATCAAGTCGACTTAAGTATGAAAAATTTGCGCTGAAATTATACCTCGTGTGGAGACGAGGGGGAAAAACAAATATCAAGTAACATGAATTCCCGTCATCATTAAAAAAATAAGCGAGAACCATGTTTTGATTTTTGTGAAGAGATTTTTTCTCTCTCTTTATGTCGTTAAAGTCAATTTTTAACTAGAACAATTATTGTGGTCAGTCAAATTTGAATAGATTTGTTTTTAGAGTGCATAGGTCTATATTTCTCATCCTCTCTTTTTAAAAAAATGAACGCATTCATTCTGTTAAGGGAAAAGGGAATTTAAAAAGGAATTTAAGAAAAGAGTGAATGAAGAGTGAATTAAGAGTAAAAATTTTGATATTCACTCTTCATTCACTCTTGAAGGGGTGACCTCGGTGATCACTCAAAATCCTTGATTGATCACTGAGGTCACCCCTAAAAGAGTGAATATCACAATTTTTCTCTCAATTCACTCTTAATTCACTCTAAATGCAATCTTTTCTTTAATTCACCCCTCACAGAGTGAATCGTTCACTTTTTTTTTTTATAAGAAATATAAGTTGCCTTTTAAAACATCCACAGCAGATGAATGCGGTTCGGAAAACCCGTGCAAGTGTGAATATCACAGTTTTTCTCTCTCTTTCTCACTCTTAATTCACTCTAAATGCAATCTTTTCTTTAATTCACCCCTCACAGAGTGAATCGTTCACTTTTTTTTTTTAAAGAAATATAAGTTGCCTTTTAAAACATCCACAGCAGATGAATGCGGTTCGGAAAATCCGTGCAAGTTTGCAGTCTGCCGGGCCCATCCTTTCGCAAAATGTCGCTTCAATGTAGGAAAGGAGGCCGTTGAATGGTACTATGAACACGCTGACGAAGTAGTGGTCGATTGTGGTGAGTACAAGAGCAATCATCAGCATAAAGGCTTGTTCAGATATGAGGCCACAAATCCCCGCAACACCTTTAGTGTTCAGATATGGCGTGACAATGAACGCGCATTATTCGCGTCAACTCTCAAATAAGAGGGAATTTTCTCAAAAGTTGCGCATACTCATGACAAAATATTTTGATCAAACTGTTTAAGAATTTGATTGGTCCAGAGCTTTGTTGCAGCCAGGCGACAAAAAAGGCTCGTGCCTCGGCGACATTTTCTTTCCGTTTCATTTCCCATAGACGATAAAAAATGTTGCGAGGATTTGTCGCCTCGGCCTAATTTCTGAACAAGCATATTTGTGTATACACACGCGAGACAGATTTTCAAAACAAAAACACCAAAGTTGTAATCCATAGGTTTAAAAACAAATCACACCCTTTTCGGGTTTGTCGCCCCTTTTCCCGAAAAATACTTTAAACCCTAGCTTTCTAAAGACAATCTAGTCAGATTTGACTACATTACCGGATCAGCAGGGCACTAACCAGTAGTTTAGTCAGAATTGACCAGAAGCCTAGTCATTTTCACTAGATTATCCGAGTCAATTTCACCGTTGGCTCTGCTCATTTTGACTAGGAATAGTGCAAGTGCCCGACTGATCGGTAATCTAGTCAAATCTGACTAGATTGTTTTTAGAGCGTAAAGGCCTAGAGGTTCTGGCCTGGTTGAAATGTTTGTTTCTCTGCGGTCTCTGTCATAATTCTGAGAGGCGCAGCCTCAAAGAAAATAGTACTTTGCCAATCACCAAGGAGAAAGAAATGTCTCAAAATTAATATGATCTGCCATTGATGTTTTTCTAAAGCTATATGGTTTCATGTTATAGGCTCCAAAGCGTATTAATATAAAGTTAACAATGCAAAAATTATGTTTATTCTATTCTAAAGGCCTAAGCCACTTATATATAAGTTTTCCCTGAATTTCGCGATTCATATCATTATCATTATTACTCTTATTATTATCATTATCATCATTATTACCATTGTTATCATCATCATCATCATTGTCATCATATATGATTTTATTTGATTTATTGTTTCACATTCCACACATTCAAATAACAGTTTTTTTATGTAATTGTTCAACAAAGAAAAAGAATATTGACAAAAACAATGGTTATAAATATAAACATGTGAAATATGAGGAACCTATCAAAAAGCAAAGCTTGTATATAGGTTCCCAAAAAGATACCTAATGTTGTATTAAACTTCTAATGCAATTTCGAGAGACGGACAATCTTTTAGGAAAATAAGTGATGCATATTAAGTACAGTCAAATAACAGCAGTCACTCGAGCGAGGCAATAAACAACGAGAAAGAACCTTATGCATATGCCTTCAATAAGAAATCTTTAAGTGTATGCTTGAATGAATACAATGAGGGTGACTGAATTAACCTTGTCTCTAAACTGTTCCAAAACGAGGGTCCTGTGTGGGTTATTGTTTTAAGTGCAAGAACAGTATGTACAGGGGAGAGATGAAAATTGTGCAATTGCCTAGTGGGATAGGAATGAATTTCATTGTTTCTAACAAACATGTTGGTGAAAACATTCGGTAACTCGCCTTTATTTAGTTGATACATAAATATTCCTACAAAATAATGGTACAAGTCAGTTACTTTCAAGAAACCGTTGGCATGAAATAATGGATCTGTATGTGCCAGAAAATCGGCAGAGGAAATTATCCTTACGGCTCTTTTTTGTATTTTGTATATAGATTCAATTTTTGTTTTAGAAGAATTTCCCCAGACTAGTATTCCATAGCTTAAATATGGTAATAATAAAGTAGAATATAATGTTTTTAAAATATAATGAGGAAGATGATATTTTAGTTTATTGATAACTCCAACATTTCTTGAAAGCAACTAACATAAGTAGTCGATGTGGACTTTCCACGATAATTTACAATCAATGTTAGGACCAAGAAATTTGGTAGAATCTATTTGTTTTAACTCACTACCGTTCATTAATACTTGACCTGGGAGAGTATGCAATGTATTACTAAAATCCATGTTGTTTGTTTTCTTGAAATTAAGAGACAACTTATTTGCTTGTACCCAATCACATACAGATCGCAATTCAGTATTTAATTTATCAAGAAGGGTTTGAGGGTTATTATGTGTAAAAAATATACTTGTGTCATCTGCAAAGAGAAGAAAAGAGAGTACAGAAGATGAGTTTCGAAAGTCATTGATGTATAAAATAAACAGGAGAGGACCCGAGAGAGAACCCTGAGGTACACCACAAGTAATAGGTTGTTTGTTTGAATTGAAATTGTTAATATCCACAAATTGAATCCTGTTTGTAAGATAGTTTCTGAACCACTCCAAGGCCCTTCCACGAATTCCATAATGAGAAAGTTTATATAAGAGTATTTCATGGTTGATCGTGTCAAAGGCCTTGGAGAAGTCCAGAAAGATACCAGCAACGTGCGACTTGCTGTCAATTGCCTTTACAACTTTATCTATTAACAAAATTATGGCATGCACAGTTGAATGTTTTTGACGAAAACCAAACTGAGAATTAATAAATATGTTACAACAGGTAAGAAATTTCATAGTGCGAGAGTAGACAGTTTTTTCAAGAATTTTGGAGAATGAAGTCAACAGGGATATCGGACGGTAATTACCTAATTCATCCTCTGTTCCTTTTTTATGGATAGGGATTACTTTAACAATTTTCATTTTGTCAGGGACAACACCATCCTGTAAAGATAGATTATAAATATGTGTCAGTGGCAAGACAATGGCATGAATAATTTTTTTAACAAGATCATATGAAATGTCATCATAACTCGAACTTTTTTACGCCGGTAGATTATTAACTATATTTATGATTTCAGACTCAACGACCGGTGAAAAAAGGATGGATTGTGGATTTCGATTTGTTAGAAATGAATGAAAGGGTTTATCTGTAGTAGGAATATCATTAGCAAGGTTTGGGCCAATATTTACAAAAAAAGGAGTTGAAAGCTTCAGCAATATCTGGAGGATCTCTTAACTCTTTATCTTCATGGACTATTTTAAGAATATCTATTTTCTTTCTATCCGTTTTTAAAACACTATTAATTATTTTCCAAGTTGACTTGATATCATTCCTGTGAGTTTGGAACAAAGAGAAAAAATAATTCTTTTTTGCTTGCCTCAGAACAGAAGTTAAAACATTTCTATAGGTAGTGTATTTTGATTTGGCATCAATTGTACCTAAAGATTTATATTTATAATAAAGGGTGTTTTTCTTATTAATTGATTTCAGTAAGGACTTAGTGATCCAAGGAGAACGGGGCACCTTTTTGTAATCTGACCTAGATGATGTTCGCAGGGGAAAATGAAGATTATATAAAGGTTGTATAATATCAACAAAATTATTGTAAGCATGATTTGCATCGCTTGCCTCGAGAACTGCTGACCAGTCAACATGAGATAAATTTTCTTTAAAACTTTCATCGCGCCTACTGAAAAACTTCCGGTGATGTAACACTGCAAAAATTCGGGTGTCAAATATGTAACACCAACCTGGAGTTAAATTTCCGGTGTTTATTTATGGTGTTACATAAACGCCCATCGGTGCCACTTCAAAATTTTAAACGTTTTTATAAGGGGGTTGATTAGTTCCTGTTTTTTTTTTTTTTGTTGATTTTTAACTTCAACAAGAAGGACAAGAATTTCCCGCTAAACTACTCACTGTTGGAAAAAAATTGTGAACACATTTATACCACAGTAACACCACAGGGTGTGGTCTCTTATTAGCAGTGGCCAGTGGGCCGGTGCTATACCAATGAAATTACCTCCAGCGGTGTCAATTAACTCCATGCAGTGTCATCGTTGAATTAACACCAGCGCAGCGTCAAAAATATCACCAGCTGCAGTACGCTTCAAATTAACACCAAGAAGTGCCAAGTGATTATTCTTTTCAACACAATCACGGTATGGTTTCAACACCTGTCGGTGTGGTCCTCTATTAACATTGGAGCGGTGTTAGATTTAACATCCGTCTTAACACCCGTGGTGTTAAATTTAAAACCATTCTTTTTGCAGTGAACTATCTCGCTGAACCAGCTGTGGTCCATTCCACTGATACTTTTTTTTTTTAACTTTCAGATGAGTGCCCCAATGATGACGCCCAGGATTGTAAAGATGCTGAGTTCAATTGTTTCACTACTCCCTGTAACAATTTTCCCGATGCCCCAATCTGCAGGATGTATAACTGTGGTCGGTGTGTACCCGAATACTTCAACCCAGGAAACAACGATCCGTTGGATTGCTGGGGCTAGCTGATTCCAGGTTTCTGCGAAATGCTATAGTAGACCGAATACCTTTCACCAAACGCCATGCCGAAGCCTAATCCTATACCCTAACATGTCCTCACATTCACCCTTAAATCCTTAAACCGTAACCCTAACCGGCTAACATGCCTAAACCTCACATACAATAACCCTAACTTGACCCAACAGCAAATTGCAGCCCCAATCTTCAGAATATTTTGAACGAAAAAAAGGCCGGAGAAATTAGGCTAGAAGTCGCTGGAGCAAATGTACAGGGGTTTAGGACATGAGGCTCCGGCGACAATTTCTCTGGTGACAAAATAATGTTCCGCTTTAAACCGAATTGAATAGAAGTGATATTGTTTGTTAGAAAAATTTCAAAGCGCCCATCGCCCGAATTGTGATTTTTTTTATAAGTAAAAAAAAAATCTGTACAAGGCACATTGTACACACTAAGAAAAAAAGGTTCAAGTTTGCACTCTAACTGCAACACTGGCACCACCTTTTGGGGTGCAATCTTGCACCCTACATGAAAAAGGTGCAAAAATGCACATCTTTTATTCTTTTTTGCACCCGGAAATGCCCATTTGCACACTAAAAGGTGCAACTTTTGCACCTTTTAAGGTGCAGAAATTTTTGCGTTCAAAATGGTGCAAATTTGCACCTTCCCTAAAGGGTACAACTCTGCACCCTTTAGAGTGCAAAATGTAGCTAACTGCCCCTTAAATGTGCAGAAAGCTTCTTAGGGTGTAAAGTTTGCCCGAAAAAGGGGCTCCCAGTGTTGCATTTGAAGCATGCAAAATTGCATCTTTTTTTCATAGTGGGTATCATTCAAACATTCTTAAACACAGCTATGTACATGTAAAAAATAATCATAGAAAAGGAAAATTCAATGTCAATCAGTGATACATGAGTAGGGTGAGTGGAATCACATGCTCCAACCCTTGACCCTTGACCCTATACCATACACTAGCCTACACCCTAACTGCACCTCTGTGATAACTCCTTGCTTCACTACCCTTGTACCAACGACCCCTTGAACTGCTGTCAGTGCACCCCGAGTACTCAATCAAAACGATCCCTTGAACTGCTGCCAGTGCACCCCGAGTACTCACTCAAAACGATCCCTTGAACTGCTGCCAGTGCACCCCGAGTACTCAATCAAAACGATCCCTTGAACTGCTGCCAGTGCACCCCGAGTACTCAATCAAAACGATCCCTTGAACTGCTGCCAGTGCACCCCGAGTACTCACTCAAAACGATCCCTTGAACTGCTGCCAGTGCACCCCGAGTACTCACTCAAAACGATCCCTTGAACTGCTGCCAGTGCACCCCGAGTACTCAATCAAAACGATCCCTCGAGCTGCTAGGGACTAATTGAAAGGTTCTACGAAACGACGTGCTCCGGTGCCAGATGGTTTCCGTTCATCAATTCAGCGAATTCCAATCTTCTGCCTTTCACAAAACACCACGCCTACCACTAACCCTAACCCTAACAAAAACCGACAAATCATGCTGCCAGTGCTGCACCCCCGAGTACTTCAATCGAGACGAACCCTTGAACTGCTAGGGGCTAATTCCAAGGGTCTGTGATACGACGTGCTCCGGCGCCAATTATTGATTTTCGTAATCAGTGATACTGAAGCGAATTCTAAACTTTTTCACAAAACTCCGTGCCTGATACTATAACCTAACTCTAAGCCTATAACCATAACCGTGACCATAACCATAACAATTAACCTAACCCTGTTGGCAGTGAACCCTCGAGTACTTCAATCAAGAAATCAACGTCCCCTTGAACGTCCCGTTGAACGTCCCCTTGAACTGCTGGGGGCCTGGGGCGGATTCCAGGGTTCTGGGTTACATGATCCGGCAACAATCCGGCAATCAATCCTTGACACCGCACAATACCTCATCCTTGTTTTTCTAACGAGCGTACTTCAGGGCCACCATAACAATATCTTCTTTCATTTTAGTAACATTAATTTTGATGGGCAACATTTCATTAATACACTTGATTCTTCCCGACTCTGATGTAGAACGAATATGATTATAAATGGTTATAATTTTCTTTGCATGAACAAGAACTGTACAGAACTTAATTTGAAATAAAGATCTGAACTCTGTTGACAATGGTACAGATCTTTTCCAGGGCCCTGTTTCCCGGGCCTGTTTCATAAAACTCGTTATCAATAACAAGTTGCAATAAGCTACTGAAATCCTTGCATCTGATTGGCTGAGAGGAAATTGGTCGTAGAAAATAATGTCAGTGGCATTTGTTACTGATAATAAGTTTTATGAAACGTGGCCTAGATTCTTTGTATCAGTCTGAAGAGTACAATTCAGAAAGGAGGGAGAATTCGAGGGGTAATGGGGAGCTGGAGGGAGAGGGATTTCACTAGTTTATAGCATGCGTCAGTAAAAATCACTGACAAGACACTTCATGAAACGCTCCCCTACATTTGAAGGGTGCATGCAAAAACTGAACATTTTGTTTTCTTAGTGTGTAGAATGTACATAAGAAAGAGAGAGGGGGAAAGAAAGAGAGAGAGAGATGAAGCGGTAGAGAGGGGGGGGGGGGGTGCAGAGATGTAGAGGTATGGAGAGGGGGAGAGAGAGACCAGGGGGTGTTTCACAAAGACTAACGTTGTCTCAAGTCGCTCTTAACTATGGCAGGCCATTCGTGCCACTGTTTGCTTTCACCATAGGTCTCTCAAGGGCTACGCAAATCATGGTCACAAATTTGCAAAATTTAGAATTTTTTTTTCATCAATGAACTATAAAAATTGTCAATTCTAAAGATTTCTGACCATGATTTGCAAATCCTTCAAAAGATCCATGGTGAAAGAAAACAGTGGCATGAATTGCCAGCCTTAGTTAAGTGCGATTTTAGTCATTCTTAGTCTTTGTGAAACACCCCCCAGGGGAGAGAAGGAGAGCGGGAGGCGCGTTTCCGTTTTACACCGTAGCCTAGGCAGTTTTTCGATTAAATGCATCAAACGTGCTGGTTTCAAAGTCTAGGTTTCGTTTCGGCCAGAGATTCAGCTCTCCTACCACTTACAGCGGTGCACGCGGCGATCGTGTATGTGTACAGAGAGAATAGATGAAAGAAAAGGCAAAGAAATACAGAAAGGAAAAGGGGCCTGCAAGAAACTGTAGGCGAAGAAACAGATGAGAGGATTGCCCAAAGAAATGTAAAAAGAAAGATAGGCCTAGAAATCCATAAAGAAAAGAGAAAGGTATTAGATAAAAGAAAAAACAAGAAGAAATAGTGAATTCTGTATCCTCTTTTCTTTCTTCATGTATTTCTTTATTCTTCCTCTCACCTATCCTCTCCCATGTCCTGTGTTTTTATTTGTTCTTCCTTCCATCTAGCTTCTTCTCTCTCTTTATGTATTACATTGGGTTTTTTTTTTTCCTTTAGATAAGATCAGGCTCAGCCATAGAACTCTGTGTGCTCAGCTCGTCCGCGCACATTTACAATGTATGATGTGCATGCATGCAGTGGATATCTTGGCTGTCGTCTATATGTGCGCTGAGGACTTAAACTCTTCCACCAGAGCACTTGTAGGATTTTTTTTCTCGAAAATGCCTAGGCAACGGTGTAAAACGGAAACGCGCGAGCGGGAGAGCGCCAGTGGCGTATAGGCCGTATAGAGTAGCCTATGGAGTGGTCAAACAACAGTATACCGTAGGCTTTAGAAGATGATGATTAAAGCAGGAGCTGGTGTAGTGCTAACATCGCTCTTTGTCTTCATTTACAAACTGACTCTCATCGGACTCACGTTGGAAAAAAATGGCAAGACATGTACAAATTTTCGAAGAAGCTCGATCAAAAGCGAGGGAGCTTCCGAGCGTTGCGACCGAGCTGGTCACGAGGGCGATTTTTTATTTTTAAAAAATAAAATTGAAGCATTTGGTGCACCCCTTTCGTGGATTTTGTGAAAATTTTCCGGAAAAAATGTAAGTTTTCATAATTTCGGGAAGGGGGGGGGTCAACTGCCCCCTACCACCACCCCCGCCCCCGCGCTGCGTACGGCTATGCTCCTGTGAAAGGCAGATACTATTTTTTTTTTTTTTTTTTACAAAATGCAAAACATGCTATCATAAACAATATACTTTGGTTACTCAATTGATCCTAAACAAAATGAATGACCAAATGAATGGCCAGGAAAAAAAATTGGTTAAGAAATGTAGGCCTACAAAACCGTTTTATTGGTTGGAATAACCACCTGGAGATTGGTTAGAATTATGACCAATATTATAGGGTGAAAAAGACAACCCACCATAGATTGGTTATTCTAACCAATATCGTCGGACACATATTCACCAGTAGCTTTGGTTGGAATTGACCCATATTTTTGGTCATTCTGACCAATCCTGTTTTAGAGTGTAAACGAAGACACCTACAAAATGCAATGACCTTTTATTTCATGTTGCTTCCACGATCGTCGTCGTTATTGCTCTTGAGTGTTTTGTGTGGTTGTTTTTGTTTGTTTATTTGTTTAGCTGTTGATTCAGATAAATTTGTAATGAAAGCTTTCCCAAAATAGGACAGCTTGTTTCGCAATGAGTATATCTCTAGTTTGTGTACCCCTGATTCATCGCCTTTCATCACGTTCGTAAAGTCTTCATGACCTGATAATTTCCCTCTCGGGCACTTACAAAAATATTTTATCTGTTTACAGGAAATTTCCTCGTCATGGAATCACAGTCAAGGTTCAAGGTTCACTTTATTCATTCACATTTCACAATTCCACATTTCATTTTATATACACTCTAAAAAAGGATTGGTAAAAAAAAAACCTGACAATCCAATTCAACACCATATTGGTAATTTTCAACCAACATGTTGGTCAAACTGTACCAATATCATTGGTTAACCATTAACCATTTGAAATGGTCAAGAAATATTGGTTATAACAACCAATGTATTAACCATGCAAACCAACTAATATTCCTCTAAGACCATCATGAATATTCATGACTGAACATAAAACAACCATAATTTGCAAAAATTGATATCGTTTGATATTTTGTATGTATGCACCGGAGAACATTTAACTGCAATGCAAAATGTATTTGCATTAATAATGTTCTATATAATTCGAACATGTATTTATGAGGAGGTGTTTTGGGATCTCAATTAGAAAAATTATAATCTTTAACCGTTTTTAGCAAGTACTCCAATATAGTCCCTATATAATGAAATAGATACCACATTCCAGTATTATAGGAATAGGATGTACGATTATAGAAAAGGCTTAGCGTAGGAGTATGATAGAATAGGACTCTTAAGCCCAGCGCACACCTTACGATCCGACTGGCTCACGACTGGTCCACGACTGGGTGAGAGGGGGTGAGTCGTGGGGCAGTCGTAAGCCTCGACACCGCACACTTTGCGATTCCAGACCCATCCGACTACTCTGTCTGCGACTTGCGCATACGCTCTTTACTCTCTTACATGCCTGACGTCATATCAATACTGCTGTCTGATTGGCTGGAAGATGGATTGGGCCTACGATCTCTTGCGATCCAGTCGTGAAGATTCGACATGTCAAATCTTTCCGAATGCCCTTCCGACTGGCCTCTGACTGGTCTACGACTCACGACCGACCAGAGCTGTGACGTCACATCTCCTCTAACTCAATCGTGGACCAGTCGTGAGCCAGTCAGATCGTAAGGTGTGCGCTGGGCTTTAGAGGTTGCTGTGTGATTGTGAGCTCTCCGGGCGATGCGATTGATGGAAAACTTCCTGTGATATGCCCATATCTTTTTTCTTTTCACAATCTGTAAAACATGCTATCATATCCAATGCATTTTGGTTACTCAGTTGGTGCTAAACCAAATTCATCACGATGACCAAACATAACTGGTTATTACACTGACCGAGAAAAATTGGTCAAGATATGAACACAACCATTGTATTGGCTAGAATAACCACTTGGAGATTGGTTAGAATTATGACCAATATTATTGGTTGAAAAAGACAACACATCGTGGATTGGTTATTCTAACCAATATGCCGGTCGGACACATATTCACCAATAGCTTTGGTTGGAATTGACCCATATTTTGGTCATTCTGACCAATCCTTTTTTAGAGTGTATAGCCTATATTATCAGTTTTGTTTACAGGAAATTATAAGAAGAAGAATACAGGGTATTTTCAGTAAACATATAAGTACATAAAAAACATATCACATCACTTTGGTTGGTTTGTTGTTACTTGCAAAATAATAAAAATAAAACTTGTAAAATGAGGATTTGAAGGATAGGGTAAAAGCAAAGTTTTTTTACATAGCGGAATGTTCGTAACCCGAGTAAACATGACAGCCCGCTGGCTAATTTGTACTTTACTAGAAGAAATACAAAAAAAAAAAAAGGACCAGAGTTTACCAAACTACGAACTTGGACTGAAACGTTATAGACTTATACTGAAAACCTTTATGCTGCTGTAAATGGCTTGACATCTTCGGCGCATATCAAGCACAATAATATATTGAAAACGGATCTTTGATTTTATAAGAAATTTCATACACATGGTCAGTATGGTATACTGCACGTTTGACCCTTGTAAATTGCAAATAAGTTTCCAAAAAATTTGCAAAAGGATGATTCCAGGGGCGGCGCCAGGGTATTTTGATAGGGTAAGAGGATCATGACCAATAGGCGAGTTTATGTACGTTTTAAATGAAGAAATAGGGGTTATTACATAGTACATGACCCAACCATCTCTTTTTCTATACTGTTGTTTCTTCTTTCTCCTCTTTATTTTCTTATTTCTCCTTTTTTTTTGGAGGGGGGTGTTTTGTTTTGTCGCCGCCCCTGGTTGACACTGTCTTTAAAAAAGAAACTTTGAAAAGTGTGCTTCCTCTTGTCGGAAGTAGTTGATCCGTCCCTAACATGCTTCTGTAATAGAGTCTGATTTATCCTCTTTCATAATTCATCATTGTACTATGGTTCAAGTTGATCGAAGGCAACTGAATTTAGTTTTAATTTCGGTAAGATTCCATAGTTTCACGGAAGGTGATTGGGCAAGCCACGTGAAACCACAGAGCCGTTGTCATGCATGGACTCATTCAACACGTATACTGTTCAAAGAAGGAAAACTTCGAAAAGTCGTTGTACTATAAAGTAGACCTTGCATGGCATTGAAATTATCACTGCAAGGAACATAATTATGCAGCTATCTCAACAATCACGTTCATAATGTTCATCACGCGATAAACCGCAAAAGTAATGTCATGATATGTAAAGTTGATTCATGTTACTCAGGGGCGGCGCTACAGGGGGACAGTAAGGTGGCGACCCCTCATGATTTTTGAAGTGACCAAAAAAGAAAAAAGGGAGAAAAAGAAGAAAAACATGAGAAAGAAGAAAGAACAGGATGGGAAAAGTGAGGATAGGGTCATTTAACTATATAATATCCCTATTAATATCCTAGCGTCGCCCCTGATGTTATTTACTCTGAAACTTGTGTCCCGCTCCGCTATAGCTCCATTGCAGGGGCAATGATAATAAGCAAGACCTGACCAAAAAAAGGAAAATGAAATTGAAATCTGTGTACGTTTCTTCTTGCCCATCATGGTTGGTTATTTTCTACCATTAATTTCATCCCTGCGTGCCTTCAACTATGAACTTTTTATTTCTTTCATTTCCAACAATGATACAAACACTAACAAGTATTATGGAAGGTTTATACAAAACATTACATTTGAAATAAACATAGACCAATATAAAATTACTTGTAATACCTTTGAAAGAACAGTAGAAGAGTTTTATATAACATGAGCATCTGTGGAAATGCAGAGGTCCACTAAAAAGCATACTTGCAGTTTGTGTACCTATCAGCAACATGCAGACAAAGGTGAAGTGTGTAAACTCTCCTTCAGGAGATCGCAAATTTGTACATGCTATTATGGACAACACATTTATTCCAGTGGCGTAACAGCCGGGAGGCAGAGTGCCCCCCCCCCCCAAGGATTTCAGCGGGAAAATCCACCAAACCAGCAGGTAAAAATGAAAGGGAGGGAAAGGAAGAAAAAGGAAGGGAGAAAGCAAGGGAAAGAAAGAAGAAGAAAGGAAAAGAAAGGAGAAAGGGAAAGAAAGAAGGAGAAAGGGAAAGAAAGAAGGAGAAAGGGAAAGGAAGAAGGAGAAAGGGAAGAAAAAAGGAGAAAGGGGAGAAAGAAGAAGAGAGAGAGGGGGGGGGGGGGAAGAGGGAAGGAAGGGGAAAAAAGAAGAAAGTAAAGGGAAACAAAATAAATGAGGGAAATTTTAGTACCAAAACCCCGGAGTTTCCGGGGGCTCCACTCCCTGGACCCCCCGCAGTGGCTTTCCCAGTGGACCCCCGTCAGGGGCCCTAGGCCAGAACCCTGGGCCCCACCCGCTAAGGGGGCTCACATCCGCATATTCTATTTTTAGACTTAGTTACCGGGAAATTTTCGGCTCTGCTCCCAGTTCTGAAAATATTTATAACCATAAAATTCTTTAACTGTAGCTTCCTCTCTTTATGAATACCAAACGCGCAATCATGATTCAGTTCGTTATTGCCCATTAATTTTTAGGATACTCTCTGGAGCAAATGGCTTCCGCAGAAGAGAAACATCTTCATTAAATTTTTCCAAAAAAGATAATTCAATACATTTCCAAGGAGCAGTAAAATTTACATCAAGAAGATTTTTCACCCAAATCTTTTGAGAATTTGCAGATGTTAAAGAATCAATCATTTTTAGACCAGTCTGGATATAGTCAATACACATAATCTTTCTCTGAACTCTGTCTTTTCCCCCATTCCAAATAAATTCAAAAGAAATTCTATTCAACTCTTTGAAAAAAAGAAAGGGGTATTCCAATACAAAGAACTGAGAAAAGATATATCATTTGTGCATGGTAATACAATTGTTTTTATAACACACACTTTGCCAATCAAAGAAAGATTTCTCACACGCCAAGAATTTATGGTTTTGCTCAATTCCTTTCAATTTTTCTTTGTAATTTAAATCGAATACTTGATCTGCATTTAAGGAAAAACTGATTCCTAAACATTTAAAATTAGATTTTTTCCCATGAAATACCGTGACTAGTATAGGGGAAATTCTGACATCCTTTTGGGAGCCAATCCAAAAAGCTTCCGTTTTTACTAAAATCAGTTTACATCCCTATTACAGACCAAATTTAAATGCAGTTTCAAAAGGCTGAGAAAATGAATCATCTGACCCATCTGAAAAACAAACAGAGTCGTCAGCAAGTAAAGATATTTTTGCCTCTTGATTTTCAAATGGGATACCTTTAATTTCTTCATTTTGACGTATAGATAAGGCCATTATCTCAATGACAAAAAGGAATAAGTATAGAGAAACTGGAAAACCTTGAAAATGCCCCTTTTCATGGAAATGCGATCAGATAGGAAACTATTATTAATGTCGTAGCTTTGGCGAGTAGAATACAAAGTTTTAGTGGAATCAATGAAATTATGGCCAAAACCGAATTGCTCTATGGCTTGAAATAAAAAATCATGGGAGACACTCTCAAAGCCTTCTCGATATCAAGCATAACAGTAGAACCTGGAATATCATTAATTTCAGTATACTCAATAACATCCAAAATCAAACGAATATTATGACCAATATTTCTACCTTTCACAATACCGGATTGGTCAGGGTGGATAAGATAATGTAAACACTGTTTTAAACGGAGAAAGGTTAGAAAGGCATTTGGATTAAAAAAATTTAGTCCGTTGTCAATAAGGTAATAGGCCTACAATTCTTATTAACAGGGGATCTTTGTCTTTCTTAGGAAGGAGAATAATAATGGCGACACTAAACCATTATGTAGAGAAAAATTAAAAGAATTTGCTCTTTTGGGCCTGATATCTGTGAGTTATTAATAAATTCTTTCAATTTTTCTCTACAAAATAGTTCAGTGTAAACCATCAAACCCGGGAGTGTTGCTCGTCTTCAGTTAATTACTTCATACATTTCATTTTTGGAAAGAGGAACCTCCAAAAACTGGACATCATCCTCATGTAATTTGGGAATAGTAATACTGTCAAAAATTGCTCCATATAAACTTCATTTTCATGCATTCCATGTAAATTGTTTGGTACAGAGTATAACTTACTGTTAAATTCATGTATATTTTTCAAAATAATTGTTGGAATCCGTAATCACATTATTACCATCATCTATCAATTTATTAATATTTTTCCTTTGCCACGCTCTATTTTACAAATTTCAAAGATTAAAGTGCTCTTTTCACCTTCCTCTAACCCTGGATCTAATTATCAAGCCCTTGGTTTCGAATTCATAAATTTGGTTCAATTTGTCTTCCATTTCTTCCAACTGCAAAAATAACGGGTCGTCTGATGTAACCTGACTACTTGTTGATAGTTGCAATTTGATGTCATCAATGTCATCTAATAATTTATTTTCCCCCTAAGTTTCTTTCCCTTTTCTTGCGTGCTGAGTACTCTATGGCGACCCCAGTAATATAACATTTAAAAGAGTCCCACATTATGTTAGCATTACATTGGGAGTCTTTATGTGCCCTTTTTCGTTATAAGTATTGAATTTCTCCTTCCGATAAATGCCCCCTCTGATACATGCTCAATTTTTACGTCTGATGACTGCCCCCTTTCTTTATTGTGCCATTCCCCCTCTTTCAGATATCCCTTTTCATATTAGTAAGTGACTTAAAATCTCTAAAACAGCCAAATCCTTAGCTCCAAAGGCATTGGCTAACTTTGTGAGTAGCTGATTTAAAAAATCCTCACACTGAGATGAAACGTGTGTATGAGTACTTGTATTTGTACTCAAAAACCCTGAAACCAACCATAATTTGGAACGAAAAAGTGTAAGTTAGACGCAAGCGGCGATTTTATTATCCTTAGTCTCACGAGACAATCACTAAGAGGACCACTTTGCTTGAATTTGAAAATGCCGTTATGTGCCTCCCGCCTCGTGATACGCCAATACACACAGTACGGTAAAAGGTGAGTCATACGCGCATGCGCACTCCTTATGTCTATTCTGTGCAAAAGACCCTCGTACATTTTTATTTTATATTTGTATTTTTACAAAAATAAAATAAAAATGTACGTTTTTCAAACATTGGCTCAAATTTTTGATATTTAAAAAAACTTCCTGTAGATATTATACTTTGAAACTTTCAGACTGGTATTTTTACACTATAACCCTTATGGTTATCCCATTTTCAAGTAACAAAACAAGATTTTTTAAAATCATAACAATGTTAACCAATGTCTTTAATTATATCAGAGAAGTTTCATATAATAGCATATTCCCTTGTTATTTATTACAGTGTGAGGCAGTGGATCAGGGGGCAAGAGCCAAGGGCACAGCAACCAAAACTTTGATAAGAACGAACCGTGCCCCTTAATTGAAGCAATGATGATATATTTTTTTCTACGCTCCCTAGCACTTTAGGCATGACACTAGTATACCTATGTCGTACCCCGCTCCACATGTGGAGCGGATGACGTCATGCCTATAAATAGGTGCGACGTCATCACACATTTGATTACGCAATGCAACATCGATACGTGATGACGTCACACCTATCTGTATTTATGACGTCATCCGCTTCACAGTTGGAGCAGGTTACGAAACGGTACAAATTACCTACTGCAGTTTACAGGTAAACTTTTCATTGTTGCATTGCGTAATCAAATGCGTGATGACGTCACAGCTATTCAGAGGTATGACGTCATCTGCTCCACATGTGGAGCAGGGTACGAAACAGCACATATTACATTTACTACACTTTACAGGTAAACTGTTCATTCAATCTTTGAATGATCATTAACAGAAGGATTAGTTGTGGTTTTGCAAAATGACTTAAGACTGCTGAATACCTATATCTCGAGGAAAAGATTTTAAAGTTCTGTAAAGACGGTCCTTACATTCATACTACGTACATAGCAGACATTATGATGGATATAGGCCTACTACAGTGCAGTACATCATTTAGAAATTAAAGATAACTAATTAGAAGGGACGAGGGAGAAAGAGAGTAGCTATCCCATTCGAGGATAGACAGCCAGACATGCGTTGCCAGGTGCACGATAATTTGGACCTCCGTGATGAACATGATGATCAATAATTCCCCAAGGTCATATGTACGATAATTTTAGTTTTTGGCAGAGGTACTAAATAATATAGGCCTACGCAATTTGATAGTAGTGGTAGCAGTAGTAGTAGTATTAGTATTAGTATTAGTAGTAGTGGTAGTAGTAGTAGTAGTAGTAGTAGTAGTAGTAGTAGTAGTAGTAGTAGTAGTAGTAGTAGTAGTGGTAGTAGTGGTAGTAGTAGTAGTAGTAGCAGCAGCAGCAGCAGTAGTAGTAGTAGTAGTAGTAGTAGTGGTAGTAGTAGTAGTAGTAGCAGCAGCAGCAGCAGCAGTAGTAGTAGTAGTAGTAGTAGTAGTAGTGGTAGTAGTGGTAGTAGTAGTAGTAGTAGAAGTGGTGGTAGTAGTAGTAGTAGTAGTAGTAGTAGTAGTAGTGGTAGTAGTAGTAGTAGACTTTATTTGATAACTTGTTTAGCACAAGGCTAATCTGCCAAAAAAAGGGGGACACATGGGGTATGCCCCCCCCCCCAATAAAAAGGAGGAGACACTATCAGGGTAGCCTATGTTCACCCATATGGAGCGGCGGAGGCGGGGAAGGGCACGGTGCCCCCACTTTTCCCGGCACCCAAAAAGCGCCCTTTGTTCATTAAAAATACCCCTTTTCCTTCATCGTGAGAAATGTCCCTTTTAATTTCAAACCTGTTCAGTGAACGTGAACACGTTTTTCTTCTTAGAAGGGCCCATTT
>CM057168.1:5752018-5779774 GCA_029962745.1 Echinometra lucunter | reverse complement strand
CTAAAATGCAGTCGTAGCTACGCCACAGGTTCTAGACATATAGTTACCGGGAAATTTTGGGCTCTGCCCCCCTGATAACAGGTATCTGTTACGCCCCTGCTTTATAATGCAGATTATTGTGAATGTAAAACGCGACACCGCCTCCCTTACCATTTTTGCGATCTATATGGTTAAATGTGTAATTCTCAATATCAAATATGGTAGGGGTCGTTGAGTGTAACCATGTCTCTGTCAAAGCTATTATAGAAAAAGGAAATGAATTTAATATATATAAAAATTCATTGAAAGTATCTAAGTTCTTTTGCAAACTTCGGATATTGATGTGTACTAAGTTGATAAGTTTTGGTTTATCATTTTGGTTTGTTGAATTAAAAGTAGAAATGAATTTTTTTGCAGCATGTATTTGCTCTGGGAAGTAAATAGTTCATCATTAAATATATATCATCCAGATCCATGAATGGAGAACACATTGGTATGCAATACGATATAATGAATTTGGAGCGCTTGGTGCGTGCAAGTGCAAAGAGAGGTGCATACATGTAGTGATGTGTCGAGTTGTGTGTGTGTGTACATTTTCGCGTGTGTGTGACAATCTGACAGACCCGGGGCTGGTGGCAGTTAACACTATTCTTCTCTTTTTATTTTTCTTTTAAAGGAAAAAATGGGTAAAATACATTTTGCAAATAGCTATAGATTTGATGGGAAAAAAGAAAAAGCTCTAAATTAAGTTGTTGATAATTTTATGCAGTCAATTGAAATTAGACTTTAGTACTGGCAGGCCTATAAACCATGTAAACTGCACATTAAAAAGTGAGACTTGAGACGGAAAAAAGGGATGATATAGGCAAACAGATTATCGCACAATAGACTTCCCATTAACCTTTCGTTTTGTCTGCTCTGGACAAAATGGCATCAATAAAAAGAAAAGAGTTTAAATCTGGCGTTGAAAAAGGGGGGGGGGAACGCCATGTAGCTCGTATACATGGACAATCATAACCACTTTGGGTGATGTTCGTTATTCCGAAGGTTCGTTAATCCGAAGGTTCGAATACTCCGAAGGTTCGTTATTCCGAAGGTTCGCAATTCCGAAGGTTCGCAATTCCGAAGGTTCGTTGTTCCGAAGGTTCGTTATTTCGAAAATGAAATAAGGTTCGTTATTCCGAAGGTTCGTTAGTCCGAAAATGAAATAAGGTTCGTTATTCCGAAGGTTCGTTAATCCGAAAATGAAATAAGGTTCATTAGTCCGAAAATGAAATAAGGTTCGTTCGTCCGAAAATGAAATTAGGTTCGTTAATCCGAAAATGAAATAAGGTTCGTTAGTCCGAAAATGAAATAAGGTTCGTTTTTCCGAAAATGAAATGAGGTTCGTTATTCCGAAGATGAAATAAAGTTCGTTATTCCTAAAATTAAATAAACTTCTTAAGTAACAAATACGGTGTTTTGATTTTAAAAAAATAATAGGATATTACGCACTAAAAATATTGGTATAGTCTCAGCGGAGGTTGATACATTTGTATATTTTTCGGCAGAGCATATGTTGCATCAAAAAGTGGCGTAGATCAAGAATTTTGATTTTGATTTTATCTGAGCAATTGCCGCCTGAGCGAATGGATTTAGAGTGCTGGGGGCTGTTTGTGGGTCATCCGTAACTTAACTCCAGGCAAGAGGGATTTTTTTTTGGGGGGGGGGTGACGGGGTGTGGTTTATTCTGGGTTTTTTCGAGGGGGGTCATTATTTATTTTAACAGCTTCTGCTGCTAATAATAATGATAATAACGATAACATTGATGATATCAGTAATAACAACGATGATAAAACAAAACTATAAATATGAATAAGAATGATAATGATGGTAGTAATGGTGATGATACTATTAATCATGGTAAAATTATAAAAGCAATTATAATTATTGTTTTTATTTCATTAGGAGTATTATTATCATGTGGGATTTGAAGAGGCATTGTATTCCAGTTCGTTTCCCCGGAACAGCATTGTGTGCAGGTGTGTGTGTGTTGTGTGTGCCGTGGAGGTGCCGTGGTCGAGTGGTCTAAGGCTCTTGACTGGAGACGCGAAAGTCGGGGCTTCGATTCCCGGCACGGCACTTATGCCCTTGAACAAGGCATTTCATCTACATTGCTGTTTTATCGTATTTCAAACAAAGTGATGTGCTATATGCATATTGATACCAACGTGTGCATATTTTGTTACAAAAAACAAATGTGTGTGCTGAGGCGATGGGGTTAGGTTTGTTCATAGAACCCCTGAAATCCTTGTTTCGCTGCATGCCATTCTCACCCCCCCCCCCCCCTTGCCAAGGAAGAAAAATTGAGCTCATTTCGTTTCAATGGTGAGGTACTAGGCAAAGCAATAATATTAATAGTTACTGATATTGTTAGTTACTGATACTGACTCTTCGAGCCTTTGACATTAGCCTAGTCAGAGGGGGACGGGGAGGGGGGGGGGGGGGTATATATACATACAGAAGAGAAAAGTGACTTTAATAAATAGTGAAAATTATGCTTAACAATGCTCCTCCAGATCCTAATTACTAACAGATGAATAAAAAGTAGTTGTAATAGAAAATAATACTACTACTCTCCATGAGAACCTGATTCACAAGCTTTGATATTAAAGGTTCTCTCCACATACACAGCGAGCATTGTTTATTTTATACTTGCGAAATTAGTGTCTATCCCCCCCCCCCACGCTAGCTACGGATGGCTGTTCCCTCTCCCCCTATAAAAAAGGGGGATCGACGCCCCTGTTTGGGGTGTTAAACACTCCTTCTATTCTGGTCCAAACAAGCCCTCTCCGGCCCCCTCCGAGCGAAATTTTTAAGGTTTACATGTGGTAAACATCTAATCGAGAATGGATCTTCGAACAAGGACAAAACAATGATAAAATGCATGAACCCCCCCCCCCCCCCCCCCACCCACCCGACATCAGCAGGACTGGCGAAGAGCGGTATACATAACATTGATTCTTGCATGGATTCAGGATTGAAAATGAACTAGTCCCATAAGCCCATGATCACCCCTTTGAAAGAATCCTGCGTACGTATACGCCCCTGGTCAAGATAGATCAGCCCCCCCCCCCCCCATAACTATTGAACAGAAAGGGTGATTCTCCCAACGTCCGTCCCACCCGGCTTTCCCGACTTCGCCACAGATTACTGTATTTTCGGACGAACGAACCTTATTTCATTTTCGGAATATCGAACCTTATTTCATTTTCGGATTAACGAACCTTATCTCATTTTCGGACTTACGAACTTTAAATCATTTTCGGACTAACGAACCTTATTTCATTTTCGGACTATCGAACCTTCGGAATAACGAACCATATTTTATTTTCGGATAAACGAACCTTCGGAATAACGAACCTTATTTCATTTTCGGATTAACGAACCTTCGGAATAACGAACTTTATTTCATTTTCGGACTAACGAACTTTCGGACTAACGAACCTTCGGAATAACTCCACAAATGTTCGGATTAACGAACCCTTTTTCATTTTCGGACTAACGAACATCTAGGTATACGCAATTTGCGTGTTTCGGAATAACGAACCTTCGGAATAACAAACCTTCGGAATTACGAATAACGAGCTGTAACCACACTTTGATGTTTCTGGGTATGTATCAATAAGGCCTACTCTTGATTTGGATCATAATACGTGTATAAGGCAAAATAAACAGAAAGTCGTAGGACGAGTGACGTGGTATCCTCATTTGCGTATTCATGTTGACGTGATTCATAATCTGTTTCCTCCAAGTATTTCATTTGATAACATGACGCATGTATACAAGAGTGAGATCATTATCGGAAAGTTCATATTAACACATCAGGTGCCAGGTAAGGGAAAGGGAATTAAACTGTGGAGACGCGAAGGTCCGGGGCTCGATCCCCGACACGGCACTTATGCCCTTGAGCAATTGCTGTTTAAATCGTCTATCAAATAAAGTGATGTACTACAGGGTGTATCGAAAAAACATTACACGTTTGAAAGATTATAAAAAATTATATTTCAAAATATTTCGAAGAGTTTTTTTATGTTGATAGATGCCCAGTGGGCTCATCTGTCAAGTGCCACTTAGAGAACAAATTTTGATTCATGCTTGGCCGAAAACTGACTGTTTTTGTTCAGAGTGTGAAAAATGACTTGTGCCAAATTGAGTTCTGTTATAACAAAAGAAAGTTATCCGTATTATTTGCAATGCCCCTATACGCGCCCATACGGATCCTCTTTTCTTTGAACATAACATCTTAAAAATCAAAGATCTCTACTTATATCAGCTTGGTGAATTTATGTTTAAATACAGTTGTGGTACTCTACCTTGCGTGTTTCATGATATGTTTGTTGAAAATCGTACGATTCATAAATATCCCACTAGAAAATCAGATGAATTTCATGTGCCTCTTTTGAGAACACTTTCCGCTCAAAATACGTTCATTTTTGAAGGCCCTAAATTTTGGAATACTTTGGACATTGATTTGAAAAATTCCCCTTCACTCGCAGCATTAAAAAAAATTAAAATTATCTTACTGATTCCCTAGAATACTTAGTTTCCTTTGTGGTATATAGACCGTCCTCACTGAAAACTACACAGAAATTATTTTATTCCAAAGATTTCGTCACCACTCGCCTACTATCATCTCAGTTGGTTTTCTTCTCTTGCGATTTAGATACTGTTGCACACGCAATTTACATTTGCTTTGCTTATTATCTCTGATCTCTTTATTTAGTCCACTTGCAGACCATTTCTGTTCTCTTTCTCTCCTCCTTTTTTTTTCTCTTTTTTTACACACCCCCCCCCCCCCTCTCTCTTCTCTCTCTCTCTCTCTCTCTCTCGCTGTTGGCCACTACATTTCTTATTCTTTTTATGTAATTTAACCATTCCCAATTATTGTTATCTGAGGGGTCCACGATTTACAAGCTCCGCTTCTCAGTGGACCTCTCCATTTCCAGCAAAACTGATAATTTGCTTTAGTTTTAAATTGCAATATTAATTGATCTATGCATTTTGAAATCTATAATTTTGATGTTTTATATTGCATGTATTCTTCTCTGAATATTTAATTTCATGATATATGGATTTTGTATTTACTTTGTTGGAAATGAGAAAAAATAAAAACTGAAAACTGAAACACAATTCACAACTCACAGACACATCAAATCTACATGTCAGTCATTCAGTCACGAATAAAAGTACCAAATAATAACTCTTCAGCATTTTCACAGTATCATCCATTCTACCATTTTAATCATTACCGATCTCATGATCAGCATCGTCATCTTCTTCATCATCATCATCATTTCATCATCATCATCATCATTTCATCATCATCATCATTTCATCATCATCGTCATTATCCTTTTAATACAGGATTTAGTTATTTTTTCCATTCTGCTTATCTAATATGGTTATCTATTTCATAATATTTGGGGCTGCCATATTTTCAAGCAGATTGGTTATAATGGTAGTCTTTCTTCCTCAAATAATTTTATGTTTAAATGAATTACAAAAAAAAAAGAATTGACAATTTATCATTTGTTTGTTTTTGAAAAATGATTATTACAAATACTTCGTGTTATGATTCATTGTCAAAATTCTTTTGTACTTTATTTCATGTATGTTATCCGAAAAATTTATGTACATAATCAATGCAGAAGAAAATAAATAAATCAAATCAAATCAAATCAGATCATTCATTCAATCAATCAATCATTCAATCAATCAAAAAAATCAAGCAACAATTAACCCATTAATACATTAAGTGATAGATCAATCAGTCAATGCATCAGTCATTCATTCATGCAGTCAACCAGTCAGTCAGTTAGTCAGTCAATCAACCAGTCAATCAGCAAGGTAATCATTTAATCAACAGTCAATCAATCATTGATCAAATTATTGACCCAAAAATGCCCAAACAATCAATCAGTCAGTGAACCTGTCAGGCACTTAGGCTGACTCGGGCAACTTTGTGGCAAAGAGCAAAATCTTTGAATTGGAGTACTTGTTTAGACTGCTGGTTTAATCGTCCCTCTTCTTTCAATTTGGCGCAAGTCATTTTTTCACACTCTGAACAAAAACCGTCAGTGTTCGTCCAAGCGTGGAATTAAAATTTATTCTTTGAGTGGCACTTGATAGATGAGCCCACTTGGCATCTATCGACATGATAAACACTTCAAAATATTTTGAAATATAATTTTTGTATACATGTATTTTTCAAAAATGTAACGTTTTTATTGATACACACTGTATATGCATATTGATATTAACGTGTGCATGTGTTGATTAAAAAAAAACATCTAAAAGAAAAAAAAACCTTTTCAGTTTGACTTTTTTTATGTTCTCTAGTATTAAAAATCATAGCTTGGTCAATAAGGAAAACGGAGGGTTAATGGATGTAATAACAATGATAGGGAAAAGCCCTGAAATAAATTTGCAATATCCTTGTCATCAAATCGCTTTAAAGAATACAAATACCGTGATCTTCAGGGGGGGGGGGAATGCTCGCAAATCAGTAATCAGAGCAGTCTTCACAACTGCAAAGTACATGATGTAAGGATGAGGGCGGAAAAAAATATATCGAAAAATTATCCTTAGAAGTGTGTTAAATAAGGGTATACCAACGTATACCCTTAAAAAACTCTAGTTTTCATTTTTCTGTTCACCCTTTGTAAATGCACATTTTTCTTTTCAAAAAGTGCCATTTTCCGCTGGTGCCCCCTCCCCAACTCTGAAAGACGCTCCGTCGCTCCTGGATGGTCGGGTCATGCAACGATATAATAGCCCTATTTGTTCGTGTAAAACTTAAATAAACTCAGATGTGGGTCATCTTGCCCCCCCCCCCCCCCCCCCCCCCCCTTATCAAAATACCCTGCATGGGCCGGTATTCTGAATATTGTTTTATCTTTAAAGGCCGGTTCACAAACTTTATAATGGGAGGTCGCTGTTTGTGACGTCCCTTGACGTCACCGCAATCGCGAATTGGGCCTGAAAAGGGGGCGGGGCTTGATTTGGACCTTTTTAGAGGCAAAATCAAATCATTGGAAAAATACATTTAGAATATATTGGTGCACAATCTCTTGAAATTAATGATTTTTTACATGTAGAAAACTTTTTCCTGCCCAATAAAGGTTTTCAGTTCATAAAAGCATCGAGAATTGACGAGAAATAGCATACATAGCATGTGGGCATGTATAGCACCATTTCATGAAGCTGTCAGCACTGACAACTTTCATGACAAAGCGCCATGATGCAAGATTTATTACGTAGCCATGTCCCAGGAAAAGGGAATTCCCCATAATAATCTAGTGCATATATTCAGACCCTAATTAACGATTCACCGAAAGGATAGGATCTTGTCTTGGTCATCTATTTCTTATTCCATTTTTAAAAATTCTTTTGCAATAATAAAAAGAAGAAAAATTACTATATATAATTTCTGGTTTAAAAAAAGAGAAATATGAAAGAATTATGCTTGTTTTATGTACAGTAAGGTGAACAAAGGCCTAGGTAGCAAAGACGTAGACTAGCGCAATCTAGTTTCGGTTTAGTACGTTCACAACAATATGAACATACACAACGCTTCCATAATACATGTAGTATACGGTACGCTGGATCAGCTATCAGTTGCCTCTCTGACCTTTTTCTTGCCGAAAATATGACGTTGCAGGTTGGAAATCATCGCAAACAGATGAACGGTCCAGCCCCGGCTGTCCATCTCTTGATTCTCAAACAGGTTTTGCCTTTCACAAGCGCACAAGCACGAGGAAGTGATCGGGAATGATTGACACACAGGTTGACGAAAGTTCATCCTGTCTGGCGCGCGCTGGCTGTATCACACGATGATGGTGATTGGTAGCCATGGCATGGTATTTAGCCACATGGTACTTGACAGAATCTAGACTAAAATATATGTAATTTGCTCAGTCACCTTTATTTCTACAGTCCGTCATTGTGCATTTAAACCCCGATTTGGTGATATATATGACATGTCCGATGACTGGCCAAATAGAGCGCTGCTAGCTGCTGGTGCAGAGCACGGTGGTGTGTGCGATTGTGTGTCTTATTCTGTCGCCTTGCGTCAGGCTTGATCTTGGATACGAAAGTGCATTAGCAACCTCGATTTAAACTAGAGCAGCCATTAATTTTATGCATATGTCGGTAGAGAGTCCACTCTGGAACTGGGCAGTGTCAGACTCTATCTCTGCCACATACACAGTCATGACAGTGCACAGACGCAGTGCCAGTCTAACTGTTACTTTTTTTTTAGTAGGCTGCTGACAAACATGACAACCTGAGGCTGAGCTGCTGACTGAGCCAGCCATCCATCATCGAAGCTGAGGTTACACCATGATGTTGTGAGCTACATGAAGTTTCTGTTGACTATTTTTGAAAGATGGAGACATGAGTGGGGATGGAACTCACTTATGAAGTTTGTAGTCAGTGTTAGTAGTAGATCTAATAATAGATCTCGATCTACACATCTTCAGCATTATTTAGACCCCCCAAAAGCAGTTCTTTCTTTCTTTCTCGGGTGGAATCTCTTGGCTCTGTTCTAATGTTCAGACTACTGACTAGGTGTGAATTCTTGGAATCCCTTCTTCTGTTCTGCTTCGGAAAATCAGTCTATTTTAGTCTGAGATAGACATTTTGTTGAGAGATGAAAATATAGATCTGCATCTCGCCGTATCATGGTATTACATGGTAGGACCAACTGTGAATACACGTACGCTCCAAATTTGCACGAGGACATAAAAATATACGACTTGAGGTTGTAAGTATCATAATTAAAATCTCACGTACTAGTAATAAAAATCAGTAATCTGTCTTGGGAAATAGTTCCTCCGCCGCTCCGGCAAGACTTCCTTTTGCGACAGCCACCCAACTGCAACATGCAGGGTGTGCTTTATTCCGTTAACAAATTTGGGTGGCTGTCGCAAAAGGAAGTCTTTCCGTTCCTCCTGCTTTGATAACCAGTAACCTGTAGCATTTAAATTCTCGAAATATGGAATTAAAGTTTGTCTGCAGTCTGGTCAAAGATTAGTTTTGCCTTCTCAATTTTGCATTGATTTTTTTTTTTTAAGGAAAGCCAACTGCTGCATGTGTAGTGTACTGCATTTCAAAAGGGGGAAATCCATATTTTGTTTGAGGCAGTGTATACAACCACATGCGTGTGTCTCTACCTTATGGCCACACGTTTGTGGCTGTATCCAAAGCCCCCGTCCGAGGATATGGCCACATCATGTTGAATTATGTATGGTACTTCATTCATGCATTGTACCGTACTCCTCCACAGATCACAAAGGTTTATTTTTGTACCGTACCTTACATTGCAGGTATGATGTAGGCTTACTGCAGCAGCCCGAACGCTACGTGTTGGGGCTGCGCATCGCATTCCAGGGGAAGCTTCTATGCCTACCTATGCGGGGCTCCCCAGCTAAAAAAAAAATACGGATTTTTTTAATTGAACAATTCAGTCAAGCAATTTTAGGTACTTACAAACATAGTCGATAAAAAATCTTGTTCGATTAGGAAAAGGATGGTCCAAAATATGAGTCTTTATCCTCCAAGATCTTCAATGAATCTTTTTCACAGCCACAGGCCGTTGTTAGTTTGCAAATGCGCATGCGCAAGTGCGTGTGTTGTTTGTGCTATGCGAAACGGCAATCGCTGGAATGACTTCAACTTGGCATGCAAAAAGGGAAATTTGATGGATTCTAACACATTTAGGGTGAATAAGATTTCCGATAAGAATATTTAAGATAGTAGCATTGTATATATATTTTATCAAAATCTTATTTTCTTAAGAAAATGTTATTAGTAGGAGTTTTCACTGTGGCAGATAAGAGCTTTACCGAGAAGCAGTGGTCCCGGGGCTAGATGTAGGCCTACTCTACATAGAGTATTGGAGACGGTGCGGCTGTATCCTCGGACGCCGGATGGGGGCTTTCGATACAGCCGTATTGTGTCGGACTATGTATGGTACTTCATTCATGCATTGTGCCGTACGGTAATACCTCATCATCAGATCACAAGGGTCTATTTTTGTACTGTACCTTACATTCCAGGTTTAATTTTTTTTTTACTGTACATAGAGTACGGTATATTGGAGATGCGTGTGGCTGTAAACTCGACCTTCTGCCATGTCTTTGGAATACGTGCGCTGCCTTTGCTCTCTTGTTATAGTGCAACAGCAAAGGGCAGGAATCTGTGTTTTTCACCAAGAACATATTGTTCCTTTGGGTTGTGTGTTGTTTTTTTTTTGGCTTTTTTTTTCGTTGTTGGAATGACATAGCTACCTTTACAAAAATCGAGGAGGAGAGACTCACAAGTCAAAGGATCTGATAAATCTCCCCTGTGGAATCCATTTTCTAGACCGAAAAGATATCCCAGTGGAACACATGTTAATTCTTTAACCCATAGAGCTACAGTGTCACCTTTAGGAGACGCTTTTGCAGTATCTGTTGGTGTAGAATGCTGGGCATTACACACTATACATGAGCAGAAAGAGAAAAATTCACTGAAAAATTTGAGTCCATTCCCAATGCTATATAGTGTGGCATTCTCGAATCAGAGCAATTTAATTGTAACTTATCATTCCACTCCTTAAATTGGCAATGCAGTGAATATGACAAAATCCCTCTTTCCATGTTCAAATTGGCAATGTTTGATTAAATTTTACAATTATAATTCATTTTGGTTCATGTTATATCCATATTTATTTTTTTCAAACTATGAAAGAGTGGAAGCAAAATAATAGTTGTTGCCAATTTGAGGATTGAAAATGATTAATTCAGGCCTCAAGAAAGCTCTGTACCTCTATGGGTTAACACATGTCTCTCTGGGTTGTCCAAGAACTTTGTGACAGTTTTGACAAACAGGCCCTAGGGCTATGTTCCAGCAGGCAAGAAGTCAACGCATTATCTGCTACGGAGCAAAACCCTGGTTACTTGCATTATCTGGAATGGTGAATTGCCACTTGGTCTAATCCCACTTTGTCTAATGCCCATTCGGTCTCATCCCACATGGGCTATTCCCATTTTTTCTAATAATTATTTGGTCCAATTGCTACTTGGCCCCATTTACCATTTCATTTAATTTCCAGTTAGGCTATGCCTATTTCATCTAATACCCACTTGGTCTAATACCACTTCTTCGATTAGATGAGCTGGTAATAGACCTTGAAATGATCATGAGACAAAATGAGGGAAACTAAGTACGAAGTGGCAATAAGACCATTTGATCATTAGACAACTGGTGTTAGACCAAGCGTCCATAATCCTTTTGGAATATACGCACTAGTGCCATTAGTTGACTCGGGTAGCTAACTGGTTAATTAGTCTTGCCCTTCTTGTTCTTTGCTTACCAATCCAGAGACCGATGCCCAAATGGCATCTCCAACCGCATCATCCACACTTCCTCTGGACATTGATGATGACCTCATTTACAGGTTAGCGAAAGATGTGGAGACTGTCGACAACCTCGATGCACTAGGCATCGCGCTGGGCTTCCGTCGGGCGGCTATGAACAAGTTCCACTCCACCAATCAGCTGTCCGGAAGTGTCTCATCCAAAGGAACTCGAGATATGTTGACAGAGTGGAGGCAGCACATGCCCGGAGCTGACCAGGCAAAGCTGAAGATGGCACTCCAGAAAGCAGGACTGAGCAGGCTCTCAGAGACATACTTTAAGGATGTACACTTGGCAGGTCAGTTAAAGACATTGGTTAGCATTGTTATGATTTTAAAAAATCTCATTTTTTTATTTGAAAATTGGATAAACATTAGGGTTATAGTGTAAAAATTACTCCTACTGTTCGTCATTCCTACGGTCCATTATGCCAAAAGTGCGATTCTCTGAAAATGAAATGGGATTTGTTAATCCGAAAATGAAATGGAGTTTGTTAGTCTGAAAATGAAAAAGGGTAAGTTAGTCCAAAAATGAACTAATGTTCGTTACAAGAACCCAGTATTATTAGTAGTAATATTGATAGGATGTATAATTAATTGAATGATTGATTCTTTGATGTCACAGTTCCAATCAGCCGAGGTACTCAGAAGTGAAGTGGGAGAGATCGTAAAGTTTGAAGTGCTGTGATGCGCAGTGCAGTTGCGGTATGATTAATTGGGGTCTCGTTCTGAACTTTCCAAGCCTCGGATGAAGAACTTGTCAAGATGTAGCCTAGAAATAATAATAATAATAATAATTACATTTATAGGGTGCTTAATACGGGTGTTTCTAAGCACACAGATGGTCTGTCTAACTCAATTACCGGTATATTAAATGGCTTAAAACAGCAAAAAAGAAAACAAGATAAATATTACTGATACAAAACAATTAAGATAAACAAACTTAACTACTTGTGTGCGCCTCCAAAACATATACTAAAACTGATTAAAGAGATGAGTTTTGAGAAGGGATTTAAAAGATTCAGTGGATAGGGCATTTTGGATATGAGGTGGGAGTTTGTTCCAAAGGGAGGGTCCAATCGATGAAAAAGCATGGTCACCATATCGGGTTTTTGTACGTGGGAAAGTGTCACCAATAAATGTGAGCTTCTTATGGGCCATCTGAATTCCTTTCCCATTTATTCCACATTTTGTATTTCCTATTTTGCCTGCTGTCTTGTAAGATTATGCAACAATAACTATTTTTGCCCTCTGTGCCCAGCCAGCTATATTTTTATCTGCAACATACATGTAGATCGGGGCATGGCATATGTAAACCTTACGGCAAAAATGCAGAAAAAACGCCTGGAGAAGTAAGGCTAATAACAGTGAGGGCACGCTATAAATTGTTTTAGACCATGTGATTTAGCAGCGCTTCGAGTTGGGGTATTAGTTATGCTCACAAGCTTTGCATCAGAACCTTGTGAGTTGCGATTTTGTTCCCTTTTCTTTTTGTTTTCTTAATTTTTGGTAACAGTGATGTTTATTCCGTCAAGAAAAGAGTTAACTTCGATTTTCAAGTTTGAAATTCATTCTTTATATGAAATAATTAGTAACAATGGCGTTTATTTAGTCAGAATTGTTCGAGTATCATACCAAAGACCATACCACATTCTAACAGTTAAATATTCTCCAATCAAGTCGCTAGTAATATCAAAACCTCAATCTGTGCTGCAGAAAAAAAATATTGTGCCCAGTCATGATTACAACATGTTCACTTGGTACAGGTTTACACGTGTACCAATTATGTCCACTTTGTTTGGTACGCATGGGCCAGTGAAATTAATTACTTGTATGATTATAAGAGAATGTCTGTCATTGCAAACCCAGTCAGGACAGGGTTTGTTTAAAGCCCAACTTGATCAGCTATTCTTCAAATTGGCAACATAAGTATTTTACTTGTTGTGTACTTATACCTGAAGTTAATATGAATCTATGGAAATGTTTGTTCCAAGGTTGCCAATTTGCAAGGAAAAACATTCATATTGAACTTTGTTGTGTTGCCATTTTGAGGATTTTGCTATTCATTTGATGGTAATTTGCATGACTTGATGCTTATTATTTGGTCAAAGTACTAATAAATGGTTAATTAGTCTTGCCCTTCTTGTTCTTTGCTTACTCATCCAGAGACCGATGCCCAAATGGCATCTCCAACCGCATCATCCACACTTCCTCTGGACGTTGATGATGACCTCATTTACAGGTTAGCGAAAGATGTGGAGACCATCAACGACCTTGATGCCCTAGGCATCGCACTGGGCTTCGGTCGGGCGGCTATGAACAGGTTCCACTCCACCAATCAGCTGTCCGGAAGTGTCTCATCCAAAGGAACTGGAGATATGTTGACAGAGTGGAGGCAGCACACGCCCGGAGCTGACCAGGCAAAGCTGAAGATGGCACTCCAGAAAGCAGGACTGAGCAGGCTCTCAGAGACATACTTTAAGGATGTACACTTAGCAGGTCAGTTAAAGACATTGGTTAGCATTGTTATGATTTTAAAAAATCTCATTTTGTTATTTGAAAATTGGATAAACATTAGGGTTATAGTGTAAAAATTACTCCTACTGTTCGTCATTCCTACGGTCCATTATGCCAAAAGTGCGATTCTCTGAAAATGAAATGGGATTTGTTAATCCGAAAATGAAATGGAGTTTGTTAGTCTGAAAATGAAAAGGGGTAAGTTAGTCCGAAAATGAACTAATGTTCGTTACAAGAACCCAGTATTATTAGTAGTAATATTGATAGGATGTATAATTAATTGAATGATTGATTTTTTGACGTCACGGTTCCAATCGGCCGAGGTACTCAGAAGCGAAATGGGAGAGATCTTAAAGTTTGAAGTGCTGTCATGTGCAGCGCAGTTGTGGTATAATTAATTAGGGTCTCGTTCTGAACTTTCCAAGCCTCAGCATGAAGAACTTGTCAAGATGTAGCCTAGAAAGTATCACCAATAGATGTGCGCTTCTCATGGGCCACCTGAATGCCTATCCCATTTATTCCACATTTTGTATTTCCCATTTTGCCTGCTGTCTTGTAGGATTATGCAACAATAACTATTTTTGCCCTCTGTGCCCAGTCAGCTATATTTTTATCTGCAACACGGATTGAAACCTGATGGCAAAAATGCGGAAAAAACAAAACCCCAATCTGTGCCACAGAAAAAAAAATATTGCACTCAATCATGATTACAACATGTTCACTTGGTACAGGTTTACACGTGTACCAATTATGTCCACTTTGTTTGGTACTCATGGGCCAGTGAAATTAATTACTTGTATGATTATAAGAGAATGTCTGTCATTGTAAACCCAGTCAGGACAGGTTTTATTTTTATTTTACCGGTATTTCATTTTACTTGATCAGCTATTCTTCAACTTGGCAACACTTGCTGTGTGTGTACTTATACCTGAAGATAATATTTCAGTCGATGGAAATGTTTGTTCAAAGGTGATAAGTTGCCAATTTACAAGGGAAAACATTCATATTGAACTTTTTTATGATGCCAGTTTGAGGATTTTGCTATTCATGTGATGGTAATTTGCATGACTTGATGCTTATTTATTTGGCCAGAGTACTACCAAATTACTGTTGGTACTACGATACTTTTTTTCCAATAGATAACTGGGATGATAATAATTGCAAGGCCTGCAGGAAGAGTGCTTGTAATACTGATGTTGCTGTGCTTTGCAAATAAAACCCAATTATTGTAATTATGATTAACATCATCATCATTATTATGATTATTGTATTATTATTATTATTATGATCATTATTATTATCATTATTGTTATTGTTATTGTTATTACATGTATTATTATTATTGTCATTATTATTATTATTATTATTATTATTATTATTATTATTATTATTATTATTATTATCATTATTATTATTATTATTATTACTAGTATTAGTAGTAGTAGTATTATATACCTAAAATCGACCATAGGGCGAAGCCAAACAATGGGGTTTATTGCGTCACAGGGGAAGCGAAACAATACGCCGAGAACAAAAGAATTCGCCCTAAGGTAGGAATTAGGGATAGGATTGTTATTATTATTATTATTTTTATTTTTATTATTATTATTATTATTATTATTATTATTATTATTATTATTATTATTATAATTATTATTATTATCATCATCATCATCATCATCGCTATTACTCTTATTGGTACTACTATCATGGTTTTCCTACAATTCTGCTTGAGGCTAAAATCATAAATGTAAAGCTGTTTTAGCCAAGTCTAGACAAAATTTTGAAAAATGGAAATGGAATGAAATAACAACATCAACATACCTACACAGCAGCATTTCCTTTTGGAATGTCTCTCTACACTTGGCCTGAGACTTCGGGTTTTAGAGAAACTAATAAATTCACAAAAAATGTTAATTCTTTCTGAATTAACCAAGCTTGCATGTCCATGATTGGACAATTCAATACCAGCTCTCTGTGATATTGATACCTCGGATAAGAGGAGAACTTTTGTTTATGTTTTGAATGAAAGGTTTATTTATTGTTGTATCATCGGGTTCCCCTGTTTTATTGTCAACTGACATATTTATTCTGAATTTTTTATTTCCACCAGATCCACATGAAGACTTGAATGTGGAAGAGCTGCGGAGGAAACTGATGAATCGCTACAAGCAGGAACTGTGCCACCTTCCACTCAGGCCCTGGGACAAAGACTCTTCCCTAAACTTCGAAAAACACTTTGTGGACGTAGTTCTCTACAAACAAGCTCAGAGCTGCAAGGGCCCAGAAGATGGGAGATCACTAAACGATCTTCTTACAATGGCATGTGATGATCAGGACCATCATTTTCGTTATGCCGTCCTAGCCAGTGCAGGACATGGAAAGTCCATGCTGGCTACCAAGATAGCCTATGACTGGTCGCATGAAATAGAAGGATCTCCTCTCCGGCGTATTCTCCTATTGTTTGTGATTAGGATGCGACTTCTGCAGGAAAGCACGTCGCTAGAAGATGCTGTTGTGTCGCAGTTGCTGGTGGGAGAGGAGAAATTTTCAGCGGATGTTCTGAAGATGTTCATCAGGAAAAACCAGAGCAAGTGCATGCTGGTCTTTGATGGGTGTGACGAGTACATCGCTAACATCCTGACCAAAGATATCAAGAGCGACATCGTTTCTGTTATCCGGAACCTCCACCTGCAGGAGTGCCCAACAATCGTCACATCCCGGTATCGCCACCAGAGAAGCTTCACTGAAGTCAGCCAGTCTTATATCAAGATGGAGTTACATGGCTTTACTCTGGACAATGTCAAACGGTACATCAAGGGATTCTTCCATGAACATACAGAGTCTGGAGAGAAGTTGTGGCAGTTCCTAGAACATCGCCCTGTGGTATGCCAGCTGGTTCAGATACCTCTCTTCTGTGTCATGGTGTGTGATCTTTGGCAGCAGGATGCGCTTGAGGATGTCCAAACTCAGACAGGTCTTCTTAACCAGGTTATCCAATATCTCTGGCACCACCTGCAAGCAAAGACAGAGAGCAGCGATGAAGAAGAAAGTTCATACAGCAGTGATGAGAAAGAATCTGCATATGACAGCGACGGTGGAGAATCACAAGAGCTTGAGACATTGCTCTTGAAGCTTGGACAAGTGGTACTGGACCTCCACCTTGAGGACAGCACAAGGACCATCTTCTCCAAGAAGGACTTCAGGCAAGTGACCCAAGAAGTAAAGAAAGCCTGCGACATGGGGCTCATGTTGCAAAGAACTGTCTCAGAGACCAGGATGAAAATGGGCAAAAAGACAAAGAGGACAGAGATAAAGTTCTACCATAAACTTGCTCAAGAGCACATAGCAAGTAACTACCTGATCTCGCTTCCGACTGCAAGGATAGAGGACACACTGTTGAGGATCAAGGATTACAAGAGCATACACAAGTATGAGAATCTCCTGCGTTTTATCTGCGGGTCTGGAGCCAACTCTTGCGCCCAAGTTCTTGGACATCTTCTCGAGCAGCTCTGGCGAGACCAACCCCTCCCTCCAAACAAGAATGCGACCTTTCGTTTGGCCTTGGATTTCTTGAATGAATGTCCAGAGCTCAGTGATACCATCAGGAGACACCTTGCCACAATCTTCCAGGAAAGATACCTCTGCCTGCATGCTGCCACTCCAAATGCAGTGCTGGGACTCAAGAAGCTGCCTCAGGACATCAAGGACAAGGTAATGTTTGTTTTCCTGTGGCCTACATCTTCAGTACTCTTCACCCCTCTCTCTCACATCATTATAAGCTTACCTCTGGCCTGGTTCCCGTTATCTCTATGGGTTATTCACACATGCATTGATACTTAAGTATACCATGCGTTGCATTTTTGTATCTTATAACACACATTTAAGTCAATTTGCATATAGCACCTTTGTTGCGTCATTGCCATCGATTTATCATATAAAAAGCTGCTGCGATTTTCGGACATGGTTTGTCTGAATGAGCCTTTAGAGTTAAGAGTTTATTATCTCCAGGTGCTCTGTTTACATTTGCCAAATCTGTCAGGAGAAATTTTGAAGGAATTCATTGACCATGTACTGCTTCCATCAGTATTCCATTTGGTTTGGAAGCTGTTGGTAACTTAACTTAACCCATTCGTGACAGGAATTATTTAAAGCCTAATTTGATCAGCTTTTATTCTTCAAATTGGCAACACCAACATTTTTATCTTATTGCTATATTTTTCTTATAAAACGACATTTATCTGAAATGAATATATATTGACAGAAATTATGATGAGAAGTCAAAAAGTTGCCAATTTGGGGGAGGGGGAAACAGTGATTTTAAACCTTCTATCACATTGCCAATTTAAGGATTTTAATGCTTATTTTCCTTTTAAAAATTGTCAGCATCAAACAACGAATATTGACGCAACCAAAATGGGCACAGTTTGTGTAGAATTTTTTGCTCTTTCTGCTCATGTATCTGGTATGATTTTAGGGCTTTGCATCAAAAGATATTAGGCCAAACCACAAAATGTGGACCTCTGTCATGAATGGGTTAAAGGCGTTGGCTAACTTTGTGAGCAGCTGATTTAAAAAATTCTCAAACTAAGATGAAACATGCGTATGAGTACTTGTATTTGTACTCAAAAACCCTGAAACCAACCATAATTTGGAATGATAAACTGTAAGTTAGATGCAAACCGCAATTTTTATTATTTTTCGTCTTCAGAGACAATAAATAAGAGGACCGTTTTGCTTGAATTAAAAAATTATCTGCTTTCGGCCGCATGATACGCCAATACACACAGTACGGTCTGGTGATCCATGCACGTATGCGCATTCCTTACATCTAGTCTCTGCAACCGACCCTCGTATATTTTTCAAACATTGCTTCACATTTCTAATATTTGAAAATGCTTCCTGTGGATATTGTACTCTGAAACTTTCAGACTGGTATTTTTACACTATAACTCTAATGTTTATCCCATTTTCAAGTATTAAAATGTGATTTTTAAAAATCATAACAATATTAACCAATGTCTTTAAAAAGATTCCTGCAAATTTAAAATTCTTTGATAACCTGTGAAAGTAGAGCCCCGGGGGGGGGGGGGGGGGCCACTCTATGTACAACACTGTAACCATGCTCGTGCACACGCTTTCAAAAAGTACCCTTAACTAGGATTCGCGGAGCTCAAAACAGGTACCCTTAACTAGGATTTTTTTCTCTCCAGCATACCCTTAACTAGGATTTTTCTCTCCAGCATACCCTTAACTAGGATTTTTCTCTCCACGTATGCCCTTAACTAGGATTTTTCTCTCCACGCATACCCTTAGCACGGATTTAGCGCTGAAAAGACCCCCTTTTTCTCTCAAATCGGCGATTTTGATACCCTTATCGCGGATCCGCGCGGATCCGTGCTCTGCCTGAAAAAACACCCCTTATTCCGCGTTTTTGTGCACGCGCATGGTTACAGTGTTGTACATAGAGTGGCCCCCCCGGGAGTAGAGCACGGTCTTGTCAAAGTGGAGAAATAAGCCTCTTCAGTTGCGTTCATCCTTTGTTGTTCATTAGACTTAAACCTTATACACCTGAAGTCTTTTCTGTATTTTTCTGACTGATCAGATTATAATGATACGTATTCAGTCCATGGACCTGTCGGACTGCAGCTGTCGACAGTTCTGCAGCGTCCTTCCCTCCTTTCAAGAACTGGAACACCTTGGTCTTCGCGGTGTGAGTGCCTCTGAGGCTTCACTTGTTTCCATCGTGGAGACTGCCCAAAGGATGCGCCGTATCAAGGGTGTCATGTAAGTTTGTGTAGTCCCTTCCACTCACTGTTATGGCAGAAAGTATGCTCAGTGCCATTGTCCCTTTGCTCTCCATGGAACAAAAACCTTGGCCCCATTTCATAAAACTTGTTATCAATAAAAAGTTGCAATAATTGTTATAAACTACTGAAATCCTTGCATCTGATTGGCTGAGAGCAAATTTGTCATAGAAATGTGGCAGCTGTTGCTGATAACAAGTTTTATAAAACAGGGCCCTTGCCCCTTCCTCTGTTCAGCTGTGTCAGAAAAATTTCAAACACACTTCACTGACATTATAGCCTTCAATTGTAGCAACGCCAAGGCCTTAAGCCTGTCTTTGCATTAAAAAAAAAAAAGATTTCAAGATTATGGAGAGGAACAACAACATGCTCCCGAGTGGCTAAAGGCGGCCTGCTATGCCGGCTAGTGTTGGCTAGACATCACAGGAGTATCCATGCATTTCTAGGGTAAGGATGGAGAGCTAGAAAGAGCAAAGAAAAGAGCTATCCATGATGAAAGGCTAGCATCTTGTTTCGTCGGTTGCCCGGCAGAAAGGAACGAGTGCCCTTCACCGACAAAAGGGAACGAAAAAACATGCAGTCAAATATTGAAATATTTTAAGAAATCTGTGAGTAATTACTTCAGGGACATTCCAGAATAGATCTGGCATTAATTTCTTGAAGTAGTTATTTGTAGATTTCTTAAATATCTCAATATTTGACCGCATGTCTCTTTGTTCCCTTTTGCCGGTCAAGGGTGCTCGTTCCCTTCTGCCAGGCAACTGACGATTTATTCATGTATCTACATCGAAACTCTTTTAAGTCTCCTCAGTAGCTGAATGAATAGTTTTGACCTTGTTTTCTTAGTAGTAATTTAATTTTTCGAGGGGCCGGGTCACTATTTTTACAGGTTCAGGTACTGCTGTACTTATAAAGAAGGCAAACTAAACAAGTTCCTTCTGGAGTCAGACGTAGCAATCAAGGATGGAAACATGAGGGTCTTAGTCACTCATGTAAGTACCATTACAATCATAATAATGATAATGATAACTGGTAATCATAAAGCTGTTCGTAGGTTACGGACGACTTTACGAACGACTGGAACATGTTCTTGGGTGCTAATCAGATTCTCAGTCATTTACATGTAGCACAAGAACGTATCACCAGTTGTGCGTAAAGTTGTTCGTAACTTACGAACAGCTTTGTGAAACACCCCCCTGGATTTATATAGCGCCTTTACCAGAGGATACAAGGCGCTATCACTTAAAGTCTGAGAGCAAATCAAGAATTATGCAAATATGTTTTCAAATGCTTCTTAAAGAGGTCAAGTGATGTACTGTTACGTAGAAAGGCAGGGAGTTTGTTCCAAAGACGCGGAGCAAGAGATTGAAAGGATCTGAAGCCAGCCTGTATTTCAGGATTTGGGAATGACATAGGAAAGAGCAGAGGTAGAATGAAGAGAATGCGATGTTTTCTGTTGAATACGATGTTCTCTGTTGCTGAAAGAGTCAGGAGATGTATTGAAGAAGTGTGGTTGAACTTGACAGCGATTTGTAAGTTTGAAAAAGTATCCGATCTTGTATTCTCTCAGAAACGGGAAGCAAATGAAGTTCATTTAGCAGTGGAGTAGCATGGGACCATTTCAGTTTTTTGACAAATTAGACGAGCACTCTTATAAGTACCATTACAATTATGGAGTGTGCAGATATGAGGCGACATTGTGGCACCACAAAATCCCTGCAACATTTTGGTACAAGTCAATGGGGTATGAGGCGACGAAAAAATGTTGCCAAGGCAGGACACACTTTTTGTTTGCCTGGCTGCAAAAAAATGCGCACCAATCAAATTCCTAAAAAGTTAGCACAAAATATGTTGTCATGAGATTGTCTGTGCAAGTTTTGACATAGTTCTCTTTTATTTGAGAGTTGACGCGTTAATGCGCGTTCATTAACATAAGTGGCGCCATAATGTCGCACCATATCTGAACACTGAAAATTTGTGGTGCTACACTGTCACTTCATTTCTGAACACCCCTTTAGTATTAATATCATCATAAATAAGATTTATGATACAAATAATTAATGTTTTGTGGCTTTTAGTGCATACGCACTGCGCGAATGTTAAGTCACAATGGGATAATGAGCAAGACTTTGTTGAGTTCATTATCCAACTCATTGTGACTTAACTGAGTACAGTGTGTATCACTAATGCACGAGCTGCAAAACATGGATTATTTGTTTTATAAAATGGGTTGGCAATATGAATATAAAGCCAGAATATAAGCTACAAACCTAAATGAAATGTTGAGATTTGCACAGTCATGGAGGCTGCCATTTGCTTTCTTTTGTGACATCAGGGGCCCGTTGCATAAAACGTACTATAATAGTAACTTATGCGACGGGCCCCAGGTATGATAAGCACAGCCTAGCCTAACAGTGTAATGCACTTCATGATATGCTTATCAGTGTCCTCTATATACTACATGCATTTCACTGCACATTGGGTTTGCACCCGAGATAGCACTACGTTAGGTCCTAGGATTTTCATTAACATCATCATCATCATTACCATCATCATCATCACCACCACCATCATCACCATCATCATCATCACCATCATCATCATCACCCATCATCATCCCATCATCATCACCATCATCATCACCATCATCATCACCATCATCATCACCATCATCATCATTACCATCATCATCATGATCATCATCATCACCATCATCATCACCATCGTCATCATGATCATCATCACCATCATCATCATTACCATCATCGTCATGATCATCATCATCATCATCATCATCACCATCGTCATCATGATCATCATCATCACCATTGTCATCATCATCATCCTTCTCCCCATCATCAAACGTATTAAGTATTATCTTGATCTATCACTTTTTTTGCGGGAATGTCTTAGAGGTTGATTGTCGTTGTCTTTTGCTTCTTACAGGCTGTGTCGTTGTCTTTTGCTTCTTACAGGCTGATGAATCGCAAGGCACATATTACGTTACACGGAATACACGCTTCATGGGCCGTCATCAATCGATGGTTCGCTAATCAACATTCAAGTTTCCTTGAATGTTGACTCGGAAGCTACCCATGTATCACATGTTCCTAGAACGTTGGAGTTGCAAGGTGGTATGACATTCCTTGTCCATCACAACTAGAATCTGCGTGCAGTTGATTGGTTTACCGCACATCATGTGATGAAACACAAGTCCCGCTGGCTTTATGTAAAGCCCGCCGCACACTATGTGATCTGTCTGCGATCCGATTTTGGAAAAACCTGTTATAGCATTTAATATGAACATTAAAACAAGTGAAATCTTAATGATCAAAGTTTCAAATAGTCGTATGAATACAAATACGATTTGAAGCTAGTTTGGCCTTTACTCCAACCACATGGCTTGCAGTTAACCAAAATTTCGATTTTAGTATTCCTATAATTATTCTGAACTTCAAATAAGATAACTTTACTTGTTTAAACTTTCATATTCAATGCAAACTGCCATTTGTTGGAAAATCGGGTTGCAGTCGGATCGCATAGTGTGCGGTGGGCTTTAAGGAGCAATTTGCCATGGGGGATACATCTTACATTCCGAGCCAATAGTACTATTCACGGATGACATCATGATGGAAAGGAGAGTATCGTACTGTGCTTTTCTGTAACTTCCTAGACTCGCTTGTTATAGATGAAAACATTGCTCACTCATTTCCCACTCATGATTTCGATACAGATCAAGTCTGTTTACATCTAAACTAAGAACTATGGATAACATATTGGAATAATCCATTTGACTTTATGAAACAAGAATGGATTGTTTGTCATTAATCAGGAAGCTTCCACTCAATATGTCTCTAATTATATCACAGGACATACAAAATGATCTAGAATGATGTTTAGAATAGATGTTTAATTACCATGTTTCATCGTATTCTGGTTCACACATCCAACTATTAATAATCATTTATCTCGTAGGAATTTGATTATGAGTGCACCTATAATGCTGGAAGTAAAATCCTTCTAGAAGATTCCACAATCAGAGAAAAATGTCCTAAGCTCTTGAAATTGCCCTCATACTTCTCTTGCTATGTCACATTAATTCATTTTGCTTTCCCAAGTATTCATCATCTGTCAAGTAAAATTATTATTTTGAGTTATCCGTGTGATGCATGATTTTTTTTTTACATACTTAAACGGTATGCATTCCTTTTTCTGTGCAATACTATTGTATTAGGGTGTGTTTGTGTGTGCGTGTGCTAGAGATCTCTTTTTTAGAAAAATTTAATTTATAGAATCAAATTACAAGAGTTGTTGTCGATATTATTTATGGTTTGTGCTAGTGTTTTCTTTAAAGATATGTTGCATAAAATCCATTTAGAAGGGCTGCTTTCAAATATTATATTGTTCTGTGCTGGTTTTGTTTAACATCTGTTTTGGCCATTAAACTAACGGGAATTTTTTTAAACATATAATTAAACCTGTCTTAGAGGCCACCATTCTATAGCAGCCAGAAACTGGCCACAAAGATGGGTTCCTGTGGAAAGAAATTATGTATTTATGAACCATTCTGTAGTACACACCTGTTCATAAAGGCCACATATTTTGTTTCCCATGGGTGGCCATTATAGACAGGTTCATACATCCACAAATATTGGTTCCTGAGGAGAGAAATTATGTATTTATGAACCAGTCTGTAGCAGACACCTGTTTATAAAGGCTACATATTTTGTTTCCCATGGATGGCAGAGCTCTACAATCCTACTTGCCCACTTGCCCGGGGCAAGTAAAAATCATGAAAGGGCAAGTCACTTCCATCAAAGCTATCATGAGAACAAATGACAAAAAAATCAGTTGATATGATGCTCACAGTGCAAGTACATCTTCAGCAATGGCCAATGAATATCAGTCTTGCAAAATTTAATTCAAACTGTCATGAATTTTCTAATTTTGTGGAAACAGAACAAGTAATATGTTTTCGGGCAAGCAAAATACGTTTTGGGCAAGTAATTTTCAAAGAAACTTGCCCAAACGGGCAAGCAGGAAGACAAATTTTTGTAGAGCCCTGGGTGGCCACTATAGACAGTTTTCACTGTATGTCATAGTTTGTGTTTATTCAGCTGCTTGTTAAGGAAGACATTCGTTAAGGGTACTTTAAGTTGAGTAAAGAAAGGAGAGGTTGCACAATTTGTCTGCATCGGCAGAACTTCCTACCATACCCCTCTTTGAAATAAGGTTATCCCCCCTTCAAACCTGAAGCATTTCTTTTTCTTTTTCTTCCTCTCCTTCTTCTTCTTCTTCTTCTTCTTCATCTTCTTCCTCTTCTTCTTCTTCTTCCTCTTCCTCTTCTTCTTCTTCTTCTTCTTCTTCTTTTTCTTCTTCTTTTTCTTCTTCTTCTTCCTCCTCTTCCTCTTCCTCTTCCTCTTCCTCCTTCTCCTCCTCCTTCAAAACGAAATCTTAGCCAAGTCGCTGTTATACCCATATTTGTTTTGTGTTAGAGTTTTTACCAGAACTGCCCATTTCTTATACATGTATACTCCTTACGCTGACATGATGTTTATTTTGTACAGTTTGGTCTGTCTTTGCAGAGAAATCGGGGGATGTTAATGACATCTTTTTGAATCACTGGAATCTAACTGAAACTGTTTTTTTTAAGTACATTGTGAAATGCCAATGGATTTTGTGCAATAGACTTCTTACGATTGCTGACAAACAAAAAAAGGGGAGGGTCTTCGAGGAATATGAAGAATGACAATAAAAAGGGTCCAATCGGCGAGATATTCAAGAACATTCGATGCAGTGTCAATATTGAAGAGGTACAAATAATGATTGAAAAAAAAACCCTTGGTCATGCTTTTTTTTTGGGGGGGGGGAGGGGGAGCAACCCCCCAAACCCCCACCAATGATTGATTATGTTTTATCATATTGTAAAAGGCTTATTGGACTGTTATGTGTTTATGGAAATCTCTCTCAACTTATTGGTGTCTCATAAATTCCAGAAGTTTCCTCTGAAATAACTTGAAATGAAAATTCAAACTTAGAAGTGTATTTATTTTTCGGCAGTTAACTTAGTTTTTATCATTCTTAAAGCAGCTTACCTTGTAATATTTTATGTGAACCTTGAAGTTGCATCCTATACTGCTGGACCTTAAATGACGTGGGTCCCTTTGTTTTAGTCATTTTCAAGACTTTTTAATGTCAGTTTCGTACAGCTCATCATTGCAAAGTTTGTACAGAATTAACTTTCAGTATTATGCATTAATTGACAGATTATTTGTCGCCGGAAAGTATTTCAGGATCCTTATTGCTATTGGACTGAGTACTTCATGTTTAATACATGTATTGGAATTATGAAATTCATTTCATTTAGCAATGCGAACTTTTAACATTATCACGCCCAAATTGGAGTTTGTCCTTTTGCAATATATGCATTAAATAGGCCCCCAGGCTCATTTAATGACCAATATTTAAGAAAGTTCCAGTGATTTGATGAAAATTCACATTATTTAACAGACATAATGACATTGTGACTACATTTTGTATGAAAGCAAAAATTATATCAGTACTATTTTTTTATAAATTTGTATATCGATAAGTCCAAGATATTTTATCAGATTTGTGACCAGTGCCTTCAAAGTTATAGGTACATAGGTATATTTATTGCAATGATTCTTTCAAGTCGACAGTCCTTTTGGAGCTAAGCTCAGACTGTATAAAAAAAAAAATGCTTTGAATGTCAATTCTTTGTGTACAGCACAGCTGGACTGAATATGCTTCACGTCTTTATGGTTACAGTTCGTTATTCCGAAGGTTCGTTATTCCAAAGGTTTGTTTATTCCGAAGGTTTGTTATTCCGAAGGTTGTTAGTCCGAAGGTTCGTTTTTCCTACGGTTCTGTCCGAAAATGAAATAAAGGTTCGTTAGTTTGTTGGTTATTTTCAGACTAACGATCCTTATTTTATTTTCAGACTATCGAATCTTAGGAAATACGCTAGTAATTGATTGTTGCCAATTTGAGGGAGTAATGTTGATTGACTTTAAGCATGAGAAATTCTTTACTGCTGTTGGTAAATGATTTGTGTTGTTTAACCCATTCATGACAGAGGGTCCACATTTTGTGGTTTGGTCTAATAACTTTTGATGCAGAACCCTAAAAATCATACCAAATACATGAGCAGAAAGAGCAAAAAATTCTACACAAACTGTGCCCGTTTTGCATCAATATTTGTTGTTTGATGCTGAAATTTTTTAAAGGAAAATAAGCATTAAAATCCTTAAATTGGCAATGCGATAAAAATGTTAAAATTACCCCTTTTCCCTGCAAATTGGCAACTTTATGACTTCTCATCATACATTCTGTGGTTGTGTGTCAATTTATATTTATTTCAGATACATGATGTTTTATAAGAAAAATGTAGCAATAAAAGAAAAATGTTGGTGTTGCCAATTTGAAGAATAAAAGCTGATCAAATTAGGCTTTAAAAATTCCTGTCACGAATGGGTTCAAGCAACTATTTTTGATACTGGCATTCACTACTTTGTCAAGTTATATGTGTCTTTTTGTATTTATACATCATATAGAGTATCTTACAAAAGTGAGTACACCCTTGAGGATGTGCTTAACTTTTATTGCGACAAATTTAAACAAAATCCTTCAGCTATTAGATTATTTTCATGGAAGAGATCATTCCTATCAATACACCAGTCACAGAATTTCGTTCTTCTCTATCATAGTTGTAACACATTTATGTAAGAATTTACATTTGAATTTTAACATTTTGTAAAGGGTGTACTCACTATCATAGTTGTAATACATTTATGTAAGAATTTACATTTGAATTTTAACATTTTGTAAAGGGTGTACTCACTTCTGATGGATACTGTACATTGTACTAGTATACATTGAAATGTATCATTTGAATTCCACAGGGTTTGTTAATAATGTTAGTAGTAGTATGTGTGAACGAAATCATGACTTTGACAAGTTATTTGCAATGAATTAAGAATATTTTTCTCT
>CM057168.1:5703667-5751518 GCA_029962745.1 Echinometra lucunter | reverse complement strand
TTCTTCTTCTTCTTCTTCTTCTTCTTCTTCCTCTTCCTCTTCCTCTTCCTCTTCCTCCTTCTCCTCCTTCTTCAAAACGAAATCCTAGCCAAGTCACTGTTATACCCATATTTGTTTTGTTTTAGAGTTTTTACCAGAACTGCCCATTTCTTATACATGCATACTCCTTATTATGACATGATGTTTATTTTGTACAGTATGGTCTGTCTTTGCAGAGAAATCGGGGGATATTAATGACATCTTTTTGAATCACTGGAATCTAATGGAAACTGATTTTTTTTTAAATACATTGTGAAATGCCAATGGATTTTGTTGCAATAGACTTCTTACGATTGCTGACAAACAAAAAAAGGGGAGGGTCTTCGAGGAATATGAAGAATGACAATAAAAAAGGGTCCAATCGGCGAGATATTCAAGAACATTCGATGCAGTGTCAATATTGAAGAGGTACAAATAATGATTGAAAAAAAACCCTTGGTAGTGCTTTTTTTTTGGGGGGGGGAGGGGGAGCAACCCCCCCAAACCCCCACCAATGATTGATTATATTTTATCATATTGTAAAAGGCTTATTGGACTGTTATGTGTTTATGGAAATCTATCTTAACTTATTGGTGTCTCATCATGAATTCCAGAAGTTTCCTCTGAAATAACTTGAAATGAAAATTCAAACTTAGAAGTGTATTTATTTTTCGGCAGTTAACTTAGTTTTTATCATTCTTAAAACAGTTTACCTTGTAATTTTTTATGTGAACCTTGAAGTTTCATCTTATACTGCTGGATCTTAAATGACGTGGGTTCCTTTGTTTTAGTCATTTTCAAGACTTTTTAATGTCAGTTTGGTACAGCTCATCATTGCAAAGTTTGTACAGAATTGACTTTCAGTATTATGTATTAACTGACAGATTATTCGTCGTCGGAAAGTATTTCAGGATCCTTATTGCTTTTGGATTGAGTAATACATGTATTGGAATTATGAAATTCATTTCATTTAGAATTGCGAACTTTTAACATTATCACGCCCAAATTGGAGTTTGTCCTTTTGCAATATATGCATTAAATAGGCCCCCAGGCTCATTTAATGACCAATATTTAAGAAAGTTCCAGTGATTTGATGAAAATTCACATTATTTAACAGACATAATGACATTGTGACTATACTTTGTATGAAAGTAAAAATTATATCAGTACTATTTTTTTATAAATTTGTATATCGATAAGTCCAAGATATTTTATCAGATTTGTGACCAGTGCCTTCAAAGTTATATGTACATAGGTATATTTATGGTAATGATTCTTTCAACTTGACAGTCCTTTTAGAGCTAAGCTCAGACTGTATAAAAAAAAATGCTTTGAATGTCAATTCTTTATGTACAGCACAGCTGGACTGAATATGCTTCATGTCTTTATGGTTACAGTTCGTTATTCCGAAGGTTCGTTATTCCAAAGGTTCGTTTATTCCAAAGGTTCGTTATTCCGAAGGTTGTTAGTCCGAAGGTTTGTTTTTCCTACGGTTCTGTCCGAAAATGAAATAAAGGTTCGTTAGTTTGTTGGTTATTTTCAGACTAACGAACCTTATTTCATTTACGGACTATCGAATCTTCAGAATAACGAACCCTATTTCATTTTCGGATTAACGAACCAAGAATAACGAACCTCAGAATTTCGTTCTTCTCTATCATAGTTGTAATACATTTATGTAAGAATTTAGATTTGTTGTAAAAGGTGTACTCACTTCTAATGGATACTGTACATTGTACATTAAAATGTATCATTTGAATTCCACAGGGTTTGTTAATAATGTTAGTAGTAGTATGTGTGAACGAAATCGTGACTTTGACAAGTTATTTGCAATGAATTAAGAATATTTTTCTCTGTGTCTTTGTGTATTTATACTTCATGTACATTGTATACTTGTAAATATATGTATATGTATATATATATATATATATATATATATATACTTATCTGTCATTTAAATTCCACAGGGTTTGTTAATAAGGTTATTTTGTTAGTATGTGTGAACAAAATCAAACATGACATGGTTAAATCCATTTTCTTTTAGTCTTCACAGTATCACAGTGAAGCTATTGGTTTATAGCCACTTGGTCTAACACCAGTTGGTCCAATGCCCAGAGCATCTAACACCACTATGGCTGAACGCATTTGGTCTAATTGCATTTGGTTCAATCATGACTTGGTCTTCTAACACCCACTTGGGTTAATTGTCATTTTGTCTAATAATCAAATGGTCTGTTACCAGTTCGTTTATTCAGATAGACTAAGTGGTGTTAGACCAAGTGGGTATTAGACAAAATGGGCATAGCCTAACTGGAAATTAGATGAAATGGTAAATGGGCTATTAAGTGGCAGTTAGACCAAATGGTCATTAGACAAACTGGTTGTAGACGAAATGGGATTAGACCATGTGGGACAAGACCAAACGGGGATTAGACAAAGTGGGATTAGACCAAGTGGCAATTTACCAATCTATTCATGTGTTATCCTATATAGTGAATCTATATGGTAGTGACATGGAAAAACAGGTGCAGAACGCAAAATTGGTATTCGAATTCTTTGACTGTCCTGTCCTTTTATGTACCACACTTTTTGCTGAGCAACCTATTACAAAATGTATTCCATAAAGGCTGAAATGTGCATAGCACAAAATTTTGTAAGATATTCTTGAATATTTTTCTGTCCATTACAAATTTAATTACTCTCAAATATCTTAGGTCAGTGGAAATTTCATTTGTTTATAAATGTTTTAATTTCTTTCCTGGTCAGCACAAATGATTATCTTGAAATGTCTTATGACCAGAACAAATTTCATTGGTTAAATTGTTGAATATCTTATGGTCTGCACAAATTCCATGGTATTTTTTTAAAATATCTTATGGGAAAGTATAATTTTCTTTGGTTTGTACTTTTCATTATACTGTTTGTTAATATCTTCCTTAAAAGGAAGGAAACTGTGATGCACACATACCTGACTGTGGGACTATGCAATAAATATAACTTAAATTTCCTTTATAAACATCAGTTGCCATTGTGTTCTTATGTAAAGCAGAGTGTCAAGACTTTTTTTTGACTGATTTTGAAGACTTTGTGGAGGTGTTGTGGCAAACTTGGTAAGGGTGCATGCTCTTAATCAAAGGGTCATGGGTTTGATTCCCCCTCCCCCCCCCCCCCCCCCCCATGAATGTCTGGCTCCTTATGTCCTTCAGCAAGACATTTAATCCACCTTTGCTGCACTCTACCCAGGTGTATAAATGGGTACCTGGCACAGCTGGGGTGATAATGTTTATAACTGTAAACGCCTAGAGCACTCTTTGGGGTGGGTATGTTATGCAGTATAAATATCTTCATTATCATTACTAAGAAGAAAATAATTGCAAGAAAATGAAAAAAAATTGAATATTCTATATAGCATTTGTGAGAGAATTATTGTCTAGCGAAGGATCTTGAATGTTCTCCCAAGAGGTACAGGGTTTGATTCTTGCTGTGTGTTTACGTTTGACATTCTGCTCGCATTTGACCGTCTTGATCCAAGTCTACTAAATGGATTCTTGGTAAAGCTGGGGTAATAACTGCAGGGACACGGCTAGAAAAGCAATTATGTGGCTACCATGGTTAAACAAAAGTAAAGGAGTATGATTCTTGCTATGTGCTTGCATTTGACGTTTGGCTCGCATTTGACCTTCTCTACCTGGTCTACTGAATGGGTCCTTGATAATGCTGGGGTAATAACTGCAGGGACACAGCTAGAAGTGCAATATGTGGCTACCCTGGGTAAACAAAAGTAAATGAGTATGATTCTTGCTATGTGCTTGCATTTGACGTTTGGCTCGCATTTGACCTTCCCTACCTGGTCTACTGAATGGGTCCTTGATAATGCTGGGATAATAATAACTGCAGGGACACAGTTAGAAGTGCAATATGTGGCTACCATGGGTAAACAAAACCAAATGAGTATGATTCTTGCTATGTGCTTGCATTTGACATTTGGCTCACATTTGACCGTCTCTACCTGGTCTACTGAATGGGTCCTTGATAATGCTGGGATAATAATAACTGCAGGGACACAGCTGGAAGTGCAATATGTGGCTACCATGGGTAAACAAAACCAAATGAGTATGATTCTTGCTATGTGCTTGCATTTGAGGTTTTGCTCACATTTGACTGTCTCGACCTAGATCTACTAAATGGGTTCTTGGTAAAGCTGGGGTAATAACTACAGGGACACAGCTAGAAGAGCAGTATGTGGCTACCCTGGGTAAACAAAACCAAATGAGTTGGATTCTTGCTGTTTGCTTATGTTTGGCATGATGTTTTACCCACATTTGACCGTCTCACTCCACTTAAAGGAGAATGCAACCCAGGCATCAGTGTGCTCTTAGTGAATAAAGATGACCAAGAAGAGTAAACAGTGAAAGTTTGAGCAAAATCGGACAATCTGTTCAAGAGTTATGAATTTTGAAAGTTTCACTAAATCCCTATTATGGGATCCTTGAGTTGGCAACTTAGCCAGCATCTGTGACGTCATCGTGGACAACTCTCAATTCATTTTGTGCATAAAATTTCAAAAAAATTGATTTCAAGTCAGGAATCAACATAATTCTTCCCAAAATGCTTGCAGAATTGACATAGCCATGTCATACGCAAACAGTAAATCAAAAAAATTTAATTTTTCTTAAAAATGAAGAAAATGTTAAATTCTGTGTACAAAATGAATGGAGAGTTGTCCACAATGACATCACAGATGCTGGCAAAGTTGCCAATTCAAGGATCCCATAATCAGGATTTACTTCAACTTTCAAAGTTCATAACTCTTGAAGAGATTGTAGGATTTTCCTCAAACTTTCACTGTTTACTCTTCTTGTTCTTCATTCACTGGAAGCACACTGATGTCTGGGTTGCATTCTCCTCTAAGTCTACTACATCGGTCCTTAGTAAGCACTTGTGTGTTTCTGTAATTTTTTTTCCCCTCTTCCACCAAAACCATTTTTTAAATGAAAACAATTGAAGTATCACTGATTTATCGAAAGCATCAACCCCCCCTAGAATACTGATATTAATTAAGCCCATAACACACAACAATGAAAAAAGACACAAGCAAAGGTCTGTTTTGTTTTTCTTCAAAATACTCTTATTTACAAATAACCTCCGAATCGCGGAGCTCATATTAAAAAAAAAGAAAAATCGCAACAAAAAAAATGGACATAAAAACAAGCATTTTCTTTCGACAACTTACGAAGCATGAGCCTACGTACAAACATACAGTCACATACACGATCCTTATACAATGTTACTTACTAATATTCTACAAGACTGCGCACATAATCTACATTGTACAGTATTTAAATAACACAAAAGAGAATGTTTTTATTTGTGTGTGTGAAAATTCTCTTCTCGAGCACAAACACAAATGACTTGCAAACACCCTCCCCAATGCAGTAGATTTTTGCGACCTATACATATTACAATACACTGTGCTGGTACCGTTTAAAAATTTTTACACATAATCGTGAAAACCACTCTTTCCACCCACTCTCTAAATTGGCAATACATGATTATATCACATTATCAGATGCGTATCATATTATCCATGTCAATTCAAAGAAACTTCTCACAAGGATATCCCAGTGCTTTTTTTTTTCATTTAAAACAAAGTTATACCAAGTTGTTACTGAAATTAAATCAACAGTAAGTGGACAAATTGAACATTAGTAATTTGAATTACAGATTTGAAATAAAACTATTTGGACTTCAGGTATTTAAACCCCTTGCAGCAAAACTTTGGAGAAAGAACACCCCTTGTCTTCTCTTGTTTACCCCCCCCCCCCTTATAATTCCTGAAAATGACATCAAGTTGGTTTAAATTGTGCCATGCATGATCTTATGGGGCCAATTCAATGTTCTTCATTCCTAGCACCAATGCAAATTTTATGCTATAAATTTTAAATTGATTTCAAGTAATATTGATGCATTTTTGTGATTTTACAAATTCAATGGTACTAAATTACGTTCATATTCTAGATCATATAGGGATTCTCTATTCACTTTCGATAATGCCATTTTTTTGTTTTTTTAAAAAGGTGATGAAGGGTATGATAGAATCATTATATATTTCTTTCATTTCATAAAGCCATAATTACCAAGAATGGTATAAAATATAAATAAATTCAGAAAAATTTTAATGATAAACCCATGATTTGGATATAATGCTAAAATAACTTGGTCATAATTCTAATTATTCAAACCATTGTCTATCTTAATGCTGCTTCAAAAATATTCCATAGCTTGGAAACAACATGATGGCCTTCATAAAGGCCTGCTAAATGAGTTCTCACTGTAATATGTTACTAGTACAGAGGAGCAATAAACCATGGTTGCATTCAAGCGACCATTTTTCACCCCAGAATCGCGGTTTTCAAAGACGTTTAGTTTAAACCACGGTTGCGTTCAACCGATTTCTCGCGGTCGTAAAAATAAACGTCTTTCAAAACGCAAACATGAAACGCTGAAAAAGGTGCATTTTGAATCATGATTCTGCAGAACCATGGTCGTTAAAAATCGACTGAACCCAACGGAGATCTCAATCATTGTTCTATGACGTCATTATCATGGTCTGTTTCCGGTTCGGGGGCAAAACAAATTCAGAAAGCACATGCCAAAGTTGACCTATACTTCCTGGGTCAAACTCCGCAGTACGATGTGCAGTGGGTGGGCTTGAAATGAGTGAGAATCAGCGTTGATGAAAAATCACTTGAACGCTCTCCTGCAGTAGCCGTGTTTTGTAACAGGGTTTTGATTTGTGATTCATGTTTGTGATTCTAGCTTCAAAAAATCACTTGAACACACCCCATGTGGCTTGTGACCATCTGTTATCTAACCATCAAGGGCCCTTTTTCATACAAATTTGTGTTCACACTGAACAAAGTCATAATCATGCCATCCTGTCCAATTAAATGAAATAACTTTGACAGAAGATATATATCCATCATATTTTTTTCTCATCAACAGAAAAATTTTAATTATATTAAATGAGGCAATCACACAGATTTGACCTGCTTGTATTTTTTTCATAATCTTCATGTGTTAATATTAATGACCTAATTCAAATAATACAGAGGGTCGGAAATATATAAGCAAATAAATAAATGAATAAATAAGTAAACAGAGAAATAATATATTTCCAAGCACGAACCGCTCAAGAATGTTTGCTAGTCTAAACCTTCCAGACTTTACCGATATTAAAAAACATATCAAATACATGAGCAGACAGAGCGAAAGAAATCTACGCATACTGTGCCCATTTTGCTTGCGTCAGTATTTTTTTAGGAAAGTACTAAAATCTTTAAATTGGCAACATGAAAGCAAGATTAAGATCACAGTTTTTTTCAAGCAAATTGGCAACTTTTTCATTTTTCAACATACTTTCTGTCAATTTATATTCATTGCAGATACATGACTTTTCATAAGAAAAATGTAGCAATAAAAGCAAAATACCGGTGTTGCCAATTTGAAGAAGAAATGGCGATTTAATCAGGTGTTTTGAAAACTCCTGTCCTGACCGGACGACCGGTCAACGACTGAGACAAGTACAGAATGTGCTATATGCTGCAGTGTCACTCAAAAAAATGTGGCACTACAAATAACGAGACCCTTGTAAAATAGCAGCACGTTACCCCTGGTGCAATCTATAGCCACTTGGTCTAATTCCCAGATCGTTTAACCCCGCAATGGCTAAACCCATTTGGTGACTCAATATAGCCTAATTGCCATTTGGTCCAATCATCACCTGGTCTAATTGTCATTTAGTCTAATGATCTAATGGTCTAATTGCCACTTTGTCTACTTACTTTCCCTCATTTCGTCTAATGACCATTTGGTCTATTACCAGTTCGTCTAATCAGATAGACTAAGTGGTGTTAGACCAAGTGGGTATTAGACGAAATGTGCATAGCCTAACTGGAAATTAGACGAAATGATAAATGGGCTAAGTGGTAATTAAACCAACTGGTTATTAGACAAACTGGTTGTAGACGAAATTGGATTAGACCATTTGGGATGAGACCAAGTGGGATTAGACAAAGTGGGATTAGCCCAAGTGGCAATTAACCGATACAAGGGGTAAAGGTTTGTTCACATATAAAGCCACAAACCCTGAGGTAAACACCCACAGGTAATTTTAAGCGTAAATGAAAGGCTCATCAGGCGACCGAAAAAAAAAAAATGGACCAAGCAAATTTTTAATAAGTTATCACAAAATATGATGTCATGAGTTTGTATATGCAACTTTTGCTGCAATTCACAAAGACAATCATAACAGAACTGCTGGTTTAATTCAAATGGCCATATATGATTTTCTTTCGACTTTTTGTATGGTGGGTGGGTCATAAAATATCAAAATATATTCTCTATCTAAATTTCAGCACGACACTTGAGGCTCACTCAGATTTCCAGTGGTAAATCATTGCATTTTCTTTTTAGTGTTTACATATGGCACTGTTAACCGCACCACTCACGATAATGAGGCGGACATTAACCCATTCGTGACAAGAATTATTTAAAGCCTAATTTGATCAGCTTTTATTCTTCAAATTGGCAACACCAACATTTTTCTTTTATTGCTACATTTTTCTTATAAAACATGTATCTGAAATGAATATAAATTGACTGAATGTATGACGAGAAGTCATAAAGTTGCCAATTTGCAGGGAAAAATGGTAATTTTAACATTTTCATCACATTGCCAATTTAAGGATTTTAATGCTTATTTTCCTTTAAAAAACATTTCAGCATCAAACAACAAATAGTGATGCAACGATAATGGGCACAGTAAGTGTAGAATTTTTTGCTCTTTCTGCTCATGTATTTGGTATGATTTTTAGGGCTCTGCATCAAGTTATGAAACCAAACCACACAATGCGGACCCTCTGTCATGAATGGGTTAACGCGTCAACTCCAAATAAAACAGTTTTGCCAAAAGTTTTCTGTGCTAACTTGTAAGAATTTGATTGGTCGTCCCATTTTTGCTGCCAGGAGGGAAAAAAATCATGCCTCTCGCTCAAAATTTCCTTTTTGGCACTTCATATACATCTACCATTCAATGACATGTAAATAAAAAAAAATCTCAAAATTTTATTCTCCGAGAAAGGAAATTCTTTTCGCCCAATTGATCGTGGGCCCGGCAGCCACTGAGCAGTGCCAGATCGACGTTGCTCTATCCTTTTCAATTCTTGAACGCCAAAGAAGGTAGCAGCAACTCCCATCTTTTAACGTCTTTTGGTATGACGCGGCCGGGGTTCGAACCCGCGACCTCCCGATTGTGAGGCTGACGCTCTACCTACGGAGCCAACACATCGGTCATAAATGTGGGGGTTTACCATGAGGTGGGGGGTGCCGCTTTATACGTGAACAAGCTTTTATGCACTAATAGGTATATATTCAATGCAGGCTGTACATAAAAGCATTCACCATATCAACGTTACCTTGCGGATTTTGCTTCACATGACACACAAGCATACCACATACTTTTCTCTTTTTTTTTTTCTTTTAGCTTTTATTTACATGTTGCATAACTCCTCTGTTCATATACCTACTTTAATACTGTATAAGCCAATATTTTGGCGGAGAGATATTTTCGCAGATCACAGGCTCGGAGACAGTTTCGCGAGTCACTGATTTTGCATGTGTGAGTGCAGTGGCAGATTAAGACTTGCAAAGCAATTATTACACGAAAGAGCCATATTGGCAGGTCCAGGGGATGGGTTTTCAATTTGTTTTTTCGCTGATATCATCACTCTCTTAGCATGCCATTAACAAAGATAATCATAAAAAACCCCAATTCCTTAATCAATAGCAGGATTTTAAGCGACCATCTTTCTTACCACCCCACTTAAACCTTGTGCACTTTAGAAAATAACGGTTACTCTGCATTTTTGATGGGCAAATTTGGTTTCATACAAGGAATTTCGGAGCTACACAGTACACCGTACGCAGAACAGTTCCCTCTGCACACTGGCCATGGCAACAACATGCCAATAACGAAAGCTAAAGCAAACGTGCGGATATTTTCGTGGGTTGAAATGCAACAGTGGAAATATTTCTGCGTATTGTTAACTTCGCGATCAGTGAAGGATTTGCGAAACATGCGAAAATAACAGCTTATACAGTAGATTATGCATTTACCTTCCAAAGACCTGGGCCCCGTTTCATAAAAATTGTCAATAACAAGTTGCAATAACTATTATAAGCTACTGAAATGCTTGCATCTGATTGGCTGAGAGTAAATTTGTCATAGAAATGTGACAGTGTTACTGGAGGAGCTGGGGGGGGGGGGGGGGGGGGGGGAGGGTCACTCGCAGAACTGAAGTGGAAACCATGCTCGTCTACGCAACTCAAAATTGGACCCTAAACAGCGTAATCCTTGGTGTCAAATTCTACCCCTAAATGGCGTAGGATATTGTAAAATTATCCCCTAAATGGTATAAATAGCATAGGAAAATGTACCCAAAAAGTCGAAGAAAACCATTTCTCAGAAACTTCCAATGTAAGACTGAAAAACTCCCCTTTTTCTAAAAAACATCGATTGTGAGACTGAAAAACACCCCTTTTTCTCAAAGACGTCGTCGACGCCTTGGGTTGGAAATCTGACCCTTATTCAACGTTTTTTGGGGACACACATGGGTACCGCTTCAGTGTGTGAGTGACCCTCCATCTGGGACCTTTCCTCATCAGGAATGGATATATTTCCTTTAACATTGCCATTTCATGGGCAGAACTTCATTTCATCAATAACAGCAGGGTCACGTTACAAGTGTGTACACATACACCCAATTACAATTTGGTCCTTTTGAATTTGCACTGTTGAGTAACAACATTATATATCTTTCTTTTCTTCACATGACAATCGTGCGCAGTTCTTGAGCTTTGGAAAGAACAACCAAAAGCTGTTCTTTATCTCTATATTCATAGTAAGTTTCAACCTCTATCAATTTTTTTTTTTCATATAAGCAGAAAACAATTCACCCTTGTAACAAAGTACCACTGCACCATGGTAGAACCATGGTAATTTGATGGTGCACCATGGTACTTCACCCCGCTTTCAGACGTACCAACTTATCGTATATTCATACGACGTATTGATATGAGACCTTTCAGACGCAACGCCTTGTTATCCGATAATCGTATAGGAGCATTCAGACATACCTCACGCTCAGTCGAACTTTCGTGGGAAGCTCATGAATATGTACGAGTCCCTTGCGCAGTATGAACTTCACGCGGGCTTTGCGCTTCGTGTTTGTGTTGCACGCGTTGTGCTGGACTCATAGTAGCGTAGAGGTTGGGCCCTAAGCGCGCGTTGCAAATAAGTCCCGCCTACTTACACGACGTACGGATACGAGAGCATTCAGACGTGAATTTACGTCGTATGGATATAGGATAATCGTACGAAATGATGCCCAAACCATCGTTTCGATATGCGTCGTATATTGAAACGACGTATCAATATAAGAGCATTCAGACTCTGAAAAACGTCCTATATCCATACCTCGTATATCCATACGTCGTATATCGATACGGGAACTCTCTCGTCTGAAAGCGGGGTTGAACATATACCATCAAATTACCATGATTGTACCATGGGTACCATGCAGGGTAAAGAAATACCCAGAGGCGACGGGCGGCGATTTGGCCCTCGGCGGAGCTTAAACAGTCCCCCAGTCCTTACAACCCAATTCTTTTGGGCAACCATTTTCTTCAGAGTCGCCCTTGCCTCGGCTCCAAAAATAAGCGATAAATTTGGGACTAGAGATCTAGGAGCAGCAGAATTTTCATATAAAGAGACAATTGGGATAACGGCAATTCAATATAGCTCCACTGGACCTAGAAATAGCTCCTGTAAAGTTGTCCGTGTGAGCTATTTTTTTCAGAGAGCAGCTCTCGTAGGAAAAACAAAAGTATTTTTTACCCTGGTACCATGGTACTTTTTTTTTTTTACACGGGGATGAATACCCCAAAGACTGTTCCGTTTAAATTAAGGGGGTAAATTCCAAACGCAGCCTCTTGGGGGGGGGGAATGCTTCCCAGGGGTACAAGTACTATCAACTACAGAGTTATTTCTTCTTCCATTCTTTGGCGAAACTTCAACATTCGATATACCCAACTACACAAACATTGAGATTCAAACGTAACCGATTGGCAACCGGATCTGAACGGTCCATGATTGAAGCATATGGAAATGAATGGATTCAGCTAGTGACGGTCATATGAGCTGTTCACATATGACTAACAACAATACAAAAAAATTGCATATGCATATACAATGTACATGTAACAGTAAAATTATACATGCAAGTAGCCTCACTTAAATAGTGTTAGGGCTTCTGTCAAACCTAAATTTTTTGTACTTAAAACTTAGTGAAGTTTGTTCCAAAATCGGGTTGCAGTCAAATTCCTTAGGCTGGAATTCACAAAGGTGGTTTAAATCTAGTCCATGGTTTAGGCAAATTTTGTGGTACAAGTGCGCTTGATTTAGCGCGTACTCTAAGATAGGTCCAATGATAAACGCGCGCGTGTGGCAAAGGGCGCTAGATTTATGCTTGTTGCCATGGTTTAGACCACAGTTTATGTAAATTCATGCTTAGACTGATTTACATAAACCATGGTCTAAACCATGGCAACAAGCATTAATTTACATAAACCGTGGTTTAAACCATGGTAACAAGCGTAAATTTGGGGACCTTTGCCACACGCGCGCGTTTATCATTGGACCTTTCTTAGTGTAAGCGCTAAATCAAGCGCACTTACACCACAAAAATTTGCCTAAACCATGGACTAATTTAAACCACCTTTGTGAATTCCGGCCTTAGTGTGTAAAGGCCTTTAGACTTGCTCAAATACTTAAGATACTGGTGGGCTGAATATTAAATCATACTTTATTTCAAATAATAAATTGCATTTATCAAGGCATTCCATAATTATTCTTAGGATCATTTTTCCCTTTTAAGGCTTTACATATCTCTATCTTATAACACGCAGACTATCAAGTCCAAGTACAGGCTTCTGTCACAAGTGAAAACTCCCTTTCTGGCTGGTTACTTTACCCAACTGCTAAAGGCTTGTTTAGATATGAGGCGACGTGTCCCCACAACAAATCTCCACAACATTTTTAGTGTACAAGTCAATGGGAGATGAGGCAACAAAAAAAAATGTTGCCGATGCAGGAGACTTTCTTTCTTCGTCGCCTGGCGGCAAAAAGCTGTGGACCAATCAAATTCTTTAAGTTAGTGCAAAATATGTCGTCTTGAGTATGTCTGCACCACGTCTGACAAAGGTCTCTTTTATTTGAGAGTTGATGCCTTAACCCATTCGTGACATAGGTCCACATTTTGTGGTTTGGCCTAATATCTTTTGATGCAAAGCCCTAAAAATCATACCAAATACATGAGCAGAAAGAGCAAAAAAATCTATACAAACTGTGCCCATTTTGGTTGCGTCAGTATTCGGTGTTTGATGGTGAAATTTTTTTAAAGGAAAGTAAGCATTAAAATCCTTCAATTGGCAATGTGATAGAAGGTTTAAAATCACTGTTTCCCCCTGCAAATTGGCAACTTTTTGACTTCTCATCATAATTTCTGTCAATTTATATTCATTTCAGATACATGATGTTTTATAAGAAAAATGTAGCAATAAGATGAAAATGTTGGTGTTGCCAATTTGAAGAATAAAAGCTGATCAAATTAGGCTTTAAATAATTCCTGTCACAAATGGGTTAATGCGCGTTCATCAACATAAGTGGCACCACAATGTCGCGCCATATCTGAACACTAAAAATGTTGCGGGGATTTGTTGCGGGGATTTGTTGCGGGGATTTTTGCAGGGACATGTCGCCTCATATCTGAGCGAGCCTTAAGAAAGCCTACGTATGCTTGGAAGTATGCATCTACGGCACCATTGGCTTAAAGTGCTTTCCAAAAGAATTGATAATGAGGATTAATGCCTAACTAAGGGGGCACTCTAAGGGGGTTTTGAACCTAGGTACTATCAGTTAGAGCACAAAGTACCACGCAACCTTTACACTTGCATTTTTTTTCTTTTTCCACCCACATCTGCCTTTCCTTCACACAAAATATTGTGTGTGCTCGTGCAGCATTTTAAAAATGTTTTTTAAGTTGCCCAGACTTGGTGTATACATGGCACTTCATACAATACTTGTGGCAAAAATCCCACTGTGCAGAGCCATGACAGTTTCCAAGCCTCGACAAAGTTTTTGGTATGAGGTTTTTTTCGGTACACAGGCTTGCTCGCTCACTAACATGTGTGATTGTTGTTTTTCTGTATTTTTCGATGTAGAGATTCAATCAAAATAAATCATTCCATATAAATCACTGTATACAATTCCATATAAATACGAATCTTCATTTCGTTTTCATAACAAATTTTACGAATTAATGTGATAAGATGTGCAATGGATATAACACACACACAAACACCAAAAGTCGCTAACACAGTGCGGTCTTGATCGAATTGTGAGGCCAGTTTGGCTAGTGCTTGCAATGACTCTTTGAGCTGTCAGTATAACTACATGGTCACGTATTCACACCTACACTGGTTCATACATGATGCTTGATCCCAATAAAACAAAGGTAAACATGTATTTTGCACAGAACTGGTATGGCCCTGCCCAGTGGGATTTTTGCAAGCATTGGGTGAAATGCAATCTATACATCAAGTCCAGGTAACTTTAATGATACTTTTGTGAACAGAACTTCGTATTTGTAACCTTGCATCCTTAGAGGTAATTAATTTGACATTCCGTCAAGCACGACGGACTAACAATCATATAAATCAAAACAAATTTAGAATTATAAGATACACTCCAACACAAAGTGAATACTTCCCTAGGAATTGACTTGCCAAAAAAAAACCCCCTAGGCATGTCATAATTTGCTTGGAGCTAGTTTACTAGTGACATAATTGAATTTGAATGACAGCGCAGAGTCACAACAGCAGAATTACCCTGCAACGATTCAACATCAATATTAAAAATTACCATTTGTACATATTACAAGCATTTGGTTGACATTGTGATAACATTCATCATAATATGACTATTTTTCACTTTGGCATGTTAAAACCGGGCCCCATCGGATCTGGGCCCATAGGTCCAAAGTTCGGGTCCCCGTAGGGTGGTCCACCTGGACCCAGTGGACCTCCTGGGTTCATTCCTCCATATCCTGGCATGCCCCTTGGTCCCATGTAGCCCATGTGATTGGGACCGGGCACCTGGCCCCGAGGGCCTGGGTTCGGGCCACCTCCAGGCCCCATCCCTCCATAACCCTGATGCATCATCATTTCCTGGTTCATCATCGGCGACATCCGAGGACCAGGGCCCATGGCACCGGGACCGCGAGAGAATGAAGGGTTCATATTCCCGGGGTTCATACCCCCTGTCACCATCTCCACTGGGAACGGAAGCTCGATTTGTTTGGGCCCCTGCCCAGGTGTGGGTCCGGTTCCAGGGTTCACATGAGGGTTACCTGACTGACCCTGTCCACTGCCTTGATTAGTGTTTGCTGGGAAATACTGAAGTGTTTGTTTTGGTCCTTTACCATCTGGTAGCAAGGGTGGTGAGAATCTACTTTGCAATAACGAGAGAGGGCTGTTGGCTTGACCACCTGAGGTGGCCGGACCCATGTTTCGTTCCATACCCCCCATGACGCCCATCTCAGGCCCGCCCTGACCCATTCCCATACCCATCATACCAGGGTGTGGCATGTTAGTCCTACCAGGGCCCGAGGGCATGCCACCTCCCTCCATGAACCCACTATTGGGCATCCCTCGAGGCCCTGAGAATCTCATCATGTTTGGATGCATCCCTGGACTCATACCAGGTTCAAAGTTGTTCATACCCTGCATCATCCCACCACGCTCCATCGGATGCGGCCCCATCATGCCCGGGCCACCTCCTGGCATTGGTCCCGGGCCACCACCACCCTCCATCATTGGGTGACCCTGGGACATCATCCGCGACTGCGACATGATCATCCGCTGCTCCCGTGACATAGGGATCCCCTGCGGTCCCATCATATCAACAGGACCCATCGTCGGTGACATCATACCAGACTGAGGTGGCATGTTGTGAGGTGGCATCATGCTGTTTTGCGGAGACATCATCCCGCCTGGTTGTTGCATCCGCGCCGACGACATCATAGGTCCTTGGCCCTGCATCATCGGAGACTGCATGCTCTGCTGCGGACCTGTCATCCGGGGATTCATCATCGCTGAAGAAGCTGGTGGGCCAGCCCCAATGCCTGGCCCGCTGGGACTATGTCCTGGGCCCATCATAGGACCACCACCCTGCTGCGATGGCTGCGGTCCTGATCCTTCCATGCCATGAGGCATCATTCCACTCTGTGAAGGCATCCCACCCGGCGGCATCATCCCTGGCTGTGATGTCATCATCACGCCAGGAGACATGATCCCACTAGATGGCGATCCAATTGTCGGCATGTCTGCATTGATTGGACTATTCATTGGTGGCGACCCAAAATGCTGCAACCGCCCAGGACCTTTCATCGGTGGCTCCTTGTTAACAGTCTTTTGGTAGAAAGTTGATGCATACTGCTGCAGGTCTTCGCCTCGTGGAGGGAAATTTGGAGCTTTGTCTCGGTTGAGTTGGCTCGGAGGAAAGTTGACCAACCGCTGCTGTGACTGGACATCCATTGGCTTCCCCGCATCTGACGCATTACCTGCTGTCGTGCTTATGGTTCCAGTAGAACTGGTGGGGGTTGGCGCATTGGTGATATTCGAGGTTGGAGGTGGTGGTGCATTCAAAACATTATTATTTCCACCTGCTGCATTGTTCTGCGCTCCATTACTTTGAGCAGTTGTGGGAGGCATAACGGTTGATGATGACATGGTGCTGTTTGTAGAGTTCGGTGTTCCAGGCTGGGAAGTATTTGGGGTGTTGACCGAAGAAACATTTGGCATGACTACTGGATTGTCCATAGCAGCAGGGGTACCGGGCTGATTAGGCCTTGGAGACTGTTCCACCGGGCCAACACTTCCTGGTGTTCGCACAACTGAACTCATAACAGGATCGGTGTTCTGCTGAGGCTGCTGATTGGCTGAGGTGTTTGCACTGGTTGGCGTCGGCGCCCTGTAGACCGGCTTCATCGGACTACCAGCAGGTGCATGAGGTGACATGGTGTTGGCCATAGACATTGAGCTTGCAGAACTTACAGGACCAGGTCCAGGTTGTGGTCCTGGAGGCATGCTGTTTGGGTTCATTGATCCCGGTCCACCACTCATTGGAGGCTGTGATGCCCCACTCTGCATTCCTGGTACTGAGCTAGAGCGGTTGGTGCGTGGTGATGGCATATGAGGCGACATCGGGAACGGTGCATTCTGGCCACCCATTCCTCCTGGCCCGCCCGGACCACTAACAATCCCAGGCCCCGGTCCAGGACCCATCGGCGGCATCGGCCCGGACATGCTGGCTCTCCTCTGCATCCCATGCGGTGGTGGCCCTGGTACAGGTCCCGGTCCTGGAGGACCCCCACCCATCGGTCCTGGTCCTGCCGGATATGGTGGCGGCGGACCCATATTCATGCCCACTACGTCCCCAGGGAACCCCCCAGAGTGATGTGGACTCATCATGGGTTCTCCTCGCATTGGGCCAGGAGCGAGCCCAGGTCCCATCGGGCCCGGTGGGAACTCGGCCATGCGACTCTGCATCTTGGCCTGATCTTCCATGATCTTGCGTCTTTTGTCGAGGTAGAATTCTTGCTGTAGTTTGTACCACTCCCGTTGGGCTGGGGACATGTTTTCCCAATCAGGGGGAAGAGGAGGCATCATCATACCTAGAAAGACACAGAAAAAATGCAATTACTACAAAAGCTCCAAAGGATGTTGACTGAAGACTGGGTTTCCTTGGGGCATGCGAAGGATCTGGAAGGATTCGCGAAGGGCAGGAATGTGGAAAAAAGCAAAGTCCAACTTTCCTATCTTTGGCTCTAAAGTTAACCAAACATGCACAAGGATTCACAAGTGACGTCAATTTTATCTTTTTTCAGGTCAGCAGGAATATAAAGAGTTTGAAATTTTTTGCCATGTTACTAGCATCCTGCAAACTGACGAGGCTCCTGAACCCCTGCACATGTTTGGCAAACTTTAGGAGCCTAAAATACAAATGGCGAACTTTGCCACTTTTTCAACATTTGCACTCTTCACGAATCATTTGTATGCCCCGTGAAAACCGGCCTTCAAGGTCAAATCAGCTTTCACCAATAACAAAAACAGATAATCCAAGTAAAAGTACACCCTCTATGTTGTGTTGCTGTGTGAGCATACCCATGAATGTCTACGTTTAGCCAGCTTTATGGTGTGCCTTCCATTGAAAATTTTGTTACTATTATCAGTATTCTTTTCTTAAAGGTCTTTGTGAGAGTAGATTTGATAGTGGAATTTGTGGCACTCACCAGAGTTGGCCATCATCATGCGTGGGTCTGGACTGATACCCCTCATACCGTCCTGGGCTGGCATCCGGGGGTGCATGCCGGGTCCCATGCCTTGGTGCATCATGGGGTGTGGTCCACCGGGCCCCCCTGGACCCATCATGGGTCCGCTGGGTCCCATGGGGCGCATCATGGGCCCTCCACCTGGTGACATCATGCCTGGAATGAAGAAAAAAGAATTCAATAAAAAATTCACAAATTGCTTATGATACAGATAAATAAGATGTGGAGGTTTCTATACAGTTTTTTCTACATAGTGTATCTTACAAATGCCTATGTATGAAATCTACTATCCTTTATTTTGATTTTTTTCTTTTTAAATTCAATTTTGTCTTAAGAAGCAAAAAAATGTATTTAGGGCTGTAAATTTAGCGCCATGTTCGGGTTCGGTTCGGTTCGGCAGCGTTCGGCAATTTTTCCCCCGAACTTTGGTTCGGTTCGGGGTTCGGAAGTATAATGGCAAGACTAGAAAAAAAATTCACCCCAATCAAAGATTTATCGCGCTCGCGTGCCCCCTGTCACTTTCCACGAGCCGCCGACCGACAAGTCCCCAGAGAAACCAGTTTATCTACTAACATTATCGTATAAACAATTACAGGTATCCTTCACCGTCTCGACTCTCTCTCTCTCTCTCTGTCCCTCTTCGTCCATCGCTGATGGACTTGATGACAGACAAAGTGCACGTTACGCAATGTACGCCCTCTCGTAATAGTCCAGGCAGGGAGATGGGAGCGTTCCTTTCCTTCATGAATATTTATATTTGTGGTTCTAACTAAAAGTATGATTGGTTGCTACTTCACCTTGTTAGCCAAACGGAGAAAGCGTGCTGTGCGAAACTCTAAGGCGTGAGTTGCACACAGCGCGCTTTCTCCAATTGGCTGGAAATGTGAGGTAACGGCCAATCATACCTATCGATCCGTAAACACTATTCATTGGGCGCATAACTGACCACGTCGCATCATGTACAGCCGGTTCATTGCGCATGAATATGCACGAGTAAAAGCACTGTCAGCGCAGTATTCTGGCAATTCTATTGGTCAGATTTTATCGCACAGCGATGATCCTTTTTCTTTTTTCCACGTGGAGAGAATTGGGGGCTCCACTGCGCTGCATGTAATACGGCCGATGTGTACATCTGATCTGGGGGATCATTCGTTATCGCGCTGTTTATGTGGGAAATTGAGAATGTGATAAGAAAACAAGGCAAACGCCAAGCGTTGTCTCGCCTGCATATTGCAGTCATGAAGAGACTGCATGTCAAAACTATGCTATATGACTTCTGAGGCTGTCAGCAGTTTAGGGGGTGAATTGTGGTTCTGACAGTTTACATATGCAATAATGGTATAGGCCTACTTTATCCCTAGGAAATCAGATAACACTAAGAATGCTGTTAATACTACGAAGCTATAATTATTTCCATGCAAGTAAGGAAATGAATGTTGGTGAAAAAGAATGTAACTGATAATAATGTGAGTAAAATTGAAAAATTAAATTAATTATTAAGGTGTTATGGCAAACTTATTGTTTGAAAAATGGTATGAATTTGGTGATTCCACATCAAAGCTATAGAAAGTTATTAGGTGTACAACATAGCACAGTGCCAGTTATGAAAAGTTCATTGACCTTTGACCTTTGACCTTAATCAAATTCAACTCACATTCGAACTTGACCTGCACCTTCAAGAGATGGACCTCTCATATGAATTTGGCAATCCTACCTCGAAGGTATAGAAAGTTATTGTGTGTACAACATAGCACAGTGCCAGTCATGGAAAGTTCATTGACCTTTGACCTCTGACCTTATTCAAATTCAACTCATACTCAAACTTGACCTGTGCCTTCAAGAGATGTACCTCTGGTATAAATTTGGTGATCCCACCTCGAAGCTATAGAAAGTTATTGTGTGTACAACACAGCACAGTGCCAGTCATGGAAAGTTCATTGACCTTTGACCTTTGACCTTAATCAAATTCAACTCACATTCGAACTTGACCTGCACCTTCAAGAGATGGACCTCTTGTATGAATTTGGCAATCCTACCTCGAAGGTATAAAAAGTTATTGTGTGTACAATATAGCACAGTGCCAGTCATGGAAAGTTCATTGACCTTTGACCTTTGACCTTATTCCAATTCGACTCATATTCGAACTTAACCTGCGCCTTCAAGAGATGGACCTCTGGTATGAATTTGGTGATTCCACATCAAAGCTATAGAAAGTTATTAGGTGTACAACATAGCACAGTGCCAGTTATGAAAAGTTCATTGACCTTTGACCTTAATCAAATTCAACTCACATTCGAACTTGACCTGCACCTTCAAGAGATGGACCTCTCATATGAATTTGGCAATCCTACCTCGAAGGTATAGAAAGTTATTGTGTGTACAACATAGCACAGTGCCAGTCATGGAAAGTTCATTGACCTTTGACCTCTGACCTTATTCAAATTCAACTCATACTCAAACTTGACCTGTGCCTTCAAGAGATGTACCTCTGGTATAAATTTGGTGATCCCACCTCGAAGCTATAGAAAGTTATTGTGTGTACAACACAGCACAGTGCCAGTCATGGAAAGTTCATTGACCTTTGACCTCTGACCTTAATCAAATTCAACTCACATTCGAACTTGACCTGCACCTTCAAGAGATGGACCTCTTGTATGAATTTGGCAATCCTACCTCGAAGGTATAAAAAGTTATTGTGTGTACAATATAGCACAGTGCCAGTCATGGAAAGTTCATTGACCTTTGACCTTTGACCTTATTCCAATTCGACTCATATTCGAACTTGACCTGCGCCTTCAAGAGATGGATCTCTGGTATGAATTTGGTGATCCCACCTTAAAGCTATAGAAAGTTATTGGGTGTACAACACAATTGTTGACGACGCCGACGACGACGCCGACGCCGACGACGACGCCGACGACGACACCGGAAATAGTGATACCTATGTCTCGCTCCGCTACGCAGGCGAGACAAAAACCGCAGATTAGCTGGCATTATGGGGGACCGTGTGGAGCAAGGACAACTAAACAAAACCACTTCTGCTCATTTCTGGTTTTACTTTCACCTCATTCATTCATGATTATAACATCTCCAATCTCCATTTTTCATCTCATCTTTTCTCCTCCACCTTCCACGGCCCCATCTCCTTATTTCTGATAGATCTCATCTCATATTATGATCACAACTCCTTTCTCACAAGCACACAGTTGCAAATACTATCTATCAAAATTCACAAGAGAGGGCCCAGCGTTTCCATTCTCATTATCTCCCGATCATTTTGTTCGTCTTCCTTCCACATCCTTTTTTTTCCCCAAAATTAAATCTCTATCTGTTCATCTTCAATCTTTCCATTCGTTTTCTTTTTTTTTTAATATCATCCTCATAATTTTGTGTACTCTCGTCATTTTTTCCACTTCATCAACCTCATCATTTCTCAATTTACTTTATCTTAAGCTCTCTCTCTCCTCTCTCTATCTGGCTCTCTCTTCTCTGTCAACATTTTCATATACTCTTGAGCATACTAAACCATTCTTTCTCAAGTTTATCACGTTTTCTCTGGACAGTCTGGTTGTGTGAATAATTATTATTGTGACCTACTATCATTTGGCTCTGATAATTTCGATACAAAAAGTATGAAAGCTATTTTGGAATGTACAAATAAAATATCTGACTATAAACTTCTGAAGTTAAAAATGTTTATTACTGAAATGAACTCTCAAACACATCCATGGAAGTTTTAAACACAACGACATAAAAATATATCAATAAAGAGCAAGGCCGTATGTCAGTATCATTTTATCAAGGAGTTTATCGAGGCAAGGGCAAATTCCAAACCCAACTCGCAAAAAAACCAAATATCCCGTAAAAGATAGAAATAGGTCACTGATCGTTAAAAGGCATTTTTCTTTGGCTTCACAATGCCTTTTGAAAAAAAAAGAGGAGTAAAATGTGGAACAAGAGTCTTACTACTCTCCTTCAACTCTTGAAGAGTTTGATGAAATGTACATGCAATATTTTGGATGAGAAAGCCAGTTACTGTAGGCATTTAAATGAAATTAAAATGAAACAGGTGCAAGAGCTGGAATTCTTGCAGCTTTCAACAAACTGTTACTTCCAAAATGAAAAAAACAAAAAACCAAAACAATTCACATGTTTCTCGTCATTGAAATCAAACATGATGATCATAATCATTTTGACAAGTTAAAGACATGCTATAAAGAAATGATACTTGGATGATAATAGTTTCTGAGACTCAGTTCGTAGTCTTTTCCAATTAATGGGGTTTGCAGCAACTTCTTTAACAATTTTCTGAAAAGTCTACTGTTTTGAGAGGCACTCCTTCTCAAGAAAGTTATTTCTTCAGTAGTCGTCTGTTCACTCTAATAATGGCGAGCCGCTCAAGATTTTCGGGCTTCAACGAACATCGCTTTTTGGTGACGATGTCTCCGGCCACACTAAACATCCGTTCACTGGTGACGCTTGATGGAGGACAGGCAAGGCATGCGATCGCCGCTGGAGTTAGAAGGCGGAATGTGTTGACTCTATCCGACCAATACTTTAATGGGTCGGCATTGGACTTCATGATCGGTTGCTGAAGATAAGTGTCAAGCTCTGTTTTCACACTTTGACGACCAGTATGACGAACGTCAGGAATTCGATGTCGACCGTTGCCTTCTTCCGATTCGGCTGATGAACTAGACGACACCATGGCATCTCGCATCGATGACGATAGCGAAGGTCTTGGGCGTGGCGCGTTCTCCTCTTCTGGCGGGGGTACATCTGCGGCGGGAACAACATCCTCATCGTCAGACGATTGCTGCATTGGTTGTTCGTCGACCACTGGCTCCATCAGCAGCAATACGGTGTCCACGACGGCTTCTCTGATCTTGCGTCGTATCTCCTCGTTCTTTGGGGCATATTTCATCTTGTATCTGGGTTGGGGGGAGGAGAAAGAGTGTCTACGATTAACTTTACGAGAAATGTATTATCTAAAAATATTGCTGAACACCGTAAGTATTTAAAATAAATGACAAAGAAAAAAATAATTTTCTAAGAAATCTGTTTATGTTAACATCCAGCAAAAAATACGACACAGAATTGAATGGATGGATTAATACATCCTCCTCTACATGCTCTACATTCATGAGAGCAGTCCCTTAAAAATATATGTACATGCTTTAATTTGTTACGATAGCCTAAATTTCATCGGACAAAAAGGATGTCAAGAATAATTATAAATCACCTACATGTAATTTAAATCAAAATATCAAATTATATGAATATACATCTTTTAAAAGAGAAAAAATCTGTTAACATGTAAGAAAACAAATCAGAAATCAAAATCTTACCTTGGGTCGAAGACAGTTGGCACATGGAAAGTACGAAGAATCACGTCCTCATCCACATCTCCATCATCTTCATCTTGATATCGGGCAGATGTAATCCAGCTCATTCTGGATTTCCACTTCTCTCTCAGCTCATCCAGCAATGAGCCGACTTGTCTTGCGTGGTCGGCAGATGTTGTCAGTTGGCTCAGTTGTTTATCAAACCCTTTTATTAAAGGGATGTAGTCAGCAACTGAAGAGTCGTCTGAGGAAACCATCAAAGTTGCCTCCTTCGATGGTTGAAGAGCATCTACTAATCCACCCAGGAGGTCGAAGACTTGGGACCAATGTCCGAAGAGACGTGGAAGTTGGAAATCGTTGAACGCCAGCATTACTCTGTCGCTTGCAAGAGATTCTGCCGCATCTCTGAATCTCAAAACTGACTCAACCATGTCCAGTGTCGAGTTCCACCTTGTTTCCACATCCTTCACAAAGTTGGCGTGTCTCTGATTTGGGTAGTGAAGATCGAGGAGTTCCTGAAATCTTCTCTTCACTGGCTGCGAATTGCTCACTTTGCTGACCATAGTGCGAATAACTTTCAGGCTATCCTTCACTGCCCGTTGCTCCAAACTCTTCTTGGTGGTCAAATTCAAGCAATGTGCAGCACAAGGTACCCATCCTAAGCTGAAATGACCGTCAGCAGCATCAATCAAACATCGTTTGATGTTTGCCCCATTATCACTAACGGAGTACAAGAGCCTCTTGCGAGGGGGGAGCCATTCTTGCATGATCTCGTTGAGACGTTCCCGAATATTGAGAGCAGTTGTGGCCTGAGGAAATTCTGTCAAACTCACAAGAGCTTGACGTCTTATGAACTGTTGGAAATAAAGAATACAGAGACATAATTAGGAAAATACAAGTGACTTTCATAAATTATGATACTATTGTCATTTCAATTCTTTACTTTAAAAAAATTAAATTCAAATTTCTATTGGAAAGACAATTACTTTTTATAATATTTTTTATTATTATAAAATAAATTATTTAAAAATGAAATGTAGAAAAAATAGCCTTCATCTTTCAAACAGACTGCAAAATTTCGGTCAAAATTAATAAAATTCATTATTACCTGATCGTCAACTTGATTAGCCCAGTGGAAAGTGACGCACATGTATTCTTTGTTTTGGTGGGATCTCCACATATCAGTTGTCAAACTGACCCCACACACAGCTGTCGATAGTTCACGTTTGAGCTCATCAACGACCTCCCGATAGAGTTCGGGAATGACCGATTCTGAGAAGTGTGCTCTCGCAGGTACTTTGTAGCGTGCGTCCATTGTATTCAGCAAGTGACGGAAGCCATCGTCATCGACGATGCTGAAAGGTCGCATGTCCAACGCCATCATCATTCCCACCGCTCGAGTGATTGATTTTGAGCGATCACTATGGGCAGGATATGGAGCCCTCCTCTCAGAGGTTTCAGCGAGCGTTAATTGTCTCCCTGTTGGTCTTCCAGCTTCTCTGCCCCTCTGCCGATCTCCCTCACATTTCTCAAGATGCCTCTTTAGGTTGGTAGTCGTGAAATTCCTGACATCTCGTCCACGGGATCGCTTGGCACCGCAGTGATTACATATAGCAACGCTATTATCTTCGGGATCTACTTGGAAGTGATCCCACACTTCGGACTTTCGTTTCCTCGATGCCATTTTTGCAAATGAACTCGCATTTAATTGAAGCAATCATATTTATATGCCAAAATTCTTTTGCATTCTGCCGACGACATTCCTAGTGAAGGACGTCGGGCCTTTGACGGTCTTCGAAATTTAGACATGATGAATTACCAATTAGTGAAACATAAACACAATGACCAGGACTCGGTCATTCATTAATTTATTCTGACACACTAATCACATTTTGTTTACATTTTAATTGACTTAACAGTTTTTTGTTTAATTTTCAGCAGCGGCATTCCTCTGTTCTACCTTCATAGTAGTAAATTATCATGTTTAAACCTTGACTCTGTTGTTGGTCGGCTGAAGAAGAAAGAGGAGTTGAAGGAATGAAGGATGTTATCATGGTTTCGACTTAGCATTAATATCTCTTCTCTTTAAAAGCAATAGCAAACACACACAAAAGAACTTCTGTCAGAATTTGAGGTCTCCGCCACAACAACAAACGATAAAGAGAAAGAGATATATTGCGTTGTAACTTTAATAGCATTTTCAATGTCAATTCCCTAATTCTCCGCCACATCAGACGGTAGCGACACCTCGATTTACGACGCTCACTTTTTATTTGAAACTTAAATACATGGAGCACTATTATCTCCCCGTTTTCTTTAAAAACCGTCAATCGTACCTCGTACCTCCCGGGGTACCTCCGCCACAACAAACAAATGGACAGCACTAACACCTCAGTTTATGACCCTCACCTCGCGTAGTAACTTTAATAGCACTCTCAATAATCATTTAATCGTTATCGGCTCTCTCTCTCTCTCACAATCTTCGCTCCGATGTTTATGTTTTTCACATCACACGGTTAAAAGACAGCAGCGACACCTTAATTTACGATCCTTACATCGCGTGGTAACTTTTAATAGCGCTCTCAATATCATTTTCTCTTTATCGTGCATGTCTTTCTCTCTCTCCTCATCTTCTCTCTCTCTCTCTCTCTCCCTCTCATAATCTTCACTCAGATGTTTATTTTTTCCACCCCATCACTTGTAGCCAAGCCTGAACCTCACCCTGCGTTGTAATAGGAAAACCACAACGTAATCGTAAAACATGAAATTGCTCTTCTCCCTCCGAGAAGAAAATAAATTTCTTCCCTTGGAGATGAGGAAGAATTTGGAGAGGAATAAAATACAAAGAAGGAAAATAGAAATTGGGAACGATGACTTGAAATTATAGGCCTATAAAATGACAAACTCAGTAGCTAACAAAAACCTTTACATTTTTCCACCGAACATCCGAACCAGGCCTTTGAGTTCGGTTCGGTTCGGTTCGGTTCGGAAGTGCCATGTTCGGCGAACTTTGGTTCGGTTCGGCGGTTCGGTGACAGCCCTACTGCATGTACTTTTTCATATGACATATTTGGAATATTTTGTACTCTGTTGTCTTCTACAAATTCTAACATTCTTCAGTCCTTCTCTTTTCATTGTAAATATTTCATTCTAAAGTTTTTATCTTTTTCAACTAATTATGTGTAAATAAGTAGATATCTGCATGTTCGCTTTTTGTATGACTTGTTTGATACACATTGTATTGTGGTATCTGACCTGTAAAAATGTCTTTTTCAATCCATAGAAAAAAAGCTATATTAAAAAGTGTTTTAGATGTGAAGTACTATTAACCCTTAAGCTGCCAATACCCCACACACTGATCTGTGCAAAGTTGCCAAATACATGTGCAGCTGCATGCTCAACCATGCGTACTTAAAGGTATTGGCTAACTTTGTGAGTAGCTGATTTAAAAAATTCTCAAACTAAGATGAAACATGTGTATGAGTACTTGTATTTGTACTCAAAAACCCTGAAACCAACCATAATTTGGAATGAAAAAGTGTAAGTTAGACGCAAACGGCGATTTTATCATCCTTCGTCTCACGAGACAATCACTAAGAGGACCACTTTACTTGAATTTGAAAATGCCGTTATGTGCCTCCTGCCGCGTGATTCACCAATACACACAGTACGGTAAGGTGAGTCATACGCGCATGCCCACTCCTTATGTCTATTCTGTGCAACCGACCCTCGTATATTTTTCAAACATTGGTTCATATTTTTGATATTTAAAATTACTTCCTGTGGATATTATACTTTGAAACTTTCAGACTGGTATTTTTATACTATAACCCTTATGTTTATCCCATTTTCAAGTAACAAAACAAGATTTTTTAAAATCATAACAATGTTAACCAATGCCTTTAAGCAATCCTGTATTAAACCTGACACATGGGGAAACATGTGGCTCGTACAATAAGGTAAACAGCAGAGGACCTTCATAAGGATATGAGATCAAGACATAGATGTACATACCTTGAGGTTGTCCCATTGGGTCTTGGGGTGGAGGCATACCGATAGGCGACATCATCCTGCCTGGTGATGGAGACATGCTGCCATGTTCCTCAGGAAACAAAAGCTTCTGCATCTCCTTGAGAGTCTTCAACCGCTCCTGCCGATGCCGCAGCTGCTCTGGCGTCGGATTATCGATCTGCTGCGGTGGCTTGTAGTTTGGCATGTCGTATGGGTTGACTGGCGACGCGGGGAGAGACTGCGATGGATGCGATGGACTCATGAAGGGGCGCTGACCCTGTTGACTGGGGTTGGGCACCATGTTTTCATTGCTGAGGACGAGACCAGCGCTGGGTGATCGCATAGCGGGGTTGGGCGATGCCATCCGCATTGGTGACATGTCGGGTGGGAAGGACGGCGCCATGGTGGTGGTCATTGTCTTTTTCACGTTGGGCGGATTCTCCCACAACGCACTGGGATCAAGGTTCTCGGTTTCCGTCGTGGAGGGCTGATTGTGGAACGACTGTGATGACATCGGCGGGCGCATGGGCATGTTCTGGGGCGGGAACCCCGGGCGGTACGCCCCTGGTCCATATGGTCCAAAGCTTGGCCCACTCGGTGGCATCCCCTGTTGCATGGGCCCACCACCGCCTTGAAGGTTCGCCTGAAGCGGTTGCGACGACGAATTTGGTCTCTTGCGTTTCTTGTTCCCTTTGGTCGTAGTTGTACCCCCTCCCCCCGTGCCACTTTCAAGCGGCGTTTTCCGCGAGTTTTCACTTCCTTCGATTCCTTCTTGTACACTTTGAGGTGTTCCTGGGTTCTTTCCCTTCATACCATCAATGCTTTTCCTTGAACCATCCATACTGCTATCAATGCTTCCCGGTTTGCCATTTTGGCCATTGGCACTTTGAACTGTAGTCCCATCTACTGTTTGCGGTGTATTGTTCTGTTGCGGTGTGCCCGGACCAGTGCTTCCTGCATGATTTGGAGCTGCGCCGGTATCCTGCGGATAAAAGAAAATGAGAAATGAGCAATTACTCTGAGTCATAATCATTCTAGTAACCTCACCAAAATGTGTCCTTGATTTGATCAACACCAGCCTTGCTAAATGTTAGTACATCTCTCTTTTTAATAGGAGTATGTTACAATCCTGATCACTTTGTCACAAATAGACAATAAACAAATTTTCAACACTTGAAGGCCTGTAGAAAATAGATACAGTGTACTTAGTTGGAGAGAGCTTTTTCTCATCTCCAATCAAGTTTGTAAACCACCAGACTACAACGCATCCACACCTTTAATGTTTAAAGGAGGATGCAACTCAGACATCAGTGTGCCTTCAGGGAATGAAGAAGAAAAAGAAAGAGTAGACTGTGAAAGTCAAATTCGGACAATCTATTCAAGAGTTGTGAATTTTTAAAGTTTAAGTAAATCATTATTATGGGGATTCTTTAAGTTGGCAACTCCACCAGCATCTGTGAAGACATTGTGGACAACTCTCCATTCCTTTTGTACACAGATTTTAACATTTTCTTCTTTATCAAGAAAAAGGGATTTTTGAAAAAAAAAATTATTGTATGACATGGTTACATTAACTCTGCATGAAATCTGAGAATTATGTTGATTCCAGACTTAAAATTTCACATAAATCAATTTTTTTTTTAAATTATGGACAAAATGAATGGAGAGTTGTCCACGATGACGTCACAGATGCTGGCAAAGTTGCCAACTTAAGAATCCCCATAACAGGGATTTACTTCAAATTTCAAAATTCATAACTCTTCAACGGATTATCCGATTTTGCTCAAATTTTCACTGTTATACTCTTTCTTGTTCATCTTCATGCACGAAAAGCACACTGATGCCTGAGTTCATTCTCCTTCAAATATATACTATAAAAAAAACTGAAGCATTGTGACAGACCTCCTCAGGATCTAGGAATTTCCTCTTGCATGACTGAGCTCTATGGTAGGCTAGGATGGAATCGGTCTGCCCGGTGTAAACGGCCTGGGCCGCTCGGTTGGCTAGCAGGGTCGAGAAGGTGTAGATATGCTGGGAATCCTGCATGGTGAAGTTGGGTGGGTGAGGGTAGCCCCCGACTTGCCGATGAAGCATGTTCATACCTGCAAAAGAAACCAGAAATAGAACGTTGATTACTCTTGTTTTGTTCAAGATCAAGGTCTGAAGCAAGCCTGCATTTCAAATCCAATGTTCTGCTGGACTGAGAGTAGCAGTGAGAGCAAATGTGAGAAACATTTTGGAGTGCCCTAGATGTTTTATTTCTGAGGCTTACGATGCAGATCTCATATACAGATACATGTAGACCACATGGACATAAGGACAAAGGGAATTATTCAACATCTAATGCTTGTCTAAGATTTACTGACATGTAACTCACAACAAAAATAAAAAGAGGAAGAATCATCACTTCATAGTTATCGTTTACTTTGGTCTCTCTGACGTTTTCTTTGTTGTGTTGCTAGTAATTCTGATCCCCTCTTGTCTTTAAATATGTGCTTCAAAGGTCATGGCCTATCGTCAGCCACTGCACTGGGTATCGCATTGTCATATTTACAGGCTTATTGCACGATTTACCAGAAATATTTTAATTATTCGAACAGAGATTTCGTATTCATCCCAGGCCTAATGTGAACATTAGTCAGCAGGCACAGACCCTAAAGGCGCAATCACACATCGCCAATTGAGACGGCAGTTCACGGCGATTCGGCAATCCGCCGTGAACCGCCAAAACCGTGTTATGTTATGTATAACACCGTACACAAACCTTAGTCATCCGTCACTCATCCGCCATGAACCCTTGTTTTGAAAACTATAAAAAAAAATGCGTTTAAAGAGTTCCGCCATCGCTTTGACATGGTTCACGGCGGTTCTCAAACCGCCATGCAGCACCGTCTAAATCAACGATGTGTGATTGGGCCTTAACTGACACTGTACTTAAATGCAATGCATCTTGAGAGAAGCCTAGCAAGACTGCCTACTTACTGGCTATGTCAATAAAGTTCTGGAGCAGCTATAGTACACAATCCCCACTGACCTCATTTAGTCTCCTACCCAGACCTCTAATATAAAATGTTTCCACAGGCTAGGGTTAGTGCCTGTAAACAATGTGAAGAACATATTACATAAACTTTCCTGTTCTTTTTTTTTAACTACCTTTTTCATCTTGTGGTCCATTGCTCATCATCTGACTGTTAATCTGGTTGTTAACCTGGTTCATCGGACCATCCCGGAGAAAAACGGCATCATCCTCTTCCTTCTTCATCACCCCATCGGGCTTCATCTCCAGCCCTCCTCCACCTCCTCCTCCTTTCATATGTTCCATCCTCATCATCCCTTGCGAGGGGTTCTTACTCCCCAACTCCATCTTCATCGGCACCTTCTCCTCCATCTTGAGGCCGGCCGACGACGGCGGCGGCCCCGGTGGCCCCAACGGCCCGATCTCGTCCTTGAGGTGAAGCGCCCTCATCTTGGGCGACGCCAGCGAGGTGTTGAGCTTGAGCTCCAGGTCGCTGTCACCGGCGGCGCTGTTTGCCAATTTGGCCAGTTTTGTCAGTTCTTCGGACATTTTGTCACTAACTGCCTATAGTCTAAGTGTTCACTTTATGAGATAAGTCACTTTCATCATCTAAATTCACGTTGAGTACATGTTAGTCGTAAACAGCCAAGCAAGTGTCTGTGAGAGAGATAACAGACATACATAGATTATCAAACTAGAAATTGAGGTGAGTTTTGTCAGTTCTTCACACATGTGTGACTCTCCACGTTGTATGTAATCAGGGATATAACTTTCATTATCAGAATCTATATGGAGAAAGTCATATGCAAGAAAATAAAATACATAAAATTCACTTTGCACAATACAAATCAAGCAATGTAATATTAATTTTGATCAGGAACAGGAACTATTTTAATGGATTACATGAGGTACATGGGCATTGCAATTTTCTTCCATATTCAAACCTGAGTTCAGTATACACTTATACACTGTACATGTAGATTTCCTGAGTTTCAAAGAACTAAATGGAGTAGAGGGAATTTCAAAATAAACTGATAGGATTGTGAAACTGCCCCAAATCTTTCATCCTACATTTTTTTTTAATGTCTTGGAAAGTCTGGTTAGACATGAGCAGAAAGGGCAAAAAATTCTAGCCATATATTTTGTTTGTGTCTGTATTTGTTGTTTGATGCTGAAAATTTCATAATGAAAACTATGCACTAAATCCTTAAATTGGCAATGTGATGGAAAGTTAAAATAAGACTTTGTCTTGGAAAGTCTGGTTAGACATGAGCAGAAAGGGCCAAAAAATTCTAGCCATACATGTATTTTGTTTGTGTCTGTATTTGTTGTTTGATGCTGAATTTTTTTTAATGAAAACTATGCACTAAAATCCTTAAATTGGCAATGTGATGGAAAGTTAAAATAATTGTTTTTCCCATATAAATTGGCAACTTTTTACTTCTCAACATACTTTCTGTCAATTTTTTATTCATTTCAGATGACTTTATATAAGAAAAATGTATCAATAGAAAAATACTCGTGTTGCCAATTTGAAGAACAGCTGGTCAAATAAGGCTTCAAGTTGCCCTGTCATGAATGAGTTAACCCATAGAGGTACAGTGTCACCTTTAGGAGACACTTTTGCAGTATCTATTGGTCCAGAATGTTGGGCAGTACATATAATACATGAGCAGAAAGAGAAAAATGCACTGACAAATTTGAGCCCATTCCCATCACTGTATGGTGTGGCGTTCTCGAATTAGAGCAGTTTAAGTATAACTAATCATGAAACTCTTTAAATTGGCAATGCAGTGAATAATATATAATCACTATTTCTGTGTTCAAATTGGCAATTTCTGATTCAATTTTACAATTATATTTCATTTTGGTTTATGTTATATCCATATTTATTTTTTTCAAGCTATGTAAACGTGGAAAAAAATAATTTGTATTGCCAATTTGAGGATTGAAGATGATTAATTTAGACCTCAAGAAAGGTCTGTACCGCTATGAGTTAAACAGCTCGACTATGACACCTCCTTCATCAAGCTGGTCTACTTACTCAATATAAGAAAGCATGGTCAATTTTCAGTGGCTAGTCACAATGGCATCAACTGCAGAGCTTGGTCATTATTTCTGCCATTCAATCAAAAGAATCTGCAAAAGAAAATAAATAAGAATGAAATACAATCAGTTTCTAAATAATGAATTTCAGTTATGCTTTACAAATAAACTGAACTGAAATTATCTTTGTCATTATTTATAATCAACACTTATTAACCCATTCGTGACAGGAATTATTTAAGGCCTAATTTGATCAGCTTTTATTCTTCAAATTGGCAACATCAACATTTTTGTTTTGTTGCTACATTTTTCTTATAAAACGTCATGTATCTGAAATGAATATAAATTGACAGAAATTATGATGAGAAGTCAAAAAGTTGCCAATTTGCAGAGGAAAACGGTGATTTTAAACTTCTATCACATTGCTAATTCAAGGATTTTAATGCTTATTTTCCTCTAAAAAAATTTCAGCATCAAACAACAAATATATTGACGCAACCAAAATGGGCACAGTATATGTAGAATTTTTTGCTCTTTTTGCTCATGTATTTGGTATTATTTTTAGGGCTTTGCATCAAAAGATATTAGGCCAAACCACAAAATGTGGACCTCTGTCACCAATGGGTTAACATGTATTATGTATTGTAGAGAACACAGTTCCTCCATTTCCTACAAATACAATGTGAAACTAAACATAACTGGCGATAAATAAATTAACATCCAGAAATATGAAAAACTTAATTTAGTGATTATATATTGAAATATGGGATATGATTCCTCATCCCCAACGAAATAATAAGTAAATTCATCAATAAATCATTAAATGAACAAATAAATAAAATATTCCATGCACAAGAGAAGAGTGAGTTGATTTCCTGTCATTGTAATAATCAACTAGATGAATCTTCGACCATGCGTGGTCGAACTTTATGCCTCCGCCATTACCAAATCAGAAATAAATGGCACTTCATGTTGATTTATTTTCATTTATACAATGACATCTTTGACCTTGACCTTTGACCTTGTGACCTCCAAATCTAATGAAAGCATTGCCCTTTCCATATGCATACATGAGCCAAGTTTGTTGAACCGTCAAATGGTTACTGAGTTATCACAAGAACGAACCATTTCTATGTACATAATGACCTCTAAGACCTTTGACCTTTGACCTTGAGACCCCAAAATCTACTCAGATCATTGTCCCTCCCATATGCATACCTGCGCCAAGATTGAAGTTAATAGGTCAAATGGTTCTTAAGTTATCGCGAGAACGAGCCATTTTTATGTGTTTTATTAACTCTATGACCTTGACCTTTGACCTTGTGACCCCAAAATCTAATCAGATCATTGTCCCTCCCATATGCATACCTGTGCCAAGTCTGAGGTTGATAGGTCAAATGGTTCTTAAGTTATCGCGAGAACGAGCCATTTCTATGTTTTATTACCTCTATGACCTTGACCTTTGACCTTGTGACCCCAAAATCTAATCAGATCATTGTCCCTCCCATATGCATACCTGTGCCAAGTTTGAGGTTGATCTGTCAAATGGTTCTTAAGTTATCGCGAGAACGAGCCATTTTTATGTGTTTTATTTACTCTATGACCTTGACCTTTGACCTTGAGACTCCAAAATCTAATCAGATCATTGTCCCTCCCATATGGATACACGAGCCAAGTTTGAAGTTGATCTGTCAAACGGTTCTTAAGTTATCGTGAGAACGAAAACGGGACGGACGGACGGACGGACGGACGGACGGACGGACGGACGGACGACCCGAAAACATAATGCCTCCGGCAACCACCTACGGTGGGCGGAGGCATAAAAAACCTAAAAACCTAAGGGTGTACACCAATTCATTTATTTACTCCTTAATCAACATTTTCGGAAGGTAGAACAGTTTTTTACACTTTGTAATTGCATGACCAGAACTCGAGTTTAGGTTTAAGGGATCCGGTAGCTTTGTGGAGGCTTGATTTAATAAACTGTTGAATTTTAATATCTGTGTTGTATAAGAATGTTCAGAAAGATAAATAAACAGGCAGCAAAAATACAAAGGTTTTGAAATATAAGATGTTATTATCAAGATATCGATTACTGAGATACTCAGTGTCTTTAAGGGTGGAACAGCGAGGTCTATTCCTTGAACTCTGAACTTCATTTCTCTACTTGGAAATGTTCAATTAGGGGAAACTGAGAATTGTACCATAATTTGCCTATATGCATAGATATGCATAGATACACTTTTGCAACAACATACAAGAAATATAAATGATGTTTACATACATGTACATGTATTGATTGCATTCTCATTTGATCATGTACTGTCAACAATTATGAAACTTGAGTTCCAGAGGAAAAAAAAAAGGGTGCTTCCGATTCTATGCTCCAAACAAAATCTCTGCAAAAATTACTGCATGCTATGCATGAGGACAAAATCACAATTATGCATTCGTTGCTAGCACGGTGACAGCATTGTATGCAATATGATGAGTGGCTGCGTTAAGCGGAATAGCGACACTTTCAATTATATGCAAAGCAGCCTGGGAGACACTCTGAGAGAGAAAGGGCGAGAGAAAGGGGGAGAGGAGAGAAAAGAGAGAGAGGGAGAGAGAGAGAGAGAGAGGGAGAGAGGGAGAGAGGGAGTGAGAGAGGAAAAGGGAAAGAGGGGAAAGGGAAAGTGGGAGAGAAAAAGAGAAACACGGAAAGAGGGAGAGAAAGAGACAGAAAGAGGGAGAGAAAGAGACAGAAAGAGGGAGAGATGGAGAGAAAGAAAGAGAGGGAGAGAGGGACAGAGGGAGTGAGAGGAAAAGGGAGAGAAAGAGGGGAAAGGGAAAGAAGGAGAGGGAGAGAAAGAGAGACAGAAAGAGGGAGAGAGTAAGAGAGGGAGAGAAAGACAAAGACAGAGAGGGACAGAGGGACAGAGGGAGTGAAAGAGGGGGAAGGGAGAGAAAGAGAGGGAGAGAAAAGGAGAGACACAGAAAGAGAGACAGAAAGAGGGAGAGGGTGACAGAGGGGAAAGGGAGAGAAAGAGAGGGAGAGAAAAAGAAAGACACAGAAAGAGGGAGAGAAAGAGACAGAAAGAGGGAGAGAGGGAGTAAGAGAGGGAGAGAAAGACAGAGAGAAAGACAGAGAGGGACAGAGGGACAGAGGGAGTGACAGAGGGGAAAGGGAGAGAAAGAGGGGAGAGGAAGAGACAGAAGGGGGAGAGAGGGGGTAAGAGAGGGAGAGAAAGAAGGAGAGGGAAAGAGGGAGAGAGGGAGAGAGAAAGAGAAACCAGAGATGAGTCAGGACAGAGTGTAATTCAGCCTTTTTTCTCTGAGGGCATTGACGCTTTACCAACCCATCACCTATACACGTACGCATCCCTCCATCCCACGCTGTAGATTAATAGATTTGAAAGTATAGAGCGCCAATGTGACAGAAAGCGTTGGCATTTTCACTTTAATTCATCTCTATTCTATATCTTTCGATCCCCTCCTTTCTTCCTCGCTTTCCATTCTCCTTTTTCTATCTATTTTCTTCCTAAGTTTTTTCTCGATTTAAAAATTCATCAATACAATGCTCGTAATTCATCCAACTATCACTAACCTCAAGTCAGAACTCTAATTTCTCATAACCCAATATTTTTTACAGGTCCATACTTAGGGGACAATCTCCCTCATCCTTTAAAAGTCAGCCAATCGCTCAATTCTTGTAAGTGCCTTTTATAAATCTTATCTTTTAAGTTTGTATTCATAACATGAATTTTCTTATAAGCTGCTTTAATATTTGTCTTGTGCATACATTATTGCTTTGTTCTGTTATCAATGCTCTGTTGTTTATATATTTCATGTACTTTTTATCTTTATTGAGAATTAAATAAAGAATCAAATCAAATCAAATCAAATCTCCACCAGACAAAAACCTTTGAGAAAAACCTTATTTTGCCAGTCACTGCCAAGAGCAGCTACACTACAGGGAATATGGTAGTCTTACAGTTTAGACGCTTTTGTAATGCGTTAAGAGGGACAAGGATATCAGCTTGTACACTATTGCAATGTGGACTAGCCCTTAAAGAGAAGCTTGAGTTCTTGGAAAGGTGAAAAATAATTTGTGAGCTTTCTCATTCTTTCCATGTCAGTTAGGAAGAATATCATATGAAATGTTCCCTAGAACGGATTGATCTTCAAATGCCCTCATATTGGAAATATGACAAAAAGGCTGATAAGTTTGGGGTAACATTCATGCCAGATTGGTGTATGGTCCCATATACTCATTTCTTTGTGCAGTTCAAGTACCTTTTGGGGAAAGTAAGTGAATTTCTTATCAATTTGATAATCTCCAAATCTCACACTAGACGGCTGTGTTTATATACAACTAATCTAACTCTCCAAGATGCTTTGGAACAGTTTCTTTCATATTATGATCGCATGACCAGAACTCCAGTTTATCCTTGAAGTTTCAAAATTAGGACAGCCCATACAAACACATCTACTGCAACCTAGAGAGCGACCCATACAACGTGTTATTATGGCCTTCAAACGGCTATCACACACAACTTATCAAAGGGCTGAGCCGCTACACGTCCCAAAATAAAACTATGACCATCCGATGTGGTTTTTCTGCAATTTCCTTCCCCCAATTAAAGATAATTGGTAACATAGCTTATGGAACCAGCCATACACAGATATGTATATGTGGGACTGGATATCAAAACTGGGCCGGAATAGGGGTCGGGTGTTCCATACTTTAATCAAGCCTGCATATATAGGGCATTTAGTAATAGGATACACTCAATGTGTATCCTAAAAGAAGTTGTAGTGTCTCTGTCACAAAAGGGCCAATAACAGATCTACATATTGCTATGCCCTTCTTTTATATACAATCGATTAACCCACAGAGGTACAGCGTCTCCTTTAGGAGACACTTTTGCAGTATCCGTTGGTCCAGAATGCTGGGCATTACATATTATACATGAGCAGAAAGAGAAAAATTCACGGAAAATTTGAGTCCATTCCCAATGCTGTATGATGTGGCGTTCTCGAATTACAGCAGTTCATTTGTAACTAATCATTAAACTCTTTAAATTGGCAACGCAGTGTACAATATATAATCACTATTTCCATGTTCAAATTGGCAATTTCTGATGAAATTTTGCAATCATAATTCATTTGTGTTCATCTTATTTACATATTTATTTTTTCAAAACTATGTAAGAGTTGAAAAAAAACATTTTTCTTGCCAATTTGAGGATGGAAGATGATTAATTTAGACCTCAAGAAAGCTCTGTACTGCTATGGGTTAATAGAGGTGTCGTGGTCCAGTGGATATGTCCCCACACTGTGGATCACATACTTCATGGTTCAAGTCCCACTGCATAACTAAATGTCTTTTGGCAAGACATTCATCTACATCAATTACCACTCTCCATCTAGAAGCAAACAGGATTGCTGAAACTGTGAAGAACCCAATTTGACTACTGTAAAAGCAGAAATATTTGCGGCACATCAATTTTCGCAGATTTCGCGCTATTTTCGGCGGGCGCGAATTCTAGAACATGCGAAAATTTGAGCATGATCGATTTCCTATGCTTAAATGTTTTGAACGCACGCTCTGGACAGCTGATTTTTAGAGAGTGTGTGTGTACGGTACTAGTAGTTGTGTCTGTGGTATGCATCTGAATGGACCCTGCGTGTGTGTGAAGCAATAAATGGAGCGGCACTGCTGTGTACCGTTGTGTGCCTAAAGTGACCATTTTAGAGCTAAAGTTATAGCTAGGGCAGAAAAATACTTGTCACGCATTGAAATATGAAATCAAATCTTGCAGTTGCGCTTTAGTTTTGCAAGTGAACAATTCTGCAGCGCGAATTCAAGAACCCGCGAATATGCTTTGGGGTCACTCAGCGCGAAAAATTAATCACGCGAAAATAACAGCGTTTACAGTACCTCTGCCACGGTCTTGCAATATATGTACACATGTGATCAGTGCAAAATGGCAAAAATGCTCCCTAAGGAGTGGAGATGGTGCACACTTGTGTGCAGGCTAGAAAGCCAAAGATAAGGAGTAATACAGTCAAACCTGCTTTTAGCGACCACCAGTCTATAACAATCACCTGTCTATAAAGGCCACATTTTCTGTTTCCCTTCAATGTGGTTTCTCATTGAAGCATGTACTAAAGGAAACCTGTCCATAAAGACCACCTGCCTATAAAGATCACTTTTCTTGTCTCCCTTGAGTGGTCTTTATACACAGGTTTCACTGTAATTTTAACATTGTAAAGCACAATGAAGTATTCATGTAATGCGCTAGAACATATCATTATTACTATTTTTCATCATCTTTGTTATTACAGTTATTATTGTTATCATTATCATTATCGACATCATCATCATCTTTATCATTATATTACTGTTATTATTGCTATCATTATCAACATGCTGCAGGATTTGACTCTTGAGACCAGAAGCACTAAAAAGATTAAGCCAACTAGTTAATGGCAAGAAATTCACCAGCGCATCAATTTCTAAATCAATCATCACATACCAATTAGAAATTAGAATTCAATTTTCATTTAAAGTAAAAGGCTAACATTGTGAGAATTTAAAAAAATTTCACTTTGCTACTTGACAATGGTATAAACACAAGAGTTATAGTTTTAAAATACCTGTCTGAAAGTTTCAAAGTATAATGTCGATGGAAAGTATTTTTAAATATTAAAAATGTAAACCAATGTTTGAAGAAAATATAGTGGTCGGTTGCACAGACAGGACATGTGCACAGAGTTTACCTGCACAGTGTATGTGTATGCATATCATGTACAAGTATAGTACAGTGGTGTGTGTATGTGTGTGTATGCATATCATGTATAGTACAGGGAGAGAGGTGCAGCCAATGGTTTTTCTTTTGAATTGGTTGAAAATGCTCCTCTAGCTAAAGTGTCTTGTGAGACCAACACTAATAAAATCAGCGTTTGCATTTTATTGACTGTTTTTCATTTCAAATTATGGTTGGTTTCAGGGTTTCTGAGTACAAATACAAGTACTACTACACATGTTTCATCTTAGTTTGAGAATTTTTTTAAATGAGCTGCTCATGAAGTTAGCCAATGCCTTTAAGACCTGTCTCCCGTTTATCCCAACAGAAATTGCCTTTTTCACCCTAACTCCTGTATGTATTATTCATTCAATTAATATATACATAAAGCTTCCTATAAATAAATTTTCTCTCTACAAAAAAAAAGAAAGAAGAAATTGGTTGTGGTTCCTGTTCTCATTACCAAAAAAAAAAAAAAAAAAAAAAAAGGGAAACCACTAGTAATTCACCTTGATAGGTTCCAAGAGCAGTATAATGTAATATTGGGTATAATAAATCTTCATTTTCTTATCCCACTTCCTTTTATGCCCCCCCCCCCCCACCGGAAAAGTAAAGCAAAAATTCATAAAGTATAAGCTAAACTCTTTTAGCAACCATGATTGCTCCACAAATGCAAACGTGTTGGAGTTTAAAAAGAAAGAGGGAGATCCCTTGGGCCCGTTGCATAAAACTTTTGCCAGAGTTTTTTATGGCAAAATTTGAGGAAACTACGGCAAAAAAAAAATTGCCATAGTTTTCCATTACATAAAAATTTGTCAGACTTTTTTTTTGCCAGAAAAAAGTTTGGCAAAAGTTTTATGCAACGGGCCCCTGATGTGTTCAAGGCCAACCACACAACCCTGCATAAAATAACTCCCCCCCCCCCCCTCAAAACATTAAAGTTCTGAAAAGTAGACTCGCTTCCATATATGTATGCAAGTACATGTATATTGTACATATGTACATGTCTTGCCAAAATCAAGACTATTGTGATAGGTTGCTGCATAGAACTTGGAAAATTATAAGAAGAGAAGTTAACAAAAGAAGAAGACAAAAAGGAAAGAAGAAAAAGGAGAAGAAAAAGAAGAAAAAGAAAAACTAGAACAAAATAGAACTTGAAAAAAAAGACCAAAAAAGACTCAAAAGAAGAAAAGGAAGAAGAAGAAAAAGAAAAGAACAACTAAGGGAACAAGAAAGTGAAGAAAAACATAAGAAAGAAGAAAAAGAACATGAACACGAAAAGGAAACTGAACAAAGAAAAAGAAAAAACCCAAAAAGGACAGGAAAAAAGGAAAAGAACAAAAAAAAGAAAGAGAAGATAAAATAAAAAGAAGCAAAAAAAAAAGACATGAGAAAAAAAAAAGAAAAAGAAAAAGACATAAAATAGAAGACAAAGAAGGAGACGTGAAAAGATGAGCTACTCTGTCCCATACATTTTGGACCACATGCAAAATTTCAAATTATCTTATGATTGAATGGATCCAATTCACAAGCCCTGCTAACACTTTTAAACCAATACGAAACAGCACAGCTCACTTTTGCTCTCAAATTATCAAAATGCCAACATATGGGACATCAACCGTCCACATACCATGGACTTGCCCACCTGAAACCCCCACTGAAAAATGGAATACTCCAATATGGACGATTTCATCTTACTAACTTTCCTTGAAATGATCCGTAGAGCCAATGCTTCAAATTACGCAGTAATTAACGCAGCAGAAAGCGAAACTCTAATTTGGCTTGGCCGAGCTATCGTTCTTGGCCAAATCTCCTTTAAACTTTGACATTTTAGTCAAAAACTCCTTCGAGGGAACATTATGCATGTAAAATAAGCCTGCCCGGGGCCCACCAAAAAAAAAGAAGGAAATAACAGGGTATATGTCTGTATTCAGCTCAGATGATGATTCTATTAAAGATCCCTTGTATTTCACTACATTTTACAAAATTTTATTTCATATAAAAAAAAAATCTGTCAGAAATAATGATTGTTGTAAAGGTAGCAGTTATTTATTATTTTTTAATGAATTATGAAAATAGTTCCTTAAAAGCTAAGTAATATGGGAATAGGAGGGTGTATGTCTGGGTGCACACTTGAATTATGATTACATAATATCTCTTAAAAATAAGTAAGAATAAATACTGTTTGAAAAAAAGAATAAATGATGGAATGAAGGACTATTAGAAACAAATAACATACTTCACAGATGATTTTAATGAAGGTGGAATTTTAGTCAAAAGCTTCTTTGAGGGAGAAAGGAGAACCATAGAAATATAGGGCCACACACAAATGTGGCATGCATGTCAATGTTCGGTCCGAACAGTTCAGGGTTTTTTGTATACAATAAGAGGGCAGTTGAAGAACACCTTTCAGGGAACCTTTTTGATATGATATTCTTCACAACATACATGTATTTTTAAAAGAAACTGAACGGGAAAGCTCACAATTTAATTCCTAATTTTTTCCAAGAACTCACGCTTCTCTTGAACCAATCACCATTCAAAATGAATGGTCCGATGGTCTATACTGTGTGTAACTGTAATAGTATTTCTTGTAAACAATCAATTATTTAAGGATGTCACAAATTAGTCTATGTGTTGGACAACACAGGGAACTATTGGAAGCGTAATTCAGACCAATTTCCTAACAGAGTATTTCCCTCCGTCCCTACGGTTCAATAACAGACAGAGGGCGTATAACACACAGAACGGGTTCAGACTTTCTTGAATTGAACGTCCATATGGACGTTACAACCTTGTTCACACCTCACACAGTTGAAAAAAAGGATGGATAACAATTCTGGATGTGTTCACTTTGCTATACAATAACATGAAGAATTAAGCAAGACACTTGTCCACATTTCAACTAATAACAATAATAATATTTTGCATTTATATAGCGCCTACTACATGTACATCTCTCTGAGATGTGTCCAAGCGCTTTACAGAAATATTATTACCCCAGTCAACGGATACTGGCTTTCCCGCTCACAATGTTTGCACCTTCTCCACTCCTGAGGGAGTATTCCAATTGGGAGGGAGAGGCGGCTCACATGCTTCTCAATTCCGATCCTATGCAAGAAGCAGGAGGAGGGAATATTTTTGCTGAACTACAGTCATTTTTGTTGACAAGAAAATTTTCACAATTAAAAAACAAACATTGAAATCATGAACATACATGTATGGAAGCAACTCATTTTTGGAGAGTTCAAAATGACCATTTCATCACATAAGTTGGCAACTAATCAATTTATATCCAAATATCTGAATTTGATATATTTCATTCAATCAGGAAAGTTTACAAAGACCAAAAAATACTGTGGTGCCAAATGGATAAAAAATTATACAGTTTAGTTTTAAAAACATATTTCAAAAACTCTTCATACATGTAGGTTGCTGAATAAACTGTCTTTAAGACAGGCAGTTACCAAGTAACAAACTTAAATGCTTCTTTAAATAAAGGAATACATGTATTTAAAAATTCAAAGACAGCAAACAGACCAGTAGTACAGGTTCAAACAAAATGGAAATGATTTGTGCATGCATATTCGAATGCATAGAAATGCAAAGAATTTGTCAAAAATGTCAACCATACTGAAAACGATGTATAATTGCCATCTCCAGTGCTCTGCATAATGTGTAACCTAAGGATATAGGTAGTCTTAGATCCAGTCGGTTAAGCAATTATCCTTGCATGGACAAATTCATAAGATTTCATTAGCTAGTCTCAAGTCAAGCCTGTTTTATTCAGATTAAGGTAGAAAAACAATTGCTAAGTACTTTCTATTATAATGCTTAACTTCTTTTAACACTCATTTATGAAATATAGCCTAAATTTTATTTATTGGATTGCCAATTTAAATCATCAAACACCACTGATTATTCTCGGTTCACAAGCTTCTATTCTTAAAACAGTAAGTGTTAATATTACTTGTACATGTAACATGGATCTGCAACACAATATTGACTGATTTTTTAATGTTCTGCACTTATAATCAATCAAGTCAAACTTTTTGACAAATAGTCCAGAGTCCTAAAACAATTTGCTTGACTTCACTTAAACTGATTTTTAACCACGTATCAACAACAAAAAATCTTGGAAGTCAGAATGTAACACGAATTACAAAGATAATTCATCAACCCATTCAAACCCCTGCGCATGTTTGGTGAACTTTTGGAGCCTAAAATACGAATGGTGGATTTTGCCATTTTTTTTCGACATTTGCATCTTTCGCATTCATTTGTGTGCGCCATAAAAACCAGCCATAGCATACAGAGCAAAATCTCTTTTGGTACACTTCTTCTTATTATTATTATCATCATTTGTTTGGCATCATCTGTGTGTGGGAGGCAAAAAGCAAACTGAATCACTGTAATCCTCCAGTCTCTTCTCCATGGTTCTCGCCAGTACATAACACCCATGGTTCCAATACCATGCAAAAAGAATTTCAGACAAGGAAGAACCATGTGTGAAATTGCTGCACCATGCGTGGCAACAAGAGTTTAAAAAAAATATTGGAGTACATGTATATATTCCTAACAATAATGATAAATGCCACAGATTTTTTTGCTTTTTGGCAATGTACTTTTACTATAATGCCATTAGTAGACAACTCCTGCTTACCAAGAAATATTTTTCATCCTTTTGCTATAGCATATATTGCTGCCACACCTAACTCTAGGTGTTATTCCGTAAAACTTCTGAAAATTACGCCCTTTGCGCAGAGGGGGAACCATGTGTGGATTTTTTTCTAGTTAGAACCCTGCTCTTCTCCCATATCACTGATAGAGGGTGTACAGGTGGACAACTACACCGGGGTTTCCCCCTACTCTTATACGAATGGTGCAGTGGGTTCTTCATGTGTGCAAAGGTGGTGACTCTCCTCCACATGGGGCCTCTATTTAACATCCTATCCGAGGGGCAGAGTATTTCCCAATGTAACATAGCCTGCATCTAAGAAACAGGGGAGGGGCACGTTAACACACAACAACAGGCTTCAGTCATCCACCCGGGGTGGACTCGAACCACGATCATTGATTCGACAGGCAGCGTTTTACTGACTGAGCTCACTCCCTTGTAGCCAACTCCCTCTACACTGGTGCTTATTGTTTTTGAGCAATTATATGAATCATAAATCTCATATTTGCAAAGAAAAATATCAATGAATATCTCACATTTCCAAAGAATTATGAATAATATCAAGGTCTTCAAACAAAACTTCTTTCGATTCTGGAACCACGTAACTATGTCAAGCTTACACAAATGTCTACTTTCCCTTTAGCACAATAGAATATGTACATACATGTGTACATAGTCTAGACTTGGCAAACAAACCTCTAATTCCATGAGAGCAACTTACATTTTTTTTGTTTGAAGAGTTCTTTTTTCATGGACTAAACTGTGATATTTCCCTCACAATTATTTCTATGCAACATTTTAACCAGTGGACTTGAAGCACTCTATATCTAAACTCCTCTCTGTTTTTCTATGCTTCATTTATTGTGGAAAAATGGAATATCTGATATGAACAATCATTGCATGTGTTTTGAAAGAAGTTATATTCATTGCCAATTTGAGGAACACTGTCCCCATACAAAGAGTGATTAAACATTCAAATTCAAAAGAGTCTGCATTGTTCGTTCCATGAGATGAAAATTCTATCCAACATGAATACTCTAGATACAATCACAATGTTCAAATTTTCAATTATTAAACAACATAATTGCTTAGATACACATTCAATCCAAAAATATGTTGGTACATGTATTTCAGGAAATATTCCTAACTCATTTTAATATCAGGTTTAACCAATCATATCAGTTCAAGATTACAAAACAAATAATTTTCTATTTTCTTTGTTTTGTTTTGTATATATTTTTCTAATGTTCTGTCGTTAGAAATGCAAAAATATCACTTTCATCTTCTCCTTATTCTGAAAGATTATTGTGTATGTATGTAAAATATTATTTTTCTGCTATTGATTATTTACAATGGATTAATTTTCTACAGTATTTCAATCAATAATGTATTATGTTCTTAAAGTAAGCCATCAGGGCCGTTGTGTAAAGCAGTTCCGTAGGCCAAACAATGCTACTCTGTAAACAAAACTGCAAGTAAATAAAATTAATAAAATAATTCTTCTTCTATGTTCTTTGGGAGCCAGGGGGTGCTAACTCCGTTGAAACATGTTTTGGCATCCTACTGGCTCTCAACAGAAATTATTATGTTGTAAATTATTTGTAAATATCAGTTCGTCGCCTTCCCACAGAAAGACCATTAACATGAATTTTGGATCGAAATTTCGATTTTCAGATTTTCACTTAGAACAACTGAGAAATGTTTTCTCTTTCTCCTGATACCATTCTCGCACATGAATTCCAAACTGCTTCCTCGCTCAACGTGCTTACGCACATAGACCGATTTGGGTCAGCGTCCTTTCTCTGGGAATGCGCATTTTTGTTCCCGGAAGAAAGGCGTTAAGGATAAAATGCTTAGCATAAGAAAACATTTTGAGTGTTTTTAAATAAAATCCCAAAATATCATTGAAGAATAAATCTTGCTCTGTCAGAAATTTTGACAGTTAGGACGGAGAAATAATACATTAGCTGCTAAAACCTCAAAGTAAGGTCAAAACACAGAGTAAATTCATTCACTTTTTCTCACAAACGTACATTTCGGGTACGTGCACGCGACGAGTTTATGATGTTTTTGTAAACAATACAAATGTGAGACTGTTAAATGATTTTTAAGTTTGCATGACAAGAAATAAATTCAATTCAATTTCAAGTCTATCTAATATGATTAAAATATCATGCAACTTCAGACTGCCTTATCAAACAAAAGTGAAAAGATCTCTTAAAAGAAAGTGAAAACTCTTTAATCAATCTTTACATGGACAAAGATATTAAGGAAATGTGTCACTCATTGGAAGGAGGCATTACTCGTATGAACAAATTGAGAGCTGAAATATTTGTATAAGTGTACATTACCAGAAAAATAATCAATATTGGGGTCTGAAACAACACCCCTAGAGCAGTAAAAATATGAGCAATTTAATTCAACCATACCAAAAATTACCATGTTCAATTATGGGGGAATTATTTCTCATCTAGATCTATGTGAGTAATTTGCTATTGGTGGTCTAGGATTTTTGTGTTCTGGATGTATATGGATGGGATGATGCGTGCTCTATGCAGAGAAATGCAACATATGCACGGGCAGCTATACGATTAGGTACTCAAAGTGATCATGCTCCGATCATCGGATACCTTGAGATGCGTCTACGGGGAGAGTGCGGGGAAGACGGAGAGGGAGAGAGAATGGAAGAATACAGAGAGAGATGACTCAACTTTAGAAATCGACAGACCTCCCAACTTTTCTGACTGAAAAATGGGGATAATTTTGCTCAAAATAAGGAAAGAAACAGCATTTCCCATTGGAGCGTGTGGTAAATTTATTAAGAAAAGCGGGAAAATCATATCGGAACAAGAGCTTGGAATGGTCAAAATTCAGATTCTTTCGTCGAGGAAATTCAGAATGGTTGGGATGTCTGAATAGAGATAGGCCTACAAGACAGCATCAGGAGGAGTGTGTGAGAGAGAGAGGGAGAAAGTGGGAGTAAGAAACAGAGATAAGGTAGAAGAGTAGATGGTGTAAATGAGGGACTGTACGCTGGTAGAAAGAGAAAGAAAAAGAAAGAGAGAGAGAGGGGGAAGGAGTAGACAAAGATGACTCAAAGAAATAGGGACAAGGGTAAACAGTCTCGGTGGAAGCAAGTGCAAGAAAAGAGAGAGACAGAGAGAGAGGGAGAAAGTGGGAGTAAGAAACAGAAACAAGGTAGAAGAGATGGTGTAACTGAGGTACTGTACGCTGGTAGAAAGAGAAAGAAAAAGAAAGAGAGAGAGGGGGGGGAAGGAGTAGACAGAGATGACTCGAAGAAATAGGGACGGGGTAAACAGCCTCGGTGGGAGCAAGTGCAAGAAAAAAGAGAGACAGAGAGAGAGGGAAAGGGAGAGAGAGACAGAGAGACAGAGGGAGAGACAGAGACAGAGGGAGGGAGAGAGACAGAGAGA
>CM057168.1:5688641-5703167 GCA_029962745.1 Echinometra lucunter | reverse complement strand
TGTGTGTGTGTGATTGGTACATGTACATGTACATCTCAGAAAAAAAAAAAATATTACAAATAAAATTAAAGCAACAGTGAAGTGACCCTTATTATGATGTACTTACAACAGCGCCAACTTACGGCTACTCAAATCCAGAGACTCTTAGAAACATTATATCCTTTGTGGCTTCTCGTGAATTTCCTTAGTATGAATACAAATACAATAACAGATGTTACTCAAAAAATAAAGCTCTCATTGATCAGAATAGAGCATGCTGGGAGCAAAAAGGGGACAAAATCAGTAGTTTAGGACTGAGAGGGCGCTATTTCAAAATCTCATACAAGGATGCCAGTTTGCTCTGGCTTTAAGGGTAATGCAAGTCAACCAGCAAGCATTCTAAAGAAATACAGGAAAGCACTAAGAATTGTATGTGTGTTTCAAAGCTTCAATATTATTCATTTATCTACTCCTAAATGTATAATTAACAAGACCATTTCCTAAAAATACATGACAAAGTAAATTATAAGCAAACCAATTGTCTGAAAACCTAACAATTAAATTTACAAAGTGAACGGGTCCTGAGCCATATCGTCTGCAATCATGATGATTACGTCTCTTCATTGTACAATCAGACAAGCCTATAGTCACTCTTAATTATCAATCCTAATACCAAACAACAGAATTTGACAAAGTAACCTATTAATTAAACACTATACTGCTTCTTTTCAACCCGTTAGCAACTCGAGTCGACTAGTGGCAAAAGTACTGCGCTGCCACTGTCGACTCTCGGCACATGCACACTGTACATGTACCATACAAACTAAAAAAATCTGGTAGTCCTTAGTTTCAATCAATAACCAATAAAGAGTTAAAGTTATCCGGTAACTTTGTGGAGGATTGTTTTGATAAAATGTTGAATTTATTTTCATTTCTGTGTTGTATAAAGATGTTCAGGAGGATGAATAAACAGCAAGGAATATAAAGGTTTGGAAATATAGGATGTATTATAAATCAAGAAATCTGTCACTGAATACTGCCATTTGCAAAACAGGCCTGGATATGCTTTTGTCTAACACTGCAGTCTATGGATAAAAAAATCTGGCATTTCCAGTCACTTGTATATTTTCACCTTTTTGTGAAGTACATGATGATGCTTTTGAAGTGCATTTTTTTCAGGGCTTCATATTTACACAATATTACAGACACTCATAGCATGTGGGGCCATGCAGCCCAGAATTTTTGAGAGTTACTAAACAGCTTTAAAAGCAATTCCACAAGGAACATCGCCATTAACTGCACGATGTGAACGGATCCTGAGCCATCAATGGCAATCATCTAGTCTCGTCCATTCATTATGCTCTGAATGGCTGCTCTGTCAGGGGTTTAGTGGCAAGGAGGGTCATGTACTAACGAGCTTAAATGATTCATTAATTACACTCATTTCTCTAATGCTGCTATTACACCATGTGATTGTACATTGACTAATTTCAGTCTGTCTAGATCGATTAGGACAGACAATGCAACACTGAACTGATGTCTTCAAGCTTCCAAAGACCACTTGCTTTTAAAACTTCTCAAAATGATATTGGTGCACTACACTGATATAGTTTGTGAACCTGATTGCAACATGTGATTGCAAACTGAAAAATTTCTGTCTTGTCAGTTGTCACTATCAATTAGAACAGAAATGCAATACCATTAAGTTCATGTTTTCAACCCTCCAAAGGTAACTTGAACTTCCTGAAATAATCTAAACAGTTTTTACAGTATCTGTCAAAAATCGATTAGGACGGACAATGCAAAGCACAACTGATGTCTTCAGGCCTTCAGAGATCACTTTAAGCTTCTAAAAATGACCAATATACAGTGCACTATATTCAAAGGTTTCCTGGTTATGTCATATCATCATACAACGACTAATTTCAGTCTGGTCAGATAAATCAGGATGGACATGGCAATGCAAAGATGATGCCTTCAAGCTTCCAAAGGTCACTTGATTTTTGAACTTCTTGAAAAATTATGTGTAAAAGCCATTCAAAAAGTTTGCCTGATCTAACCAGCTCATAAACCCTTCTACATGTACATCCTTGTCGAAAATAAAATGCTATATGGCAAAAGTGATATATAACAACTAAAATGTGTCTACAGCAAATGTTCAATTATAAAGGTTGACCATGGTCACCATCCACAATTCAGCTAATCTTTAAATTCCTTCTTTTTTTTCTTTTTTTTACAAAACTCTTATCCCCCGACCCCCTCCTGACCCCTCAACCCCAATACCACTGTCAATGTCCAGGTTGGCGACCCCAGCATGTCCCCAGGGTCATGTTCAAGCTCACAGAAAAGAGAGAAAGGGGAGTCTTCTAGAATATCTAGTCTTAAGCTGATAAAATAATCATGATTATTAAATGCTATGTCCTTGGTTAACACATACAGTTCAGCACACTCTCACCCAGGGCCGAGCACTAACAGGTGCCCGGAACACTTGGGACACCGAAATCTTGGTGTGGTCCCCCAAATACTTGTGTTACATAGCCCTCAACGCAAATATACCTTAAAATTTCAATCCGGACCCCTCAAAAAAGGTTTGTGTTGCCCTTAGAACCACACCCTTACCCCTACCATTGCATCCCTATTATTGCCAATGTCCAGTTCAGTGACCCCAGCACACCCCCAGGTCATGTTCAACTCACACTCTATCTAGAATTGGGTCAAGAAGGGAGAGGCAGTCCTCAACACCACCTTAGACTAAAAGATCCAGTCTCTCTGTGATGGAGGTTCGATTAATCGAAAGACAAAGTATGATCTGTTCCCATGAAACAGACTGGAAGATGAGGCTATCAGCAGCTATTTATTTGCTCCCAAACTGTATGATCTATCTAGTTTCTGTGTGTACTCAAAGTGCTTATCGTCGGTGGGCCGTTAAAACCTTGTATCTCAAAATTTACAAATTTTGAGGACAGCTCAGAAAAAGCTGTATTTTCGAATTATGGCAATGGTGGCAACCTCATAATGTCTGAAAACAGTCTCCTAGTTCCTGTAGAGAACTCTCTCCAGGCAAAAGACGGTTGCCACTTACAGTACGTTGTAACTTTAAAATAGAGCTTTTCTGAGTTGTCCTCAAATTTTTTAATTTTGAGATACAAGGTTTTAACAGCCCACCGACGTTATACTAAATTTCAATCTCAGAGTTTCTCGGGGTTGAGCTTTCTTCAAACGGGTGTAAACATCAGATTACAGCTCTTACAAAAGAAATATGATGATTACCAAAACAAATGAAGAGTTTCATTACAAATACCAATAAAAAGCATTTTTAAAACATTTTTAAAGTAACACCACTATTGTATGAAGCTAAAAAATGCCCTCCATATGATACCACATTCATCATGTATTCAAGGAAAAGTTTGGAATTATGATCTAAAGCAGCGCTTCTCAACCGGTGGTCCGTGGCCACAGACGTATAATAAATTTACTAGACGAAAAGCAGCACACGCTTATATCATTACGCGAATGGCATTAGGCCCCGCCTCTTTCGGATCATTTGAAGGTCGACCTAAGCACCCGTTTTTCTTGCATAATTCATATCTACTGCGCGTATGGCGCTTTTATTATCACTTTCATTATGATACTTTGATTTAATGCGCATTTGTTGTGCATTAATTGTGTGTTGAAATTTCTTCAGAGAATTCTGTACAAAATTGGGGAGGGCTGGAGGTAGGTAAATAAATGTAGTGGTCCAGATAATCAGGTTTCATTTTCTGTTGACATGTTCAATCATCTTTTTTCCTATTCAGATTCTATGAGGTGGACCTCAACAAATCTCTAAGAATGAAGGTGGGCCTCGAAAAATTTCCAAGAGCCCAAGTGGGCTCCGAGGCAAAAAAGGTTGAGAAGCACTGATCTCAAGTATCATACATTTTCTTATCCTTTTCTTTATTTTCAGCAACTCTACATGTAATTGCAACTATCTCAATGTTAAAAGGGATTTTCTTGAATTAAACTCTTCAAATATCTTCACAAGGACCCGAAGCAAAATTAATAGAAACTCAATGTTCTCCTTACAAGAAAAATGCTACAAATGAATTAAGACTATCGTCTTATAAAGCTTTAAAATCCTTTGTAAGTGAAAGTTCTTCATCACACTTTAATATCCTGGATGAGGATTTCAAGTGCGATAATGATATTTCATTGGAGTTTTTTTTACTTACTAATCATTTCCTTCCAATGACAATGACCAATTGTCTAGATAGACATTGAAGAAGCCTTTGTGGATTGAATACTGGCATTACACAGTTTGACCATGAAATATTACCAACACTGCACTGCATCTCTTTATGTGCAATACTTGCCGACTTGCTGTCGCCCAATCCCCTCTGCCCAACTCTGCTCGAAGTGGAATTGGCAATTTCGTCAAGAAAATGCTAATTACACTACTCAGTAAACACTCGGTGCTGTACACCCCCCGAGGGTGAATCGCGTCTTAGGTATCATGCCAGGTCTTCTCACAAATATGACAATATCATCTCTATCAGAGCTGTAGAAAGTCCTCTGTATGCAGAGCAGCACATTCAGTAGCATCAAGAAATAAACGTTCAGGAGAGCGTTTACAGGTCATCACCAATATGACAATATCATATCTTTATCAGAGCTGTGGAAAGTTCTCTGTATTCAGAGCAGCTCATTCAGTAGCATCAAGAAATAAACGTTCAGGAGAGCGTTTACAGGTCATCACCAATTTGACAATATCATAACTTTATCAGAGCTGTGTAAAGTCCTCTCTATTCAGAGGAGCGCGTTCTGTAGCATCAATAAATAAACGTTTAGGAGAGCGTTTTACAGGTCATCACCAATATGACAATATCATAACTTTATCAGAGCTGTGTAAAGTCCTCTCTATTCAGAGGAGCGCGTTCTGTAGCATCAATAAATAAACGTTCAGGAGATCGTTTTCAGGTCTTCACCAATATGGCAATATCATATCTTTATCAGAGCTGTGGAAAGTTCTCTGTATTCAGTGGAGCGAGTTCTGTAGCATCAAAGAATAAGTTTTCAGGAGAACTTTTCTGGAGCTTTTATCCACGTTCTTGGACATATGGGGGTGGGTTCAGAAGGTGACAGAAGCAGCACTAAAGGAAAAGAGCTTAGGTATCACAAGGTCTGAATTCTATATATCTTGACTCGAGTTCTATACAGTCCTGTATCAGCGAATAAGCAATGCAAAACGATTTCGGCCTACATGATTGTGACAAATCTTCTTTTTTTAAAACTAAGTACATGTATAAAAAGTTCTAGAGCACCAGATGAACTATCAGGAACAAGCCTACATTAGAGCCTTGAACCAATACCGCAATTTCAGATCTTCATAATATTGGAAATGTGAAAAGTTTTCTGGAGAGGAATGTGTTCTGTAGCATGAAAGAATGTTTACAAAAGCGCTTCCAATGCGGACCACTCGTAACAAACGTTAGGGGAAGTCCTGCGACCAAGAAATAAACTTGTCAAATTGGTCAAGTTTTGCTGGAAGCTCTTCCTGAAAAGGTCATTTAGAGGTGCTTACGATGTAGAATGTACCTCAGCAGATCAGCAGATATGGGTGCAAAAGGCTTCCCCTAACTTGGTTCACAAGTGTTCCGAATTCCGGAAACGCTTTCCTAAACATTACTGGTGCTAGGAACTCACACTTCCAGATTTTAAAAAAAACACTAATAAAGTATCTTGAACATTCAAATTTCATCTTAAATTTTTAATATTTTTCTAAATGATATGGCAAGGCAAAACATTGTTTATTCGAAAAAGATAATGTTTTAAGCCTGGACTTAGGCTATATCTACTGATGCAACATAAGGGATGCCAGAGGAAGAGAGAGGTTGGAGAGGTATAGAGTAACCTCATGAATATTCATAATTCAAATAAGTCTTCACCCCCGACAACCCTGCTATCTCAATTACAACTCTCAGGACCAAACCAATGAAAAATAGTCCACTGATGATTTCATCCTGAAACAAACAGACTTTCTTCTCCCCCATTTCTTAAAAAAGAGAGCACATTGTAATATCAGTATAGTGTGTGATTACTTTGTTTGTTCAATTGTATTGTTTATGTTGTATCTGATGTATTTTTATTGTGGGGCCTCCACCGAAAACAGTGTTTAACCCATAGAAGTACAGAGCTTTTTAGAGGTCTAAATCAATCATCTTCAAGCAATAAATATTTTTTTTCCACTCTTACATAATTTGAAAAAAAATAAATATAGATATAACTTGAACCAAAATGAATTATGATTGCAAAATTTAAGCTGTAACTGCATATTTGAATATGGAAATGATTATATATATTCACTGCATTGCCAATTTAAAGAGTTTAATGATTAGTTATATTTAAACTGCTCTAATTCAAAAATGCAACAACATACTGCATTAATTAGGAATGGACCCAAAACTTTCAGTGAATTTTTCTCTTTCTGCTCATGTAAAGTATGTAATGCCCAGCATTCTGGATCAGCAGATACTGCCAAAGCGTCTCCCAAAGGAGACACTGTACCTCTATGGGTTAATCACTGATGGAGCCCCCTCTACTAAAATAAGACAAATAACTAAATAAACAAATCAAATAAATAAATAATGAACAGTATGTACCAAGATCCATTAACCCATTCGTGACAGGAATTATTTAAAGCCTAATTTGATCAGCTTTTATTCTTCAAATTGGCAACACCAACATTTCGTTTTATTGCTACATTTTTCTTATAAAACATCATGTATCTGAAATGAATATAAATTGACAGAAATTATGATGAAAAGTCAAAAAGTTGCCAATTTGCAGGGGAAAATGGTGATTTTAAACTTTCTCTCACATTGCCAATTTAAGGATTTTAATGCTTATTTTCCTTTAAAAAAATTTCAGCATCAAACAACGAATATTGACGCAACCAAAATGGGCACAGTTTGTGTAGAATTTTTTGCTCTTTCTGCTCATGTATTTGGTATGATTTTTAGGGCTTTGCATCAAAAGATATTAGGCCAAACCACAAGATGTGGACCTCTGTCACGAATGGGTTAATATGCACACATGTCACAAACCAAACATAAATCCATAGTGTTACCATTTACACATGTATAACATGTAACAGTGTATGTTAATTACTTAAAATAAAGGAAGATATGTAATAGGTTGTTCTTTACAGAATGTTGATTTCATTTTCCATATTTCATAACATGACATTTGATGGTAAGCTCATTTTATGCAAATACATTCTGTACGTAAATGTGTAGAATAAGGCCTAAAAATCAACTTGTTCCTTAAATTCATTAACAAGAAAACAGACAAATGTTCCATCATCAAAAAAAATACAGCAATGAAGGAAATAGACTGGTGTTGCCAATTTGAAGAAGAAAAGCTGATTAAATGAATAAAGGTCTAAAATAATTTCGGTCATGAATGGGTGAAAGATAAACTGGAGTTCACGGCCCCGTTTCACAAAACTTGTGATCAATAACAAGTTGTATACTGTTATAAGCTACTGAAATCCTTGCATCTGACTCGCTGAGAGCAAATTTGTCATAGAAATGTGGCAGTTGTTAGTAACAACAAGTTCTATGAACCGGGGCCCTGGTCATGCGATCATAATGTGAAAGAAACTGTTCCAAAGCAACTGGGAGAGTTTAATAGTTATAAACACAAGTGCCTTACAAAGAAATTAATATACAGGACCACACACAAATTTGATATGAATGTTACCCCAAAATTTTTCAGCTTTTTTCTTGTCATATTTCCAATACGAGGGTATTTGAAGAACAATCCTTTCTAGGGGACATTTTTACCATGATATTCTTCCTAACTGACATGGAAAGAATGAGAAAGCTCACAAATTATTTTTCACCTTTTCCAGAACTCAAGCTTCTCTTTAATATAACAAAGAAAAAAGGCTGCACCCTTTCTGAGAAAAACTTGAGAAATGGCCAGTTTGGCACTATGAAACCACACACATCTACTTTGACTTGCTAAGGAGGGTCCAATGGAGCAATGTCAATTTGCTTTGCACTTCAGAAAGGTCGGCCGAGTTCAGGCCTACCGGAGCCTCTCTTTATTAAAGTTGGGACAAAATGCTTCTCTACAAGATGTCTAGGTTACTATGTGGCCAAAAGTAGTTTTTACTTGATTTCCATTGGTAGTTTAAAGCTCATGAACAGTTTTGGTAGCAAAAAGAAAATCAGCATGAAAGTGCTTAAAGGGAAAGTCCACCCGAGAAGTCTCACTGTTTCAATAAAAGGAGATGAATTTGAACAGCATTTTAAAAAAGAAATGAGCAAAATCGGACAAAGAATAAGAAAATTACACTCATTTATATTTTCTAGCAAATTACTCTCGGCTCTGCAAATTGGCAACACTGATGACATCATATGTGAGCAGCTCTCCATTCACTTTGTACATGAAATTTCACATTGTCTCAATTTTCTTGGAAGTTACACATTTTCTCACCCCATAGTCAAAGTATGTTATGTAAAAAGCAATTCTTCTGAACATACATGTACATTGATCATGGGGGTAAGAAAATGTGTAACTTCCAAGAAAATTGAGAAAATGTGAAATTTCATGTACAAAGTGAATGGAGAGCTGCCCGCATAAGATGTCATCAGTGTTGCTAAATTGCAGAGCTGAGAGTAATATACTAGAAAATGTAAATGAGTGCAATTTTCTCATTCTTTGACCAATTTTGCTCATTTCTTTTTTAAAATGCTGTTCAAATTTAACACCTTTTATTGAAACAGTGAAATTTCTGGGGTGGACTTTGCCTTTAAATATAATCTCACATTGTCCGAATTGCATAAAAAGATACATGTGTAAAGACTCTTTGATATTTCATTCATGATTTCTAGTGGATTTCAGTGTGAATATTTGAAAGGAACACAATGGGTGATTTCAAGTTCGGTATTGGTGCTGGTGTTGGTGTTAGAAGCACAATTTTGATTGCTTTCCATAGCTCCAACACCTAATCTGAATTTACAAAAGTGGTTCAAATGACATTATTCACTGCTGAACTCCAAGTGACAGTTGTCCCAAGACCAGTTTTATTTTTAATTTGGAGCTGCGTTGATGTAAAAATCAGCCTAACACTAACACCAAAAGGTCAACACCAAACTTGAAATCACCCAATGTAATGGTGACATTGTGCCCTAAGCTAGGAACTCTGCATCCTGACTGCTTCCCGCACAACTGCCATGCAACGCTTCTGCAGTTGTCGCATGAGCAGAATTTTCATTGGTTTTACACGTGTGCAACTTTACATCCCCGAATCCCCTGGCCCGGGATCAAAAGTATTTTTTGCCTTTCGTTCTGATTAATATTCAGAAAAGAATGAGGAAGGAGCATCTTCATCAGGAGCATCTTCATCAGGAGCATCTTCATCAGGAGCATCTTCATCAGCCCGAGCTTTGAAAATAGCCAGTTATGAGGAGGATCAGGTGTAATAGTCTAAACTCTGCTCAAGTGCGCAATCGCGTCCACATCACTGAGCTCCAGTATATGTATTGCAATATATAGCTCGGGCTATAGCCTAATGATGGCACACCCATGCATGATGGAATGGATAAACCAGCTACTGAAGCTCGAGCTGATGAAGACGCGTCGAAAATGGCCAGCTATTTTGCGAATTAGCCGGCTATTCTGCAGATAAGTCCAAGATTTGGGTGGCTCACTTTTTTAAAGTGAAGCAGTCGGCTAATTCCGTCTTCATCTCAGAATTAGCTGGCTATACTCTGATCAGGCTAATTCATGGGATCAGAAGTAGCCAGCTATTCTATAAGCTCCAGCTGATGAGGACGCACCTTTCAGGCCTCAAGGCAGACGGGCAACATTTCGAAGGAGAACGTGCAGCAAAACTGGGTCTTAAAACCGGGCAGTGCTTCGAACTCAATGAATACAGCACACTGTCATCTTGAACTAAACGCAAATAAACATGAATGGGACCAAAGGTTAATTTTAATGCCAAATGTACACACAGAGTGCACTAGACATTCTTTCAAGATGTTTGGAAAATGAAATCAAAGTCTGAAATGATTCCAAACTGTAATAAGCTAGACTAAGGGACAGAGAGAGAGGGAGAGGGAGAGGGAGAATTATGCGAGGAGAAACGGGGGAGGGATAGGATGACAGCTACCCCTCCACTATTTATTTTTTTCTTTAATGAAGGGGGCCCTTTGGACTACCCTTTGTTTACGTTTTGATTTCTTGTCAATGTTCTTTCTTGCTTTCTCTGTAGGTCTCTCCCTTCCTCCCTCATTCCCTTCTTTCTCTTCCTCTTCCCTCTATCCCTCTAACCAGCTGAATTCCTTTCTCCCTCTTCTCTCTCTCTCTCCCACCCTCTATTCTCCCTCTCCCTTTCTTCCTCTCTCTCTCTGTCTGTTCTCCGTCTGTTGCTCCCTCTCTCCATCCCCCTCCCTCCATCCCTCCCTCCATCCCTCCCTCCCTCCCTCACTTCCTTCTCTCCCTCCCTCTCTTCCCCTCCTTCCAACCCTCTCTCCTTCCCTCCCTCTATCCCTCTCTCCCTCCGCTACCACTCCCTTCTCCCCCCCCCCCTCCATCCCTCTTACCCTCTCTACCTCTTTCCTTTCTGCCTTTTCCTCATATTACAGAGAAATCTTTCGTGCCTTCCCAGAGTGGCTAAAGCATCGGATATTTGGGTTGCGTTCAAGCGACCAATTTTCAACCTAGAATCACGGTTTTCAAAGACGTTTAGTTTAAACCACGGTTGCGTTCAATCGATTTTTCGCAGGTCATATTTAAGTTGCATTCAAGCGACCATTTTTCACCCTAGAATCACGGTTTTCAAAGACGTTTAGTTTAAACCACGGTTGTGTTCAATCGATTTTTCGCAGGTCATAAAAATAAACGTCTTTCAAACCGCAAACATGAAACACGGAAAAAGGTGCATTTTGAATCATAATTATGCAGAACCACGGTCGCTAAAAATCAAATGAACGCAATGGAGATCTCAGCCATTATTCTATGACATCATTATCATGGTCTATTTCCGGTTGGGGGCAAAGCAAATTCAGAAAGTGCATGCCGAAGTTGACCTATACTTCCTGGGTCAAACTGCGCAGTACGATGCGCAGTACGATGCGCAGTGGGTTGGCTTGAAATGAGCGAGAATCAGCTTGATGAAAAATGTTTGAACGCTCTCCTGTAGCAGCCATGTTTTGTAACAGTGTTTTGATTTGTGATTCATGTTTGTGATTCTAGCTTCAAAAAAATCGCTTGAACGCACCCTAAGAGAAGTCACTGTATAATCGCTGAATAAAAGGTAGAATGCAACAACCAACTTTGATTGCTCACGACTGCCACAAGAACAATTAACAACCACTTAACACGATCACTGCAACAGGGATAGAGAGCTAAGGTTTACTACACACATTCAAGCCATGGCAATAAACAAAGCACAAGAAGGCATTACACCCATTCACCGAGAATAATTTCATAAAAGCTCACAGTTCAAGTTAGTGACCCCGCGAATTCAGTAGAATCAAAATTTGAATGAGTTTGTTTATCCAGACCTGAACTTAAACTGAACATTGGACCCAAATGTTGCCTTAGCTTATGCAAATACAAACAAATCAAAGCTTTTTAATACAATATTAGATATGGTCTGTGCCCGTAATTTCATACGTAAATAGTAAATTTGCTGACGAGGCTTCACAGATGCTCCACAATGTACATGTATGAATGTTATCAAGTTTATTACTGCACCAAAATAAATTCAAATAGGAATTATACCCATTCGTGACGGGAATTGTTTAAAGCCTAATTTGATCAGCTTTTATTCTTCAAATTGGCAACACCAATATTTTTATTTTATTGCTACATTTTTCTTATAAAAACATCATGTATCTGAAATGAATATAAATTGACAGAAATTATGATGAGAAGTCAAAAAGTTGCCAATTTGCAGGGGAAAATGGTGATTTTAAACTTTCTATCACATTGCCAATTTAAGGACTTTAATGCTTATTTTCCTTTGAAAAATTTTCAGCATCAAACAATAAATATTGACACAACCAAAATGGGCACAGTAAATGTAGATTTTTTTGCTCTTTCTGCTCATGTATTTGGTATGATTTTTAGGGCTTTGCATCAAAAGATATTAGGCCAAACCACAAAATGTGGACCTCTGTCACGAATGGGTTAAAACAGATTACTAAAAAAAACGTAAAAGCAAACTTCAGTACTTACCATCATGATTTCCATTCCGTCTACATAGTTGAAACTGAGGAAAATCCTTGACTAGTCCCACCATATACCCTTTCACGTTAGCGAGATCTATTAACAGGGGACAGGGAGAAACAACAGGCCACGTCAGCCTGCTCTATACTGGGAAATGTCCATGCATCATCATCGTGCTACCTGAAGGAAAAACAAAGGAATAAAAGAACAATAAGGGATTAAGAGGAATGGATTACAATGCTTGCATATGATGTCATCAGTGTTGCCAATTTGCAGAGCCGAGAGTAGTTTACTAGAAAATGTAAACGAGTGTAATTTTCTTATTCCTTGACCGATTTTGCTCATTTCTTTTTTAAAATGCTGTTTAAATTTATCTCCTTTTATTTAAACAGTGAAACTTCCAGGGTGGTCTTAACCTTTAAGAACAATGGGTAACTTTTTGCGTCACAGATCTATAAACTAGGGAATGAGGAGACAAGCATTGTCAGCCTGCAATACACTGTAAAGTGTACAGGCATAATTCCTCATGGTACCGGAAGGAAAAAAACCCAAAAGGAATATTAATAAGGGATTAGGAACATCATGGATTAAAAGATTAGGGGATTTAAATTAATCACATGAAATACGATTTTACATTAGAAGCATTTTCAAAGAGGGGAGATAACAGGCCATGTCAGTAGACCTGCTGTATATACTGGAAGGTTTCTGGGCATCATCACCATCATCACCACCACCACCACCATAAATCACCACCATCATCATCATCACCATCATCACCATCATCATCACAAGCACTACCATCATCATCACCACCACCACCATAAATCACCACCATCATTATCATCATTATCATCACCATCATTATCATCATTATCATCACCATCATCACCATCACAACCACTACCATCATCATCACCACCACCACCATTCATCACCATCATTATCATCATCATCACCACCATTAATCACCACCACCACCATCATCATCACAATTATCACCACATTAATAACCACCACCACCACCATCATCATCATCATCATCATCACCACCATAATTATCATTTTCTATTCACCAACCGACCAATACAGTATGTGCACACATTCTCAGCATGTAATATTATACAGTAGTTCCATTGCTTGCTTATTGTTGAGTCAATGGCTTCTTTATCAAAACTTGCTTCAATTTCTTGTATGAAACAGAAAGTCATGCAGAATCATTTCCTTTTTAACAATTGACCAACTTGTGAAGAGGTTCTTAGAATATAAAACTGGAGTTTCATTGCTTGCTAAAGCTGAATGAATGGCCTCTTATCACAAACTGTTTTGATTTCTTGTATAAAAAGGGAAGTCGTGAGGAAGTATTACCTGACCTCCCAGGGTCAAACGCTATGTCTTGTCACATTCATTGTACCACTATTTCCTGCACAGCTACGATACAAGGTAAAATAATTGTCGGTTTACCAGAGAAGCTCGAGTTTCGGGAAAGCTTTAAAAAAATTCATTTTCAAATTGGCTTCTTTGGAACTTTCCAGCATATATTCTGTCAATCCATATTCATTTCAGAACAGTAGCATTTATAAGAAAGATGGACCAATAGAAGAGAAATACTGGTGTTGCCAATTTGAAGAAGAAATACTGATCAAATCAGGTTTCAAATAATTCCAGTCATGAATGTGGTGAACGGTAAACAGTAGCAATTTCTCTCTCTCTCTCTCTCTCTCTCTCTCTCTCTACCTTCCACCTATGTATATCATCCTTCGTTTTGAACTGAATTCATTCTTACACACCATCTTAGCATCTTCTTGTCCATTCTCTCTCTCTCTCTCTCTCTACCTTCCACCTACGTATATCATCTTTCGTTTTGAACTGAATTCATTCTTACACACCATCTTAGCATCTTCTTATCCATTCTCTCTCTCTCTCTCTCTCTCTACCTTCCACCTACGTATATCATCCTTCGTTTTGAACTGAATTCATTCTTACACACCATCTTAGCATCTTCTCATCCATTCTCTCTCTCTCTCTCTCTCTACCTTCCACCTACGTATATCATCCTTCGTTTTGAACTGAATTCATTCTTACACACCATCTTAGCATCTTCTCATCCATTCTCTCTCTCTCTCTCTGTCTCTACCTTCCACCTACGTATATCATCTTTCGTTTTGAACTGAATTCATTCTTACACACCATCTTAGCATCTTCTTATCCATTCTCTCTCTCTCTCTCTCTCTCTCTACCTTCCACCTACGTATATCATCCTTCGTTTTGAACTGAATTCATTCTTACACACCATCTTAGCATCTTCTTGTCCATTCTCTCTCTCTC